>BLKR01000941.1:196515-372340 GCA_011170035.1 Teleogryllus occipitalis
TATATATAAAAAGAAAGTCGTGTTAGTTACACTATTTATAACTCAAGAACGGCTGTACCGATTTGGTTGAAAATTGGTGAGCAGGAAGCTTAGAGCCAGGAGACGGACATAGGATACTGTTTATCCCGTTCGACAGCGTTCCTGTGTGAGAACGCACGTTTTTGCACGTTTTCGCACGTTTTCGCGTGATTTCGCATGTTAGCGGTCATTGTTGCCTGTGGTAACCCATTGTTGTAACGCCGCACTGATAACAGATGGCGATAATGATAGCCGCCTTTCGTTCGCCGTTATATCTATATATAGTCGTGTTAGTTACACTATTTATAACTCAAGAACGGCTGTACCGATTCGGTGAGCAGGAAGCTTAGAGCCAGGAGACGGACATAGGATACTGTTTATCCCGTTCGACAGCGTTCCTGTGTGAGAACGCACGTTTTTGCACGTACGCAGTGCAACAAGGATAGTAGTTTCTCACAGTGAGTGCGACGCGAGAAAAAGATGGGACCGGCTGTTAAGGCGGAACAGAGTTCGCCGGGTCAGCTAGTATATATATAAAAGAAAGTCGTGTTAGTTACACTATTTATAACTCAAGAACGGCTGTACCGATTTGGCTGAAAATTGGTGAGCAGAAAGCTTAGAGCCAGGAGACGGATATAGGATACTGTTTATCCCGTTCGACAGCGTTCCTGTGTGAGAACGCACGTTTTTGCACGTTTTCGCACGTTTTCGCGTGATTTCGCACGTTTTCGCGTGATTTCGCACGTTTTCGCGTGATTTCGCACGTTTTCGCGTGATTTCGCACGTTTTCGCGTGATTTCGCACGTTTTCGCGTGATTTCGCACGTTTTCGCGTGATTTCGCACGTTTTCGCGTGATTTCGCATGTTTTCGCGTGATTTCGCACGTTGTTGCGTGATTTCGCGGGTTTTCGCACCTTTTCGAGGGTTTTCGCACGTTTTCATGCGTTTTCGCACGTTTTCACGCGTTTTCGTATGTTTTCGCGCCTTTTCGCCTAAGTTTTCTGTGCTGGTGGGTGTTTCTGGTACTCAACTGAAGAGTGCAACCTATGCACCAAAATACAGGAACAATAATGAATGATAAATCTACTTAATTTTTTTATTTGTATTTTCTAATAAACAATTTAACAATAAATTCCAAAATCTGCTTATTTATTGACTTTAACAGCCGGTCCCTTACAGCTTTGTATTTCTCTCTTAAACAAAAATCATTCAAAAAAAACACGCTCTGCTACGTAATAGATTTTTTAATTATCTATTTAATATCAGAGCGTTTTTTTAAATTCTTCTTTGTTTGAGAGAAAAACACAAACCTGCAATTGCTTTATTATCACGAGTGCAACAAGGATAGTACAGTTTCTCACAGTGAGTGCGACGCGAGAAAAAGATGGGACCGGCTGTTAAGGCGGAACAGAGTTCGCCGGGTCAGCTAGTATATATATATATATATATATATATATATATATATATATATATATATATATATATATATATATATTGAAACGCACCGCGTTGCTGAACATATACGCGGGTGCCAACATGGGGTAAACAGCGCGGTAGAGACGGCCGTTCCGGGCGGACTAGGCCGAGCAAGAGAGTGTCCTGCGGCAAGAGAGACGAAACGAACGCGAAGTACGAGACTTCGACAGTTGGGGAGAGTATCGTGGGAACGACGGCAGTCGGAAGGTGGAGTCGAAGAGGAAGAGTTAACGGACGGTAGGGCGGAAAGCTAATGATGGCGGTGATGAAAAATAGTTGAGAGGAATCCGATGACATCGAGCAGAAATCGAAACGTAGGACAATGAGAAACAGTAAGAACTATTAATTGATCTCGAGTTAAGTGATATACAGTAAAGATTAAACGGCGTGAGGCGAGGAAAGTGATGAGTGTATGGGCACGTGTACGACAAAGGCAGCATGAGTGAAACGAACATAGCGATACAGCATCGGCGGGCTTAACAAACGAATTTGGAAGAACTGGAATGAGGACGGCTGCTGATCTGGCGGCGAGTGGACATCGCCGTGCCCGGCGAAGCACGACTGCGGCGTGGGATTTGCACCGGCGGCCGGGTAGAAGCGGCGGGGGCAAGCGCCATGGCCACGTGGCGGGCGAAACGGCCCCGACTCGTCACATCGCGCTGGCGCATCCGGAGTTGGTGAGCTCGAAGGAATTTCATACGCAGCAAAATCAGTAAGACTGTTACTAGAAGGGACTTATTATTAGGCGGTAAAAGAATCAAGTGAGTTGGGAAATGGAGTAGACGATTGTGAGAGGGGGTATTAGATGAGGGGATTTGCCATGTAATGATAAATAATCTAATTTGATGTGGAGAATAGAAAGGGTATTTTACTCGTAGAAGGGTACACATTGTCTGTAAATAGAGTAAGTGTTGAAATAACGAGGTGATTATGAATCAGTGCATGCAAAGGGAGCTCCCATTTACAGTATGAAGTGTAAAGTTAAGACAGAAAGAAAGTGTTCATTAGCAATATTTACGTAGTTAATAAGAAAATTGTTCACATTTGTCAATATCGTAAGAAAGTCATTAATGCTAAACCACTATTTTGTTTACCTTCTACACATTCAATGGAACGATGTTTTTGTAATATCTATTATCTTTTCTGGGAATAAAGCACTCTGTGTTTTTACATTAAAAGTAATTTTTTCATTGTTTGTGCATGCACTCAGAGTCCATTCGCAAGAAAGAATACCTGACCCCTTATACAAATTTACTGTAGAATAGGACCGAATCGCCGGTCCGTCACAATATATATATATATATATATATATATATATATATATATATATATATATATATATATATATATTGTAGCTACACAGAACACCACGAGGTATTTTCGGCCATAAGCCTCTCGGCCACAGGAAGTCGAACAAAGAGACGGAAATGCCCAAACGCTTGTCAAACCCACACCAAGGAAAAACCCCTGACGTCATGGGAAGGGCGCGTCTCGTCTAGTAAAAGTGCGCGAAGGCCTACGTCACAAGGCGGTTAGTAGGTTCCCAAGGGGCAAGGGTGACGGTTCGTACGCCAAGGTGAGACAGGTCACGTGACTCACAACCCGATGCGTGATTGGCGGGGAGCCAGCGCATCATCATGACGGGAGGGGGAATGGCGCGTGCCATAAATAGGGAGATAGGAGCTTCCTCGCCCTTTTTGAAAATTCTTCGGTGAGCGAGCTTCTGCTATTTCTGAGCGAGTCGGAACTTTCTCGCTTCTGGTTCGGCTTCTTTGAGTGTCGCGTCGCCGTATGGCTGCCGAGTGCCGCGATCAGTGTCTCGCGCTGAGGCGTTAGCCACAGAAGACTGCTACAAGCGTGAACGTTACCGCGTGTACGCACGCAAGCGTGTCCGCCCCACATGTGCGGGCGCCAGAAGCAACGGAAGACGGAGGGCGCCTTCCCTGAGGCATCGCTCTCGCCACGCCGCCACTTCAGCGAGTTGCGAGGGAGACCAGGCGTCGACTGGAGCTGACTGAGCCTCGCTGCCACCGGAGACCACCACCTACCAGCGCCGGTCACGGAGCATTCGGGTGAGATCGCCAAATGGGGCAACCGCCCACGAACATTTAAAAAAAGGTGGAGAGGAAGACGGTTAAGAGAGAGAGAGAGAGAGAGAGAGAGAGAGAGAGAGGAATAGATAGTCAGAGCGCAGTAGGCGTCAATTGTAATTTAGTACTGATATGATGTATGGGGCATAAATGTTTATCTTGGGTGGGTATTAGTATAATTAAAGCAATATTTATTATATAATTAGCTCGTTCAATGATAGAAAACCAGAATCCAATCATGCATGTCTCCCGAATCCTCTGCCAGATTCTATAAGTGGCTACGCAGGTGAGTTCTCACTACCACTGGCAGCCGGGCAAGCAGCCAGCCCACGTTGGACAGGGCAGAAGCTCACTATATATATATATATATATATATATATATATATATATATATATATATATATATATTGTAACGCCCCCACTTCGGGGAACGCCTTGATAGAATGCTCTTTCGAGCTTTAAATGTCGGGGGGCAGGATCTTTTGGGGTATGAGAAAGTAGCACACCCAGACACAAAATTAGATAAAACAATGATATATTCTGAAATATGGCACAAGAGACTCTTTACACTTGACACTCAAGTTGAAAATCAAATCAAAAGAACTTACAACACACACACACACACACACACAAAATAATCTTACTTAATGATTTGCTCGTTATGTTGAGTCTGATTACCTCCTAACACCCGTGCACGGATTTTTGCTAGGTTATTAAATTAAGTGAAATTGAACTTTCCCACACTCCTGGGATTGACTACCATTACACGTTATTTAGGATCTTATCGCTATTTTTAGATTGATAATTTTCCTCGTTAATAATTTTACACACAATAAAATGAGTAACTCTAATCAAATATTTACACAATTTCTAAATTGAATTCAATTGAATGCATTACCGTCGTACACGGCTAATTTACGTCGCCGTGACTCAAATCTAAGGTGATCTTGCAAGTTTAATGTTCTTATTCTTCGCTATCACTCCCGTCCAAATTCCGGTCTCCCCACTCTGGTATTATTCAGATACGGATTACCTTTGCAGCTGCCCAAGGCCCCGGGTTACGCACCGCCGTCGTGTCGTCGAGGTCGCTGCTCAGCTCCAGCCGCGCCGCCGCTCGCGTTTCCCAATGTCCTAGGAAGCCGTCTCCGTAGTCCGCTACCAAATTTCCGAACCAGTCTTCTATAGCTCTCGCCGCCAGATCCAGACACGCGCACGCGTATTTCACAGTCTCTCGCGTGTGTTAATCCACGTGTCGCTCCCACCAGCGCGTTGACTATCTAACACGGTTCACAGTCACGTTTACTACTCCACTCAATTCTCACTTATTTCAGCTCACGTTCTCACAGTCAACGTTCTTTTTAATTTATGCAGCCTCGTTACAATTTCAACTTGCTGCTTTTCGCCGCCTCAATGCTATAACGCTCTCCTCCACTACTGCTCGTGGTATCATTCACGACCCCGCGTCTTGACTACCGAAGTTACCTCTCACGTCGCCGTCTGATTCAAGAAGAAAGCAACTCTTCGCCGCTCCGCTGTATAAATGCGGCTCTGACGTCATAGTACCCCCATGCGTACCGCCCCTACGTCGAGAGTACCCCGCCGCCGCTTCTGGCCGCAACCGACAGGTAGCGCCTTTTCCCTTCTCGGGCTGCTTTTCCGGTGTTCTTACGTACTTTCCGTCACCGCCGAAGTTGCGTGGGTGCTGTGTAGGTTTGTGGCCAGGCCACGAACGTCACAATATATATATTGTATAGGTGCCTGCTGGTTTCTGTGAGGCGTTATTATATATATATATATATATATATATATATATAACGCCTCACAGAAACCAGCAGGCATCTATTTGGAAGTCGCAGACGAATCCTCACGAAGAGTTTTGTATTTACCTGAGGGCAGCGGGATCTTTCGGGTGTGAGAAAGGATACCCAAATACACACATAAATCAATGAAACTTTGCTTATGTATTAAAATATCAACTCAGAATACAATTTTACTACGAAATAAAGAAAGAAATATGCATTTACACAAATGTTTGCTTAAGGAATGACTGTGCCAAGTTTGTATTTACTCTAAAATTTCCTTGAATTAAAAATTCTTTAGTAAATTTGTTCCATGCACGAGAAATACCTTTCTAATGCTAGCATCAAGTTTGTTTTCAATCATGTGAGGTCACAGTTATCACACGCATATAATATTTTCACTCTAACAATTAAATGAATTGAAAGGAAAAGAATTTGATTAACTTCATAAATATAATGCCATGAACAATCGTCTCACCCAAAATGCCTGAGAATTAAATGTGAAAACTTATGTACAAAAATGTTATTATGTTCTCAACACGTTCGACTACTCAATCCATGACTAGTTTTATTTGTCCTATTCATTCTTTCTAAAATCAGCGGTATTATTTCTAAAATCAGCATTCTACTACTTTCCCTTGGCTATTTACGTCGTTTCCAATTGATTCAGTCGAGTGCGACCACGTCTTGAACACCAAATGCTGGCGGTCGTCATACTACCGCACCGCAGCGCTCTTCGAAGTCCCGTTAACAAATTTCGCTTTGTCACTTTGGGTTGGATATTGCAGTCCGCGGCACCGCGTATTCGACCTTCGCTGCTCTCGCGGCGTCGTCTCGCAGCGTGGCCCCGCCATTCCCCTTCGACAGCGCGCACGACGCCGTTGCAGATCTCGTCGACCTCCAACGCTCCTATCGCCGCAGTTCACACCAGCAAGGCTTCCTTCCGTCTTTCTTCCTTCCTTCGTCTTCGATCTAGAGATGGGCTTAACAGCTTTTCTTCAATAGCTGTTATCACAAAAACAGCTGACTCGTAATAGCTGTTATTAATAACAGTTGAAAAATAACAGGTCCATGACCAGCAACCTAACATGGCCGACTGCTAAGAGTTAAAGCAGTTGTAGCGACTGCTAAGAGTTAAAGCACGCAAAAAGAATAACGTTGGTAGCACCGTAAAGCTTCTGCAGTTACCTTACGGCGCTTCCTTGCACTACTTTCCCTAACATGTTTGGACAGAGAAGCAGCTGATATGAACGAGCTGGATAAACTGCCAAGGATGAATAGTAGCCTTTTACCACTGAGGTCCGGGTTCGATTCCCGTCGAATCTCATGTGAAAATTGTTCCAACAAAACGAGTTTGGCTGCTTGACAAGGGGTAGTCCAACCCCTGTGAAGTGACCTAAACCAATACCTTTTATTACTACAGGCCTAACAACTGTATCTGTGGCGTCAGCATATCTAGGCCTTTCGTTCCGCGACTTGAAGATTAGGACGTATATACTCTCTGGTTAGGACTGATTCGAACGCACGTTGTTTTGCACAAAAACTCGTTTTCCAAGTAAATATATCATTTTTAAAAATCGATAAACTGCAGTTGATTACAAAATGGCTTATTTAATGTAAACGGATGATTGATTTAAGAACATGTCTTATGAAATAATTTTTAACGTGAATGTAGTGCATACTACTTAATACATTAGATTCTCTGGACTTTGAATGGAAGTACATTATTCGAAGTGTACTCTTAAATATGAGTTAAGTTAGCTTAAACTAAATATCCATAATATGAAGTATAATTTCCATAATAATCATAAACATTTAATTTACTTTTATCGAAACTTAAATTTTATCTGAGGTCTTGATTACTTTTTAAAAGAAATTTAAATTAACTTCCATTATTTTAATTGAAGCCCTATATTTAATTTACATATGATATAAATATAAAAAATCATAATTTATTGTAATTATTAATGCATGAATATTATTACTTACCTTCAAATTCCAGCATTACGAAAGTTAAACCGATTCATATCTCTTTCCCAAAGTCGCAATATAAATATTAAAATGTGTGAAATGAGAAAGATACGAAAACATATTAAGGAATAAACTTCGACACAAATACAAAGAATCCCAAAATTAGTTTCACCATTTCTTAAATATTTAAAACAAACCAATACAAATCAATAATATACAGTAGAAAATTTATCTTTCTTGTGTAACGTATTGTAGGGCTACAGCTAGCGACCGCCGGGGCGCCACAAAGGTGCTGCGGCAAGGGATTTAGACGCCAGGGGCCAGGCAGGATGTGACACGCCGAGGTATTCTGAGAAATCCTAAGAGCTAGGGAAAGGGATGCCCAAAATGCGGGACAGCGCATTTTTGCCGCTTGCCGCGTGAAAAATTCTTGGAATCCATGGCAATGGATGTCCAAAAATGCCTGGCAACGCGACTAGCGCGGGCCGTGTGCAAAACCCAGTGACGTTTCAGGTCACGTGGGTGGTAGCTATATAAGAGCGAACGCAGAGCGCGGGGGCGGGGTTTGTTGAGCTGAGTGGGAACCCTCGTGCGAAGGCACAAAACTTGCGCCCAGGGCGGTGCGGAGCCGAGCTAGGCTCGTGCGGCAACCCATGTGTTGGGACGCCGTTGTGGACTATATCCACGGGTGACCGAGGTCGCCGGAGCTGTCTGCTGTGTGCGGGAGGCTCGCTGAGGAGTGGCGCGGGCCACGAGTCAGTCATTTCATTTTTAAGGATCGCTCCTGCGATCAGGGAAGTAAACATCTACCAGAGCTGAGTAACTTAAATTATTACTGTACATATTGTGAATAAACCTGTACATATTTATCATTGAAGCTCGTGTCTGTGATTATTGTGTATTCCCACGACGTCACACTTGCAACATTGATCAAATTTGGCACTTTACACTTCTCTAACACAATGAAACATACTGACTTGTTCGATGATCACATTCTGAAATTATTTGAGACAAAACGTATTCTTGTATTCGCTTTCAACTAAAGGCCGTCGTTAATTACGCGTTGCAAATTTTGATTCTTAAATCTTTTTCGTATTTCTTCTACACTCTCTATTGATGTTACTGCGGAAGATAAATATTTAGAACAATTCAATAATATTGATGGCACTGGACTATGTTTTAATTTAGGTTTTCCTAGTGATGTTTGAAGTTTCTTTGCGTTTTCATTATACCACTCTTGAGCCCTCTGCGCGAAAATGGACTTCACAAACTTCCAAAATTCATATAATGTGTAGCGAATGTGTATAGAATATAGAATATTACTAAAATGAAAGTGATTCGGGTTCAGATTGCAAATATTCTTTCAAATATGCAACTTGTGCATAGTGAAGGGACGAGTGCCAAAAATAATGAGAAACAGTGTTTTTGCTTACCTATAGCTACAGTGTTAATGACTATCGAATATCAAGTATTATAATGTGAGTTATTTGACCGTAACTCATTTTATTTTATTAGACCCAGGGAAATATTAGTTGATCTCACATAAGCAGCAATGGGACAGAAATAAGTTAACATATTGGACGGACTTCATTTAAAGGACAAACATCTTGTTGTAGTGTTTACAATAAAATATAAAAATATTGTGGCACATGGCATGTAATAAAGTTCGAATTATGTATCAATGAATCCATAATTTGAACACTGGTTCTCTCTTGGCGGTTCAAATAAGCAAATTCTTACATTAATGTGCCGGCCGCTTAAAGCAGTTCCGAAATACAATTCTAGTTTACACTGGATCAATTACTCTCTTAGTAACTTCCACTCACAGTTCTCTACAAAATGGTTTCTTTTACACACTTATTATTATTGTTATTATTGTTATTATTATTATTATTATTATTATTATTATTATTACTTTCAATGCTCGTAGCAAATGCCAATTTCGATGCCTCGTACTACATTATACGGCATCTCTGAACGACCAGCTACTCACAAGGCGACTCGAACAAGAAGGGCTTCTGCTCTGATGTTCGCAGTATTTATGTGGCAGACTTTTCACGTTAGTGGAGGGGTGACGCCATACCCCTCCTAGGACTGACCCGGCGTGCGTATTTGCCCCTGGAAACTATTCACGCTGCTGTGGTCAGCGGATACCAGATCGCGCTTCTGCTGACCACCGCGGCATGCGTACTTTAAATTACGCATTCTGGTGACGTGGAAGTTGCGTGGGCAACTAGAACTTTGGTAGACATTACCGAACGTCAATATATACATAATATTGTATATTATATATTATATAATATTGTATATATTATATATGATATATATTGTAACGTTTTGCCCTCGTCCACGTAGGCTGGCTGCTTGCCCGGCTGCCAGTTGGTAGTGAGAACTGATCTGCGTCGCCTAGTATGATCTGGCGAAGGATTAAGGAGGAATGTATATACGGGTTTCCCAATTCTTTAGCCATTAATACGCTAATTGAAAAAACAAATATCATTTAATTTAATTATCAAACCCACCCAGAACAATTATCCAAGCAACATTATACATTATTACGCCTACTGCGCCCTTATAATCTGATGATAACCTCCTTCCCCATCTCTCCCTCTCCACCTTTCATTATTCCGTTCATGCGACCATTTGGCGATCTCACCCAGAATTGTCCGTGGCTGGCGCTGGTAGGCGGCGGGCTCCCATGGGGAGCGCGGGATCAGTAGATCGCCTCACGCAGTGATGTTTTGTCGGAGCCAGGCCCCGTATTGAGGCGAGTTGGCGTGTCGGCCTCACTCGTCCCTCGGCGATGGAGCGGCGTGGCGAGAGCGATACCTCCGGGAAGAAATCATGCATCTCCCGCTGTCTCGCCTCAATCACAGATATCGTTCCCACAAATCGTCCCGCACATATGAGCCACTACTTCCCGCGTGTACTGATTGAAGCCGGTGGCGGCGAACGTGTCGCTCATTTCAACGATCGACACTCAGCAGCATTTAGACAGCCGTACAGCGAAACTCCGAGGAGCCAAAACAGAAGCTCGGCACACAATTACGAAAGACCGCACGTCGAAAAGTTTCAGAAGCTGACCGGTTGACGAAATGTTTTATAAGAAACCTGACCACTCGACGTGGAGTTTCATAAGAAGGCTGACACTCGACGTGGAGTTTCATAAGAAGCCCGCTCGACGACAAGTTTCACAAGATGACCGCTCGATGACAAGTTTCAGAAGAAGAAGGAGAACTTCGAATCTCGGATATTCATAGATTACTCTCATGCAGATGACGCGGAGGCTCTCCACCAATCCCGTTTGGGCGTCCAATCCCAAACCCGTTTGGGCGTCCCGTGACTTGTCTCACACCGTCAGGTGGCGCTTCCTGAAGCCGTCTTTCCGAAATGCTCCGTGACGAAAGCTCCCGAGTCATTAATCTTCGGCTGCATATCTAACTCCTGACGCCACGGCTCTCCACGCTGCCTCGGCAGAAACAATAGATACCTGCACACATCGCCGGATTATATCCCTGGCGACGCGCGCATTTCCGCCGTTTCTGCACAATTCCTGAGTAGCGAACTCTCCAGTGTTTTGTACAGCAAGACGTGATTCTACATTTCTACTAATATTCTGCTGCTGAGCGACTTGTAATTTGTAATAGCACATCCTACTCTGATGTTAATATATATATTGTAATGGGGCCGTCCCCCACGTATGGCATCGCAACTCATAAATATAAATTGTATTTTCAAACGCATATTGAAATGCGTAGAGAAGGCGCTTGTCGAAGGGCAGCAGGAAAGGAGACATTTTCCCTTTACCTGCGCGCCGCCGATACGGGCGAGCAGGGTAACCTTTGTTAATCGGCCCCAAGTTGGGCGCGCTCGCGACGTCATTGGAATTTTCGGCCGCCGCCGACCAGCGCCGGCGATTTCGGCGGAATTCTGACATCGAACAAATTCCCTTGAAGACGCTACTTCATTGTGTCAACCGCCACGCCGATACAGCCGCAGGCCAATAGGTGTGAACATCGCGTGGGCGCGATCACGTGACCCTATGGAGCCGCAGAGCTGCGAAGAAAGATAACTGGGGTTCTTCTGATTCGAACTGCGGAGAAGAGCGGACGTCTGGCTGAGGGGAACAGCGGGCGAGGGCGTAGGTGTTCTCCCGGAAGACGCAAGTCTTAGCTTTTTTGGCTTCGGCCACGTACGTGCGAGTACACGCATAGTAGAACGGCCTCGGGTGTGCAAGTTGGGCTCTGCCGGCCCGATCTTCGGCAATTACGATCGGCAATAGGAAGTAGGGACCGCCGATACTTACGCGCCGTCAACCGCCAGAAACCAGGGCGCGACGAGGCGGTCACGCCACGCATCGCGAGCGGTCCCGCCTGTTGTGATCAGCTCCGGAGGTAGGCGAACCCGAGGGCAAGAGTCGCCGTTCCTGGCGCTGAGGCGTGCCTGGACATTTTTCTGTGCCGCGGGCGCCGACCACGCCGCCACCGCCGCAGCCATCGACCCCGAGCGCCGCCTTTCACGCGCTCAGCTACTGAGTGGCCATCGGCTGATCCAGGCTATTCATCGCCGCTGGGTCGGGCAAGCGCTGGGTCGGGCAACTTAAGAATAACAAAAGTTAAATGAAGTGTACGAAATAATTCAGAAAGAGGTAGAAGCACAAGAATTGTAAATAGTACTTTTGAAGTATTAAGGCAGTCGAGGCCTATACATTTTTTTGTGGTTGTGTTCTTTTCTTTTGTTGTTTCTTTTTCTTTGCAGTGACCATCTACGCAAAGTGCATACTTCATTGTATATTTGTGCCACTGTGTAATTTGTTTACTCACTGAATATATGCTCATTTTACCAGAATATTACCTAATTCATTGTGTCAAGGGTTCAGTCCTTTCTCATACCCGAAAGATCCTGCTTCCTGAGAATTCAAAGCTCGCTTCACGAGCATTCATTGTTTCACGCTTTATCGCCACCGGCTGGAAGGTAGTAGGTGGGTGTATATATATATATATATATATATATATATATATATATATATATATATATATATGTATAGTATGTATAGTATGTATATAATGGGACGTCACGGGATTATACAACCCCGTAACGCCACCATAAGCCACGAGAAAAGACCAGAACACAGAGAAATTGGGTACGCGGCGGAGCGATGGTCCGAGAAAGCGACATCTACTCGCAGGTTTTCGCACTCCGATGTCCGAAGTTACGGATCATGTTTATCTTGAGAGGGCGCGAAGGAGGAGAAAATTCACCCCTCCAGAAATTTCCCCAGGCGGAGTCACATAAATACCGCGACGCGCTTCGGGAGAGTTCTCTTTCAATTTCGACAGCGGCGACGACTCAAGCTAATTCTTCGGCGATAGTAATTGGTTAGTGCAGGAGTATATTTTTACTTGCTTAGTTAAAGCTGATTTGAGAAACGCGGTAATAAGTGATAGAATTCAGAAGTGAAGTGCATGTACAGTGTTAGCACTAACATTACGCGAGAAAGCAAGTGATGTGATTGCTTTAAATCTGAAATAGTTTCATAATTGAAATAAATTCGCGCAGAAGGACTCTAAACGAAATCCAGCATTTAATTTTGTACGCCACGACCACGCACGCTCAAAGTGTGGTATGTCGGCCGAGTGCTAGAAGCATTCAATTCAATAACGCTAGTTATTCGAAGCTGGAAGCGCGAACGACGGGTACGCGGCACGCAGAAGGACGACTCCAGTGAAGACTCAAGCGTAGGCGAGAAGGACTTGGACCAATTACGTGGATAGTGGAATCCGGAGAGATCGAGAGAAAGGTCTGGAATTTGGACGAGTGGCGGAATCCTGAGATCGAAAGAAGTGGTGTAACCGTGGAACATCGAACCAGTCAAGCGACGCGACGAGGACGGCGAGCGACCGAAAACACCAAGGTTAACTGATGGCAAGCGGGAAGGCGATGTCGAGGTAAAGAACTCGCAACTTCTATGCGGCAATTTGTTGGGAAATCGTGTAGCTTTAAATACCAGGCGAAGCGTCCTAAAATAGGTGAAAGTTCCAAATAATTACTGGGAGAAATATTCCGAACGTATGAGCGGCAGTTTAGATTTCATTCGCTGTACGCACCAGTAAATTTGTTTGAATGCCATACCTTGTACAACTTTTCTAGAGTGAATATGATATTTCATGTAGTGTAAAAGTGATCTTGTTTGAAAGTCACGCTTTCATTGTATTATGTCAGGGATAATTAGTTGTCTATAATTTGTAAAGGGTACGATTTAAGTAACGTGTGTGTCACGTTTATTTTTTGTGTTTGAGTTCACAGCATTGTAATAAATGTGCAGCTTAAGGCTGACACCTGTGAACAGTCTATGATAGAATAATTGTAGAGAATCACTTAAGGGCCGTGCACGGAGAAAACTTAAGAATAACAAAAGTTAAATGAGGTACACGAAATAATTCAGAAAGAGGTAGAAGCACAAGAATTGTAAATAGTACTTATTGAAGTATTAAGGCAGTCGAGGCCTATACATTTTTTTTGTGGTTGTGTTCTTTTCTTTTGTTGTTTCTGTTTTCTTTGCAGTGACCATCTACGCAAAGTGCATACTTTATTGTATATTTGTGCCACTGTGTAATTTGTTTACTCACTGAATATATGCTCATTTTACCAGAATTTTACCTAATTCATTGTGTCAAGGGTTCAGTCCTTTCTCATACCCGAAAGATCCTGCTTCCTGAGAATTCAAAGCTCGCTTCACGAGCATTCATTGTTTCACGCTTTATCGCCACCGGCTGGAAGGTAGTAGGTGGGTGTATATATATATATATATATATATATATATATATATATATATATATATATATATTGACGGTGCCTCCTCCAGGAGACACCGCCTTAAAGTAGCACTGACCGTGCGGGCGAGGAGGTTAGTGTGTTCCGATGAAACGAAGGGAGATGTCAGGGGTAGCATTGCTGATGGCTTGACGAATCGATTAGTGCTGCTGCCGGTAGGGTCATCCAGGCTATAATGACCTCAGTTGAGGAGCTAGACGAAGGGTGGTCTCACGAAGCCCCCATCAAGTCTATTCCCAACCCTATTCCTCATCACACTGCAACCACATCCAATATCCTACCCAACCCTCCATCGGCGGCACTGTCGCAGGTGGTATCTCTTCTAGTGTGGCACGTTTTCCACTTACTAGTGCCTCAGTTCTACCATCTTTCCTATGTAGCAATTCTATGCCCCTTGTGATTTTTCAACCGCAACGCTATTAGGTTTTGAAGGCTAGGGAGTCGTTCATTTTATTTCTTCGACTTTTCTCAAACTTATCTTCTTTTCTCATCTCCGCTCTCTCTCTCTCTCTCTCTCTCTCTCTCTCTTTCATTTCATCTCTTACCTATTAAGGTAGACACTCAGTCTTTCCTAACCCGCTCCAATCCGAAGCTATTCCATGCGACGGAAAGAATACAATATGTGAAAAGGATTACCTCCTTTTTCTCAAAGGAGACCCTTCTACTCTGTACTAGAAGGGAAACAAAAACTGACTTCCTATATGGGCAGACGCAGCTCATAGCCACAGAGAAGGTAGTGCGTCTTGGGTGAGCAACCCGAATTAATTACTCTGTAAGTTTGGAGGCAGTGAGATGACAGGCCCACCACCAATCTTACGTTGCGTGGCGCTCGTAACGCAACCAGGGGACACAAATTACTGCTAATTTTCAAGAGAATAGCCGAACTTATAACATTAAAACAACCACTGCTAAGAGTAAGGTTAAACGAAAATTCGGAATTGCGAAACAGTTGAAGATCGCCACTTGGAATGTGAGAGGTTTGAATCATAAAAAGTTAATGATGGAACTTAACAGGTTTAATGCAGATATATGTATAATAACCGGAACTAAAAAGAAACTGGAAGACTCAGCTGATTTGGGAGACTATTTATTATTTCATAGCGGGGTCTAACAAAATACAAGAGCAGCTGCTGGTATAGCATTTACGCTAAAAAGGAACTAGAAAAATAAAATTCATGGCTACAACTTTATATCTGCAAGAATAATAAATATATGATTGAAAACTACTACAGGTCACTTGACAATATAAGAGATATACGCACCTAAAGAGGGGAAAGTGGAAGAAAGTATAACTTTCTATGATACATTGCAGAAACATCTTAATTCTGTGTAGACATGTAGATAAAATAACAGGATGTAATGGCGAAAGGAGACTAAACGAAAATGGTAAAATACTAATCAACTTTACGACCTACAATGAATTAAAAATCACAAACAGCTTTTTCAAACATAAAGATAAACACAAATATACGTGGGCGTCCAGAGGAACAAAATCGATAATTGATTATATTTTAATAAATTCTAAATTAGCGCCTCTTGTATCCGATACTCGGGTCAACAGAAGCTTTGACATTTTTTCAGATCACTTCATGGTAGCGGCACATATAAATATTCCCGCCAAATGGATTAAAAAGTTTACAAAACCTATCAGCAAGAATAAAACACTATTTCAAAATCCATTAATTACAACAAGACAGTATAAGGAAATTATGCTGCAGACATTTACTGGACTACTTGGATCAGAGAGCTATCAGCTTAAATGTAAAGCCAGAATGGGAAGACTTGAAACCAGTTATGACGAAAGCTGCTAGTGAAGTACTAGGTAAAAGGTATAGGGGCTCAAGGTAGAAAAGATTAAAAATTTGAAATGACGAAATAAAAACATTAATTGAAGACAAGAAAAAAATATTATCTATACTTCTATATCTATCTTCTATATCTATATCTATACTAAGATATAAAGACAAGTGCGTTGTCTTACAGCGCTGTAATCTCTGAATTCACTGAACCAATGCCGATGAAACTTTTGTGCTTCAGCCGTGCCGCCACTCGCGTTCCTGCAACGTAGCCCGCTTCAATTCCACTCCCAAGGCCACTCGGTCTCCTTTGCGCCTGCCACCAGATCCAAGGACCAGTCTTCTCGCACCCACCACCAGATCCACGTACCAGTCTTCTTAACGCCCACCACCAGATCCACGGTCCAGTCTTCTACCTTTGCCCGCCATCTTGCGACACGAGTACGCGTATTGCCCAGTCTCTCCGCTTGTACTAGTTAGCGTGTCGCCTCACTAATGCTTTACAAAAGCTCTCACAGTTCTGCAACCACAGCCACTATTCTGATTCGTTCTAAATTCCACAGTTCTCACTGCAATCTCCTATAATGTTCTCCTTACACCACGTAGCCTCGCTACTTTATCATTTCCCACTTCCTAACACCTCCAGAACTACCGCTTCTCTCCCTCAACTATTCCGCTACCTTACTCGACTTCTCACCTCGGCGTCTCACACAAGAAGGGCTCTTTTCCTCGCTGCTCCGCCGTTTAAATGTTGCCGTGACGTCACGGTACAACCCTACTGCGCTGCCCATATTGCGGAAGTGCACCGCCGTCGCGCTTCGGTCCGCAACTAACAGGTAGCGCCTTTTCCGATCAGTAACCGACGTTCTGTTATACCTTCGCTCTCCACGTCTCGGCCGACGCTGCGTGGGCGTTGTGGGGGTTTGTGGCGATGCCCAAACGTCACTATATATATATATATATATATATATATATATATATATATATATATATATATATAGTGACGGTTCTTTGTAAGCTTTATTATAAAGAACATTTTTAAAGGTTTTTGGTATTTACGCAACAATAACGAAAATTAACAATTCTGTCAAAGGCTTAATTAAAAATTAGACTCAAAAATTAACAATTCTGTCAAATTCTGCCTATATTCACGTAAATATATTTTTAGGGTCAGACATATTCAACTTTCTAAGCAATTTTCTTGAAATTTATTTCCATTTTCTACTAGTCTTGGTTAAAAAATTGTTCAAATCATTTTTACTTTCTCGCATACGTACGGAGTAATATACGTAGTATAGAGTAATATATGTAGTATATTACGGTATATACGTAGTATATACGGAGTAATATACGGAGTATTATGTAATGCTGCGCGAAAAAAAGGCGGATTTTCCGCCGAAAAAAATTCATTGCCGGGCTCTTGTGGCGAAAAAGGGCATTAAACCAGTTGCTAGATTAAGAGAAAAATATCCTGTATTACATCATTGCTTTAATAGTGGAAGTAATTCAAATGAAGTTTTTCGAAAACGCAATAGATTTCTGTGAAAAAGTGCTTCAAATTTCGCATTTACAGTAATGCTTAATTGCCATTTTCTTAAAAACGGCTTCAAATTTTTCAATGAAAATTGAAATTTAGGACGACGTTATTGCCTTCTTTAATATAATTAAAATATAATTTAGGTTCTACTACGTGGAAAACAAAAGGTTGCGAAAAAAAGAAAGTCTTTGGGCCGCAATAGATGGAAGCAGGAGGGACAAGGTTATACAGTACCTGTCCACACCAAGGAAATTAGAAAACTGTACTATGAGAATGTCCGTGCCATTATGTTGCACTTCTAGTTCAAAAAATTGTTCATGACCCTTTTTACTGAGATGATATTTCACAACAGATTCTGTTTAAAGCAAAAATCGGTATCCCCAATTTTGTCTTGTTGAAATGTTAACTTGGGATTTTTGAGAACGGGTTAATAGCCGAAAATGGAACTAGCATTATCTTTTTTACCGTTATTTATTACATGTGAAGAGTGAATAAAAAGTAACTAAAGGTGCTAGAGATGACACAGATCTTCTGGTAGTTAAGTTTTTAATTTCCTTGGTATGGTCTGGCTCCATAATGAAAACTCTTCATAATGAAAACTCTGAAATCATGACATCCATCCGGCTCTTTAAGATCTTGCTCCATTCTCTGACCAATTGCTATCTATCGTCGCCCAAAGTAAATTTTTTGACATTTTCACAACTGTTTGTTTTCCTAATAGTACAACAGAAATATTACAACAGTAATATTAAAGAAGATTAAAACCTCGTCTTAAATAGAAATTTAAAATTTGAAGCTGTTTTGAAGAAAATGGCGATTTAGCATTACTGTAAATCCGAAATTTGAATCTCTTTTTCACAGAAATCTATTGAGTATTCAAAAAACTTCATTTGAAGTCATTTGAATCTCACCACTCACACTTTCACTGACAAATGAAATAATGTGAGATGAGAATGTGCATATTAACGGAGTTATAGATATTAAAAAAACATTACATTTATGTAATTTTTTGAAAAAACAAAAGAATATACAAAAATGAACTTTACCTCATATTAAACTGTGCCATCACCACTATCCGCTGGAAAAGTTCGAAGAAAAAATTTGGAGCCATTTTTGAGGAAATGGCATTTGAGCGTTTCTAAAAATGCGGAATTTTGAATTCATTTTCATAGAAAACTGTTGGGTTTTCGTGAAACTTTAAAAGACATTATTTAAAGCACATGTACTCATAAATATTATAATGCGAATAAATCGCCTCTAATATGAATATTACCAACGTGGAAAGCAAGCCAAAAAAATTAAAATTTTGTACTTTTTGAAGAAGCAAAAGAATAGAGCAATATGGCGTTTATGTCATCGTTTAGGATTTGTTTGGCATTAACCCTACGAAAAATTTAAAGAAAAAAATTTGGAGCCATTTATGAGAAAATTTTGAAAATGTGACTGAAGTTTTACGTAAAATCCCCCCAAAAACGAACGAATGTTTTTCAAAATCGCAGATCTTCAGCTCACGCAAAAACGGCAGGGTTTTCTGCAATTCGGAAAAAATCCTACGCATGGTTTAGCCGCTAGGTTTGTTCACATACACCAGACAGACACGAACGGATGGACGGATGTTTTCTTTTCAATTTGTTTTTCGGCATCAAGGATCCACAAACCAGGGATTCCGGCTACATCACGTCTTAGAGGATTTTTTTCTCTTAATTTAGCAACTGGTTTTATGCACTTTTCGTTACCAGAGCCCGGCAATGAATTTTTTTCCGCCGAAAATCCGCCGTTTTTGGCGCAGCATTACATAGTTTTTTCTATACTTTGTATATTACTCCCGTATATACTACATGAGAAAGTAAAATACTTTCTTCGGTTGTAATTTTGCTGATCAATGTCACTATGCAAATATCAACATATATGCCTATACAGTATTTGAGTAACTCCTGAGTGTTCGGATGTTTGGTTCCGTCACTCAGGGCTAGAGGAAAGTATAATTTGTTAGCTTTTTCAATGCAATATCAAAACTGAGCTCGCTGTCTTGAAACTTTTAACGGAATCTTTGCTGATAACGAAAATACTGGCACCGGTAAAACACAAACCATGCCCAAAAAGAAAGTCTTCTCGCTTTACTACACACAATCATCCATTCTTTGCCAATATTGTTTCTTTCTTGTTTTTGGCGAAGAATGTTAAAAATGTAAGAGATCTCATTCCATTATTGTTTGACTTTGTTTCTAAGCTCTCTGCAATTCCCCTTCGAAATTTGTCTTAAGCCTACTGCGTTCTCTCCTTTGGAGTTTGGTAAACTCCTTTTTTGAACGTGCAAACTTCTTGCTATACCTTACTTATACAAGAAAAAAACAGACTTAACTCAACTAAAAAAATAATTATGTTTATCATATTAAACGCCCACATATTAGACGCCCTATTTCTAATTGCTTATTCAATACAAACTTTAATAATTTAATAATTTCGGCGCTTTTTGTAATTTGCTCTTGACTCAGGGATTCTTTAACAGGAGCGTTGGTAACGATGAGAAATTGAAAATGATAAAGGAGTGGAATTGCTTAAACGTGCCCCATCGATATATTTCATTGCCTTTACAGAATTGAGTGATACCTTTCAGTTCATACAAGTTCTGTAAAGAAGGATATATCGGAATAAGGAGACTCACAGTATGAACCGATATAACTGCAATGTCTCTGACTAGGAGGTCCTAGGCTTCGAGTTTCGACTGCAGGAGTGTCTACACTAGCTGGATAACTAGGTTGAATTCAGCCGCTATCCGGAGGAAAATTCTAGCGGTCATCAGCTCTGATCGGTAGTTTTCCGTTGTTTCTCCGATCCACACCAGGCGAATACCGTAGCAGCACCTAAGAAACAGATCAAGGGGCGCGCGCGATCTTTCCTTCCTCTTCCTTGACCTTTCCTCCCCTTTACTTACACACATACACACTAATATGCTCACATGTCCACCTTCCAGCGGAGAAGATCATCGCCACCTCACGCGGTTTAAACAAACATGAACTAACTTTCGGAACTAAGGATCTTAGCAGTTGAAGCGCCTGAAATCATAATCAATCAATCAATTAAAGAAGTTGTTGACTATTGTGATGAACCTGACCAGCCGCATACGGCAACCTACGCATGTGAGCAATGCGCGTAGCACGCGGTCTGGATACCTCGCAAAAAGGGGGGAAAACACCGTCACACAGAAGTGCGTCGGTAATCAGCTGACAGGTTGCGCGTTAAATTTATAAATGAAGGGCGCCAAACGGGCACTTACCTGTCACCTGGCACCGGCATATGAGAACCTCAGGGGTGAGCACTCTTGAATGGGGGCATGCACTGGGTTTGCTACTATTACTACTTTACAATAATTACAAAGTTATGTTCCATTTTAAGTGTCAATCGCCTGAATGGCGAGAACACGTTTATTGCTTTTTTTTTCTAATACAATTTGATCGGAAAGTCTCTTAAATTAAACTCTATATTATTTTTTTACATTAGATGACATTCAAAAAAGAGTTTTTGAATGTCTTTAGAATTAGTACAAAATGATAGCCGTTGATTCTACCTCTTTCGATGATTGCACATCTGTAGTCGTCCTCAAAACAAACGCTGTCGCGAACCGCGTTGTAGCAAGGCGCAGCCAGCCGGAAGCAGCAATACGTGCGATGCTAGCGTTCCTTCCCGTTCCAATCCTTCGCAGGTCCGCCGCCCGTAGTCAGGAAATGGATGAAAAAAAAAAGCTCCGATCGGTGGGTATCGGAGGAGGCCGTCAAACGCCACCCCATTCCGTACCAGGTCAGCCTCGATAACTCGGCTGCACAATCGATCCTTACGGATCAACGCCGGCCCGTTGAAATGGAATAAATTCCAGTTTTGTGCTTTCAAACGGGGCGGCCTGCACTCCGTTGGTCGGCCAACACTAATTGCTGGCTCCAGCAGTCTCTTTTCTATGCCGTTCTCTCGCCTTCCATCTGTCATCTGCCAAATATCCTCCTCTCTCGAGCTTCCTGCGTCGCATCCCCACTCTCTTTTCTAATTTCGCACATCGCTCCTTCACGTGATCGGAATTTTAAATGTTATTGGTCGAAATCTCAGTTTCTAGAATATTCGACGCGAGTCGGAAGCCGATAGGGCATTTTCTAACTAACGTCATTTTCTGGGCGCCTGGGGGTCTGATTGGTGGTCTTTGTTGTGCGTGTGTTTTGGCCAGTACACCAGAAATGAACAAAGCAGTCCTTTCTGCTGTCTCCGTGATGATTATATGAGTCCTATGGGATTTCTTAAACAGTAGCTGGGATCTCTATAATTCACTTGTTCCGGTGCCTAGTTTAAACGTGGGCGGGCAGCCGCCCGCTCTTTGCTTGAGGGGCTAGCCCCGGGAGACAATCCCACCCTAGTCGTAAATCTTTGATTACAACGACAGGCACGTGTTCGCGCGTCTTGCGCTGAGCCGTGTCAAATCAGGGACTGTCCTAATTGGCGTGACCGAGGGGTGAGTTTGGGTCCGGCGACCAGCAATGGCCTATAAACAAATATTTGTTTACAACTAATTTTATAAGTGAATCTCATTACAAGCTTAGATAGTTGCTTTAGGAAATCTACTTACCTTGCAAAAAAATACACCACTGTTTCACATAGCCAGACAAAAGCTTCTCTAGCGGTTGGAATTTCATTTGAACGTCCGCTAGGCACCAGCATCTCATTATTGCGATTAGCGGTACGCCAGTTAGCACTGGTTCTGAGCGAAGTGCAATGCGTAAGGCAGGCATGTGAATACTCACTTTCACGTCGTGAAGGCACAATGGCTTCTTATGGACAATATGTTTCTTACAGAAGAATCTCGTGCACTGTTGCCAAATCGGTTGTTGCAAAAGTAAGTAGAAAATATAGTCCTACAGAGAAAACGACGAGGTCTTATTTATTTGCTTATTTAAAAAAATAATGAAAACGCTTGATTCCTGCGGAATGACTTTTTGAAATCCTTTTTATTCAAATTGTTAAATCATATTCATTTAGCATAGATACAGAGTGGCACAGATTTTCTCGTATTATTTAGTATTCATATTTCATTGGTCTGCGCAAGCTTTTTTGTCTTACGTCACACCCTTGTCAGAACTATGAAGAAAACATTTTACTTGAAATCACTATTTTCAATTTTGTAATAGTAGGAATAAGCCTAATCATTTTCAAACATTTTAAATTTTCCATTTTGAAAAATATCCTACGTATAGTTTAGGCGCTAGTGTTGTTCACAGACGACAGATGGACGGACGTTTTGCCATCAGTCGATTTTACTTTCTCGTACACGTACGTATATACGGAGTAATATTGTAGTATAGAAAAAGTTACGAAATGCTGCGGAAAATCGATTTCGAGATACAACCGAAATACACATTTTGGGGTCCCCTGATACCAAAAAAGTGTTTTTTTTTAAACGTCCGTCCGTCTGCCCATCCAGACATGTGTGAACACCACTAGTGTCTAAACTATTCTTAGGATGTTTTCCAGTTTGGATATTGCCCAGTCGATCTGGCTCGACTCGAAGCGCTGCGATTCTGAAAAACATTTTTAAAAATGTACAGGGGAACTTTACCAGAAAGCGTTGGAACATTTTCAAACTTTTCTCAAAAATGGCTCCAATTTTTTTAAAAATTTCTTTTAAGAATAGAGTAACACACACATGGTGGCATAGGTCCGATTTTCACGGTTAACTCTGAATTTTCAAAAATTGCAAAAGTATGAATGTTTTCGGCGTCATTCCTAGTTTATTTTGTAGCATCACTGGTCCAGTCTGAAGGACCTACAATATATGGATTCCTGGTACACCACGTGTTATAAGATTTTTTCTAAATTTAGCGACAGGATTTATTCACTTTTATGGTAACCGGGCCCCGCAATAAGAGTGTTTCTGCCGAAAATTAGACGTTTTCCCCCGTTGTATTATACAACTTTCTCCCTACTGAATAAGCGGTAGCGAGAAAGTAAAACAAATTTTGTTTTTTATATCGTGCAAATAAACAAATGCATTTACAAAAATATGGTCACTTTCATTCTGTTAATAGATGAGCAATTATAGTGATTTATGACCACATTTCAAGCAGTCGAAGCAGTAAATAATACCTAAGTTGGGCACCTTCACTCCACATGCTCTTTGGTTGTATTCACTGCCCCTCACAAAAATGTAATGATTTGCATCACAGATGCTTTTCCCTGTCTGAATACGTTCAACATGTAGCTGAGTAGCTGCCTGGTGGCGGTTTATGGCAGCAATTTCCTAAAGAAAACTTTTCACCTTGTCTCTGATTAGTCCGAGCCTATCGCAAGGCGTCCATAATCCGGAACGGATTAGGTAATAGTGGTATCGAGGAGCATGAACTCGGAGGGGGAGATGGGGTCTTCGCATGTTTGTGAAAGTCTCATTTAACCTTTCGTGGGTCGAACGTGTGCGAGTAACGACTGGGAGCTTGTCGAGTCCGCTCTAAGGGGTCGCAGGTCGATGACGGGCCGTTGGAAAGGGATGAAGACATTCTTCGTCTCTGTTCTTTTCCGCGTCCGCTCGCCCGCGCCGCTCGTTCCCTTTCCCCTTATCCGGTCGTCCAGCCAACGCCCTCATTTCCCCATTCTCAGCTCCAAATCTGCCCCGAATCCCCTCCCAGGTTTCTTGTCGCCTCCTGACCCTTACTCGACGCCCGACGCCATGTCCTATTCTCGCTCACTGCGTTTATTGTTCTCTTCGCCCTGCCACTGTGTCCCGTTACCCATCCAGCGACTCCCCCGCCCCTTGCCTTGAAGGCTGCCTTTGCGTGTTCGGACGGGAGCGGTTCCCTACTGGGCGTTTCAAAAAACAGAGCTTGCCGCGATGTATGTCGAGAGCGATAATTGTCGAATACGGGGGATTGTTACTGCCCTAGGCTGATCCATAGGTAGATACTGCGCTTTTCAAATCAGGTACTGGAATGTATTGGGGTAGATTTCCAGGTCAGAAGTAGACAATCTATAAGTGAAATGGAAGTTGTTTCACAAATACACAGGTGCGCTTAATATTAAGACATGCAAGGGCAATAGGAATCTTTGAAAACAGTAGATAATTGAGCAAGAGTCGACATGTTAAAATTTTTTCTATCAAGTATCAATATGTATAACATACAATGATATATATATATATATATATATATATATATATATATATATATATATATATATATATATGTTTGTGTGTGTGTTCGTTTGTTTGTTCTTTTGCGCTGCCATACCGTTATATAATTTTATAAACTTATTGCTTTCACTTGCGCAGAGAATGTAGGCATAGTACAATGTGAATGTGCGTTGTCTGTCGCACATACACGCGCGTGAAGATTTTATGCTCCTTTCCTTTACTCATTATATACTGCCGACATCCCATCATCTGTAAACGCATTGACAGCAACCTACGCGGACGACACAGCCATTTTAGCTCGACATGAAGATCCAGCAGAAGCATCTTGTCTCGTAGAAGAACATCTGCAATCCATCCACAAGTGGCAGAAACGCTGGCGCCTCAAGATCAATGACAAGAAGTCTGTCCAAGTCACCTTCAGTCTGAAGCACGAAACGTGTCCACCTATAAAAATCGGATCGCAATGTATTCCTCAAAATGACTCGGCAAAATATCTCGGACTTACTCTGGACAGAAGACTCACATGGAAAATACATATAAAGAATAAAAGAAAAGAATTAGACCTAAAACTTGGAAGGTTAAACTGGCTACTGGGAAGAAAATCATTAAGCATCGCAAACAAAGTAATTGTGTATAAAGCAATATTAAAACCAGTATGGACATATGGAATTCAACTTTGGGGAACACCTCAAAATTTTTATATTGAAATATTACAACGCTTCCAGTTAATAGCCTTAAGAAAATTTGTAAATGCCCCCTGGTACGTAACGAATGCAACATTACACAAAGACTTACACATTCCTACTATAAAAGAAGAAATCAAGAATACCAGTGCAAAATACCTACAAAGACTACATAATCATCCGAATATTCTAGCCATCAACTTACTAGACAATAGTGACTCTACCAGACGACTTCAACGCCATCATACTTTTGACCTTCGATATCGACTTTAAATTATTCATTTCAGAAATTATAATTAATAGTTAATTTATATTAATAATGTATCATTGGTGGAGTAAGGTCATGGGATTTTACTCCTCTCATGTATTTGTTTACATAAATCTATGTAATTTTGCCAAATGTTTGTTCACAAACAAATTGCAAAATAAAATATAATTTTAAAAAAATCGCGACTGGCCATTTAATGGAAAAAGTTTACATGCAAAACAATACACCGAATTTGATGGAGAATAGAGCAGCCACTCTCGAGTGTACTTTTCATCATTTGCTTTTTTATTATGAAATAGATTTTGAGAGCAAAATCTTGTTTGTTTCCCATCTTGAAATGTCCTGCGTGAGTCTTTAAATGGCCCTGAATGATGCTCACAATTTTGCGGTCCTTGATTTATTTAGTATTTGGTGTCATCCGCACTAAACGCACTCCACCTGCTAGGATTTTATAATCTTGATCAGCAAAATTTTGAAATGATTATTATCGTTTTCTGGATTTCTTGCATTGTTTCCTCCTCTGCCACATCCTACACACTATCAGAAACATTTTTTGAGCTTAAAAGTGACGCAAATTAATAATTTTTCCGATATTCGACAATGTCTTAATGATTTCCTCATATTTTTGTCTTTTCCTCGGCTAGTTTTCTGAGATCCACTTGGATAATTTCTCATCATATTAAATTTTGATTAGACCCATTAAATCACCTACAATAAATGTATTTATGTTATAGATGAACATATGCAATATGTGCAAAATGTGATAAAAATGATTTCCATTCAAAGAATTAGTATATTGGCCAAAAGAAAAATGAAACACTTTATACGTTATTTGTATGAGTATTTCATTTTTTATTTGGAGCGTAGCTTTGGTTCGTATTATCCAGGGAAAAAACTAATGGGATCAGTCCCCCCGCCAAAAAAAAATTAATATAAAAATGTCTTTTAGTGGATAGATTATACAATAGTTTATTAAAACACAAGTATATTTGCATTTGACATTTATTTATAATATATTAACACCCATATTGAAACCTGCCCGACGTTGACTGGTGCCAATTTAAAACAATTACTACTGACAAATGCAATTTGGGCGCCAGGAAAAGGTTACACTTGAAACCTAATGATTCCTACGTAATTTAAATATCTCTCCTTACAAAATTATGTTGGGCTAGCTCAGTTAATTGGGGTTCGAAGTTCATATTTGTTGCTACTTACTCTGCAACAAATTATTCAATCTGCCATCCATACGGAGTGGTGAGGAATCTGAACATCTTATTAAAATGCTGGATTGCACGTAACGAACAATGATAATCAGCCTTCTTTCAACTTAACAAATTAGAATTTATTATGATAATCAAAAATGAATCATTCTTTGGTCATGACCAGTTTTATCTGTATTACAATAATTATAAGCCTTGTTATCCATTCGTTCGCTTCGCCCGCTCTCCACTTCGTTCGATGGCGCCCCGTAGAACCTTCTCCGTCGACGCAGCAAAATCTTGCTTCTCGATAAAGTCCTCGCCTAATGTGATCTGGTTCCAAATTCTCCCGGCGATACTATTATAATCCGTGACTTCCCTCACTTGCGTCTCGGGTGGACGCCTAGACACGAATTTTACTTCCTACAAAAACGCTCTATCCTAATATAAAAAACGATAGTTAATTTAAACAACTGTCAATGACAGTCTTTCCTGGATCTAGTAAAATATATCACGAGCCGACTCGCTCATCACCGCATTGCTCTAGCGAATCAATTTTCTTCTAAAAATTCGGAAGCATTCGAATCCTATATCTTTTTTTGTCTCTCAAAACAATGCTTACCCCGCATCTGCTCTGTCATTTCAACCTAACGAAAATGATCCTTAACGCCGGTTGTTTATTTGTCTCATAGCGACCCCCTCGCGATCGTCTATTGACATTCCTATATTCTATGTCATATAAAATGACATGTCCATAATAAAAATGGTTCGTCATTTTGATATATAATTCAAAATCTTACTACTTCTTGTTGAAACTTTACATACATATTTTCTAGTGCATTTTAAACGTTTTTATATACCATACACAAGACTTCCATGATTTTTTTCAAAAGGGGTTAAAAATTTGGAGGGTCGCAAATGTGCACATAATTTAGTAATCGTCTAATGTCACCAGATTGTAGAACATTCTAAATAAATCCAGAAAGCCCAAAGAGCGCAATATTTTATTAATGTCATTTTGCACACTGTTGTTTTTTTTTTGTTGCGTCTACATATTGACGCAACGCGTCACCAAGCCCCTTAAGGGGCGTTGAGCGCTTTTGCTCAGGGGAGTAATCGCCATTAACATTGGCGGGAGTAATCCTCCATTATCTTTAAGTCATGTCACTTTACAGTCTGTTGTCAAGAGGACCGCCAGGTAGCATCTCCGCGTACGCGCCTCCGGCTACGAGCTCCTGCGTCACTACCCAACGGCCAGAATTGGAAAGGAATAAGGATAATGGTAGGGTTTAGGACACTTCACAGGGGTGCCCTTGTGAAGAAGCCAAACTCGTTTTCTTGGAACAAACTTCACATGAGATTGGACGGGAATCGAACCCGGACCTCAGTGGTGAAAGGCTAGCGACTTCGCTATGTACCACGAGCGACTTCGCTATGTACCACGATTTATTTATTTATTTATTTATTTATTTATTTATTTATTTATTTATTTATTTATTTATTTATTTATTTATTTATTTATTTATTTATTTATTTATTTATTTATTTAGTCAAAAACTGTATGTGACGTATGGAGGAGAAAATCATCTAACATCATGTATTGTCAGCATCCAATCTGTACACAAAATATATCATGTATTTATAGCGATAAAATATTTTAAAAAATCACAAACATTAAAATGTTCCTTTATTTTACACTTTTTTAAGGACCTTCTCGCCATAAATACATATATTTTGTGTACAGATTGAACGCTGACGGTATAACAGTGTACGAAATAACTATTTGGATCAGCATATTTCAATAATAAAGAAATGTTTTTTATTCTTTATCTACAATGAAAAGTTATACGATGTATAATTTTGTTCATGAATACGTACTTTAACATATACAATTATGTGGAAGAATCCGCCTAAGAATGAGCCAAAATGACAGTTCGCTAAACAAGTGAACATTACATGTAATTCGTCCGCCACAACAGCTGTTCAGCCAGACCTATTCCTGAAGTGTTTGGCTATGGCTCCCGTGAAGACATCATTACAGAAGTCTAAGCGTTTCGCTGAGATATATGCACGCACGCGAGTCCGAGACATGTTGAAATTTAATTATGTATGTGGAAAAATATCTTTATATGCTCTCACATTCAGTAAAAGAAAAATTCCACAAATGTAAATACAGCTAGCAAAAGTGAAGGTGTTGTAGTTCTTTAAATCGCTGTGTCTGTGTTTTTTTATATAGAGCGATTTTTATAAGAAACGACCGTTTTGACAGCTAGTGCTGACAACATAACTGAAGGTTCTGTGATAGATAGATAGATAGATAGATAGATAGATACATAGATAGATAGATAGATAGATTTATTAAAGTTCGCTTTGAGCTAATGGTCAGTGACAAACATTATTACAACTAGATATATTCTATATCACAATTACAAAACTATTACGGATATTTACAAATATAATTACAATTAGAATTAGAGATTGATTTTGAGTTATCTGTAAGTTGATTTATAGTTTTTCTAACACTTCACTCCACTTCACTTCACTTCACTGTATAAGGGACATGACCATATTATTAATAATAATAACCATTATAATAATATAACTAATAATAACAACAACTTAAAAGTTACATCAAAACCAGTAACAGTGTTAATAATTATGATATCAATAATAATAATAATAATAATAAGAATGATAAAAGTCCCAGTATTATTAATGATGACCTACATAGAATTAAGTATATTTTTAAATTTCACTACATTAGAAGGAATAGTCTCTAGTGCTTTTGCAGGTAGTTTGTTCCAATCTACTATAGTACGATTCACAAAGGAGAACTTGCCTACATCAGTTCTTTGCTTTCTACATGCTTTTATAATCAAGTTTCTGTAATCTTTTACTGAGGTCTGCCCATGTTGAGTCCCCTTTGTATATCTTTTACATTACGCATAAACGCGCCCGTTCCCGTCTCTTAGATAAGGATTCCCATTCATCTCGTCCATCAACGCGTCCATGATTTACAAACTTTTCGGCCCGTTGTTGAATTTTATCTAACGCCTCGATTTGCCCTTTTCTGTACGGGTCCCAGCAGGCCGCTCCGTACTCTAAAATAGGACGAACAAGTGTAGTATATGCCAAGGATCGGGCATTCGAACTACTGTTTTTTAGAATGCGCATTACGAAGTGCAGCGCCCTCCACGATTTTTTCGCCGTATTGTTAATATGATCCGACCAACCCAAGTCGCTACGCAGGACCAAACCCAAATACTTACAGTTTTTTTACACGCGGTATAACGTTAGTTCCTAACTTGTAATTCGAGTGTACATTCGAGCGAGATTTGGTAAAACAAATGAATTTACTCTTTTCCGGATTTAATCCCATCTTATTTCTGCACGCCTAGTTCCATAAACAGTTAAGATCGTTCTGTAAAATATTTTCATCCGAAGACGCGCCAATACTCCTATAAAAATCATCGGCGAAAAGTCTAACTTTCGATTTTATTCCAGTTGCAATATCATTAATAAACGCTAAGAATTGCAATGGCCCTAACACACTCCCCTGGGGAACCCCAGAGGTTACATCGGCTTTCGATGAGTGTTTATCACATATTCTGACTGCTTGAGTTCGGCCCGTAAGAAATTCTTTTATCCACAAGATTATTCGATGATCTAATCCAGTTTTTGACAGTTTTTCAATTAAAAGGCCATGTGGAACCAGATCAAATGCTTTAGAAAAGTTTAATATTACTGTATCGACCCTACTCCCTTCGTCTAATGAATCTGCTATGTCCTGACATAAAGAAGTAGTCTGGCTGTCGCACGAATAGCTAGGATGAAAACCGTGTTGATTTTGAAAAAGACAGTCAGTTTTATTCCAGACTCGTCTAATATATTCCGCAATCATGTGTTCCATCTGCTTGCATACAACTGATGTCAAACTTATAGGCCTGTAATTATTGACAATCCTTTTGTCCTCTCCCTTGTGAATCGGCACTACAATTGCCTCTTTCCAATTTTGAGGAATCGTACTATTATTTATAGTGACGTCCATTAACCGAGCAAGGTAAGGAATCATGGCTTCCCCTCCCAATTTCAATATTTCTCCTGGTATTCCGTCAGGACCTACAGATTTATTTCTCCTAATTTTTGCGATCCTTTTTCTAATAATTCCTGCATCGACTCTAAAGGTTTCTATTACGGGTGGTGTTTCATTTACTAATATCTGATTCTTCGGCTTGAAAACCGATGCGTAATGCCTATTTAAACAAGCCGCCTTTTCAGTGTCATTTGTAATTAACGAACCGTCTGCTCCGCAGATCGCTGGAATATTTTCTTTGTTCCCTTTTTTATGTCTTACATACTTGAAGAAATTTTGCCAACAGTTCAATCGATCGTTTAGAATTGATTTCAGGTAATTTTCTTGGGTATGTAACTTTAATGCTAGTAAGTCTTTAGATAATTGTAGAAAATTATTTTTCTGTTCCTTGTTTACATTACGTTTACTAACCTTCCTTTCCTAACCTTCCTTTTCAGTCGCCTCACTTCTTTGTTGAAATACACCGGATCCGAATGGCACCGTAGTTTCTTGGTAGGCACGAATTTTGCTAAGCATTCTAAAATTATGTTCTTAAAGTTTGACCATATCTGTTCTACTGTACATCCGCTAGAAGCCCAAGTTGAATATTTGCTTTTCAAATATAATTGCATGTTTGTAACGTCTGTTCTATCAAACTGAACATTTTTTCTTTCTTTTACGAGATCATTTCGCTTACCCTCTCTCCACATTTTTAGAAGGACTCCTTTGTGGTCACTAATGCCAGGAATTATTCCGCAGGAGAGAAGTTTGTCCACCGGTCTAATAAGGAAAACGTCCAGTAAAGCATTATCGCGTGTCGGTTTAGTCACTACCTGCGTTAAGCCGTTGTCCCAAACCAACTCGTTAACGAGGCGTTGCGCGGCGCCTTCAGCCCCCACATCCCCCTCCCAGGTAGCGTGCGGTAAATTTAAGTCTCCTCCCGTAATGACGTTTTCCCCACTTTTCCTGATTACGCGGGTTCGCTCTACAAGTCTTTGCAACGGTTCATGTCCATCTTTCTGTGACCTATACGCGCCTATACTTTCCCATTGGTTTTTTGAATTTCTACCTCGAATGTGTAATCCTATTATTTCAAATTTGTCATCCACCCATACCTCTACTGCTTCAAAGTTGTCTTTTATGCATATAAAAACACCCCCGCCAATGCGATCTATTCTATCACGTCTGAATGTTAAAAAATTTTGTCTGAAGATTTCAGCGTTTAATATTTCCGCATTGAGCCATGATTCCGTACCTATCACGACATCTACATTATAAGATTCTACAGTGTTCCAGAAATGTACAGTTTTATTGTAAATACTCCTACAATTAACCTGGATAAAGACCAGAGACTCACCTTCTGCGCGATTACATTGTGAAAGTCTGTCTCTCGCCACCGTTCCCGCGTCGTTGTCCGCCGTTATGTCGCCGTTCGTCGTCGCTGCCACCGCGTCGCCGTCCCTCGCCGCCGTCGCCGCGTCGCCGTCCGTCGCCGCTGTGTCGCCGTCCCTCGCCGCCATCACCGCGTCACGGCAGGTCGCAGCTACGTCGCCGTCACTCGCCGCACTGCAGTCCGCCGCCAACATTCCCACACAAACCATTTTATGGGATTCGATATCCCTTGCCGCCACCGCCATGCGGTCTCACGAGCTTGTCGCGGAAAGTTTCGGGCCTCCTACGCGCGAGAAGAGTCCACCCAGCTTTTTGGACCCCGAGCGATTTAGATGCAAGTTGTGTCCGTGATCGTTGTGTCCGTGAGTCCATTAGACTTCCCTTCCTGCATTCGTTCATTTGCAGTTGGCGAACTTGTAAATGGCTTCGACGCTTCCTTTTGTGATGTCCTTGTTCGACAAAAATATAGTGCACCACAAGAAATAATTGAAATTAGGAAGTGCAGTGCTATGTGTTCTTCCGTAAAAATTATTTTTTATAAATATTACATTGAATTTACTTTTTGTATGGTAAGTATTATTTTTATGTTAAAACCGAGTCTTAAATGTGATATGCGTACTGGTTCGTGTTTCCAGCGCCTGTGTTGTCAGGTGGAGACCTGAATACCGATAGCAACGCAGTAATCCAATAATGAACTTGAACTTAAACAAAAGGCTGGTTGGTTTGAATAATCCTACTTTTGGATAGAAACATTTAATCCCCCAAAGTTTGAAAGACTAAAAAATTGATATTTTTGAACTCATAAATATTATTAATATAAGTGTATATAAGCAACCTTATGTATACTTAGAAATATTTTTAAATTTAATAAGTTAGATATATTGCTATTTTTTTAAATGTCAATTAATATCGTCTTTTGAAGGGGCCCCAATTTGACGGGGGCCCTAAGCAATTGCTGCTTATGCGGTAATCCTGCACTGTTTCTATAACTTACAGGCCCTTAAATAGTTCTACAAATGTTTATTGGTTCCATAAATACGCAACATGGCGGGTCTGCGCACTGCTGCCAACAGCTGTTCGAGGTTATAGGTTGTTCTTGGCGTCCGTATGTTGTGCAGTGTTGAATTTTCGTGGCTTTTTACAAGTTTTATTTGGTGTGAAGTGTGAGTTTTAAGTGTATTTTAGTGTGTTGAATGCTATTTTTACACATTTATTCCGCGTGTATTATTGTGACGAGAATTAAAGATTAAATTTGGTTATGATAATGTAAACATCTGCTATAATATTTTCTCTTCTTCCTTGAATTCTTTTTCTCCTAGCAAAAATATCAATCAACTTGAAAACTTTATTTCATGATGCCAAGAAAATTCCTTCCATCACAAGGAATTGTATCCCATGGTTACGTGTGGCATCTAACTTCTTTTAAAGATAGAAACGTTTGTACATGATACAATACGGCCAGAATGTATGAAGTATTGTTAAAAAAATTTAGTGCAATGAATGAAAAGAATAGTTTCTCAATTATACAATAATTCAAACATTAATAAGAGAATAGTTCAGCTCACTCACAAAAACACGATAAAATCGGATATTTGGTTGTAAATATTTAATTCACAAAATACTACGGTAACTTTTACTTTCCAGTCTTACGAAGTTCTTCGTAAAAGGAGAAAGTTATAGTGCGCCGGAAAACGGGGAATTTTTGCCAGAAAAGCTCTTGTTGCCGGGATCTGACAACGCAAAAGTGTATAAATTTTGTTGCTCAATTTCGAAAAAAACTCTAACACGTGGTACAGCTTTGTTTGTTTTTACTTTCTGGTATAGTTACGTATATACCAGTGGTTCTCAAACTGTGGTGCGCGACCCCAAGAGGGGGCGCGAAGGCCTTGAAAGGGGGACGGCAAATTTTCCCGAAAACGTAAAATCGTCTGCGCTTAATGGAAAATACTAAAAGAGAAAAACTAATTGCTCAGTAGGAAAAATTAAGATTTTACCTTTTCTTCGGGACAAACAGGACGTCGTTTAGCAGCGCTTCTCTCTTTGCTTGTATCTCGTTGTCTCCTATTATTGCATTCCGGGAACTAACGTATCGCGCGCAGAGCAAGCTTTGTCTCGTGTCACACAACGACGCCTTAGTCTTTCGTAAATCGTGAGACAAACTTGGCAAGAGAATGAAGCTGTTCCCGATTATGCTTGGGTTTCGGTAACCTGACTCATGGTTTTAACTCTCGATTGGATGACACCGTAATAGCTGATGAAGTGTCATCGGCCAGGTTACAAGAAGCCAAGTATAGTGGCAGAAATGAAGATACCAGTGCTCCGTTATCTGAAGGAGGCGAGGGCTCCATTCCGAAAGCGAAAACGAGAAGATATGATGAGAAATATTTGTCGCTAGGCTGTATGAAAACTTTTTTCATTTATTTCTGCTTGGCCCGAAGGCCCTTGGCAGCCTAGTACCATACATTGAAATTACATTGAATCATGTTAGCATTGTTTAAGAAACATTATTGGCAGATGAATTACATTGAGTTCATGCAGATTAAATGTGCGAAGCCAAATGGGGTCCATGATGATCAGGGAAAGTCGAAGAACTGTCGGGGTAGTTTACGCTTTAGTCTATTGTGGTGAGGATTTTGTTTTCCGATTTTGAAATGTACGTCTGAGGGAATCTGGGAAATTTTAGGATAGAAACGAGAGGATAGGAGGGAGAAATGGACAGAAATCGGAGTAATGCCGAGTTCATTATGTAACTGGGAATTAGGTACAAACCAGGGAGCTTTTGCAATGGTTCGGAGGAATTTGTTTTGGAAAATTTGCATTTTATGGATATTTGACTTGCTGGCTGAGGTCCAGATAGAAGCATATGATAAGATTGGACAGATCAATGATTGCTATAGGTGAGTAGCAACATGGAGTGGCAGGGGTGAGGCCTTTCTGAGAATGGGATATAATTGGTGGGTTCTACGGTTGGTCAGGATTATTCTGTGAATTCATGGGGTACTCCTGCTTTTATGGGGAAAGATGATGAAAGAGTGCGATCTGCAAGGAAGCTTTTGATAATATGAAAAAAGAAAAATAGTGGGGGGTTCTGATGTGAATAAGTTTGAATAATAGTCCAGGGTGCTACACGGTGTCAAAAGCTTTCGCTACATCGAGGAAGATTGCAACTGTGTGTTTCTTTTCGTGGAAACCTCCGATTATATCTCGGTTAATCTTAATATCTGATGATTTGTTGAAAGTAGTGGTTGAAAATGGAATTGGTGCGGAGGTATGGTTTGGACTGAACTGAGATGGGAGATTAGTCTGGTGATAATACTGGCTTGTCTGGTTTCAAAATGGGAATAATGTGGGTGTGTTTCCACTTGCGAGGGAAGTATGACAGATGGAAAAGTGCATTGAATATTGATGTTATAGGTAAAATGGCTCTGATTGGGAGGCGTTTAAGTACATATGTAGGAATTAGGTTGTGACCGCTGGAAACTTTTGAGGTAGTGACAGATATAATATTTACAATTTCGATGGGAGATATAAATTATGGGCATCTTTGGACTGTTGTTAGAGTTCGGCGTATTCCTTCAAGGAGTAAATTATCATGAAGGGGGTTTTCTGAAGGATGGAGCGTGAAGGTTGCGGCAAAATATTCACCTAGTACTTTGCTTTGATCTGCAGGTGTAGTTGCTACGGATGCTGCGGTTGTTAGGGTGGGTATATTAGTTGGTTTGCACAAGAGACGGCGAGTGATATTCCACAGCGTGTGATCGGTTGGGTTGGCGGTTTGAGTTTGGAAGTGAAGGTATTGGGCGTTTGATATTGCCAAAAGATGCCTTACTATTTTAGTGAGTAGGTTTAGGTAGGATTTCAAGAAGGGGGAGCGATGTTTTTGCCAGTGATTTCCTATATATCTGTTGTGATATAACAGTTTATGTAATATTGGTGGATTAGGAGGTAGTGGATTGCACTGATGTACTGGAGGAGCTGTTCTAAAGTATAAACTATCGAGAATGGTGTGGGTGAGGAAGTCAATGGCTGTCAATTTCTTGTGAGTTTTTTAGCGTTGGAAGTGGTGGTATGATGCGAGAAATCAGGATATGAAAATGAGGCCAGTTGCTTTTTTGTAGGTAGTAGGGCTGGGCTGGGCGATTTTCTTTTAATGAAGTCACGAAAACTACGGTAAATGGTAAAGACCGTACGCAATGTTTAATTTGTTTAATCATTTTAGCTGCTGATAATATTAAGCCTAACAAATTAAAGATACATCTTGAAACCAAACATCGTGAATTAACAGAAAAAACAAAAGATTTTTTGTCAGAAAACGGAATGTGTTGAAGTGTACCCAGCAGAATTTGGCTAAAGCTTCCATGTAACTTCAAATGCCCTGTTAGCTTTTTACCAAATGTCTTACAGGATTGTTAAATGCAAGAAACCACATACAGTAGTAGACATTCTGATTTTACCTGCAGCAATAGATATAGTGTCAATAGGTATAGTGGTGACTCATTTGCACGACAATTGAAGATTATTCCACTTCCTACTGACACAGTTTCCAGAAGAATTGTATATATTTATTTTTCTATTGTAGATATTTCTGAACAGTTAATTAACAAATTGCGTGAGACCCGGTTTGCACTTCAAATAGACGAAGCGACTGACATTCACAAAGATGCTCATTTGATTGCTTATGTTCGTTTCGTTGAAGAGTATAACATTAGGAACAAAATTCTTTTCTCTGAGACAATACTGGGAAGAACTAGGGCTAAAAGTCTTTTTGAAAGAATCAATGATTTTTTTAATAAAAAGAGGATATCGTGGAATAAGTGCAATGGAATATGCAGGGACGGAGCCGTCTCAATGTCTGGAATTCTTGGTGGACTGAAAGCGAAAGTTAAAGCAGTAGCTCCCGATGCAATATGGATGCACTGCATGATACATCGAAAAGCTCTGGCTACCAAAGAACTTAGTCCATCCCTTCATGAAGTGCTGCAGACGAATATAAGAACGGTGTATATTAAGATAAAACCATTATATTCAAGGCTTTTCAAAGTGTTATATGAGTAGATGGGTGTTGAACACACTCAATTGCTCTTTTCTAGGAATGCTCGATGGTTTTCAAGAGATCAAGTGCTAAAGAGAAGGGTTGTTCTACGCATCGAGGTATTCTCTTTCTTACAGGAGAAAGGCCACTCTCTGGCAGATTGGTTCAGCAACGGAAATACACGTTTTCGGGTTTTCTGATACCGAAAAAGTGTTTTTCTTTTCAAAACGTCAGTCCGTCCATGTCTGTCCGTCCGTCCTGTCCGTCCATCCGTCCGTGTAAACACTGCTAGCGCCTAAACCATACGTACGATATTTTCCAAGGAGAAGATTTCCCAGTCGATCCGGATCTAGTTGAAGCTTTGAGATTTTGAAAAAACATTCTTTAAATTTTGGGGGTACATTATATGAAGTTTTCTTATAGAGTACATTGAGTACTATCCATACAAAAATTTTGAAGAAACATTTTGGCGCCGTTATTGAATGAAAAATGTTTTTAGTTTTTAAAATAGCAGTTTTCGTGGAATATTGTACGCAATATTAACTACTTAACTATAAAACTACTTAAAAAAATTGTATGAATGAACTAATTCATTGGTACATTTTAACTTCGTTTTAGCTTCAAATTTTCCCATACTATAACGCTTTAAATCAGAATTGAAAAAAAATACAAATAGGTTTTTTTTTTCAGCAATTGTATGCGTTTTCTTACGACAAATGGTTAGTAACCAAAGTGGCATGTATCATCGTTTTTTCATAAATAATTATTTTATTTATATATGCAGAAAGAAAAGTGAAAGTGTAGTACTTAATTAGTGTATTTTCTCAGAAACTATTAATGTTACTAAGTTCATGTTTCTTTAATGTAATTAGATATGTAATTTGTGATAATCTAAACTATTCTATCCATTCTACAGAGTAACGGTCTGTTAAGCACAGTTAATGAAGAAAAAATGTGAGTACAATGAAAGATTTTTTCAAAATTTCATCAACTTCAAGGATTAGACTTTTTCACTATGTTCCAGCTCCTAAGAACTGATTTTCTTTGTAAAGCAATTGCCATGAAACTTTTGTTTGCCTAATTTCTTTATTCTTCCCATTTTCACGGGAAAAAGAACTGTCTTAGCAACAATACGCGAAAAACACCACACAACTGGCATAGCCTGAAATTAAAGCAGAAACAACTATACAAGTTCCGTGAACGAAGACAAAAGAGCATCACATTTTTAAAGAGTAGTCAGTATATCCTGAACAAGATTTTCTTGGCAAAAAATCCCAAAATTATCGTACTGCAAATGATCGAAAACAGAATTACAACAGAGAAAGAGAGCGTAACCTATTTGACATGTACAGGGATATTTAAATTGCTATTTAAACCGTTTAAATGGTACGAATATGAGAAAAGTGTGTGTATATATATATATATATATATATATATATATATATATATATATATAGTCACTGAACTCGTGCATTTACAACTCTTCCGATCAGGCGTCGTTATCCCTAAGTGAACTTCGCTCCGCGTGGGCGTTACCTCCGACGTCCGACAGTTCACTGCGGATCCGCCGTCAGACCTGTCGAGTTGATTTAATGCAATTGACTGCAACTGCTACCTTAATGTCTGAACAAAGTTTAATGTTCATTCAAAATAAATACTCTCATTTGAGATTAGTTCTATAATTTTAGTCTAGTTAACCAGCTGGTGCAAATGCTAACCTCCCCCCTGAGTCGTTTTAGATATTACCAAATTTACACAAAATTCTTATTTTACGCCTTTAAAATATTTACAATTCCCACTGTCTTGTGGACGATATTCAACAAATATCAATGACTCCATCATCCCAGACATTAAACTGCATAACTCTTTGAAATAATTTAAAACCTTAATCATATTTACAACAATTCCTCGACTTAACATCGATTTTGCTTTGACTCATTCAATTAATGGTTTGAAAAACATCCTTCTTTGATTCTCATCTCACATTCGTTATTCGTTAATCGATTAAGCAAGTATTTTATCTTTGATGCCTTCTCACACGCGGGAACTCACGCCTCTGCAATGGGAGAAGGGTTGAACGACCTCGGCGGGCTCCGCTGGCGGGGCGTAAACACCGCTGGGTTCCGGCGCCGGCTGGCGGCTCGTGTTCATTGCGACCTTGCGTCGCGGTGATACGGCGGATCGGCGCTGCAGCAACCTCGACGCGTCGGCGACCGGGTAGCGTTATAGACGGACGCGGCCTCGGCTACATCCACCGATGTGCTCGCCACTTTTCGGTTGCAAACAGTACTTCTGCGTTGCCGTCGGCTTCGATTCCCTCTTTAGCAGACGACGGTCGGAAACTGCATGTTCTGGAGACTGATCTACAGCCGTGGTAACGTGGGTGATGTGCTAATTGTAGGCCGTGATCCGGCAGATTTTGATGCGCGAATTTTGCCTAATATGACTGCCAACAATGCCTTTAGCACATTTTACTTGGGCTCATGTCGTACGCTTTTTCCTTCCGTCACCTCCGTCCGTTCACGTCACAGTCCAATTCTATTTGGCCTCTAAAGAAGCGACTTTGCCTACACAGTCGTTTCCCGTTTCTAACATGAAGGCTTCTCAGACCACGTCGGAAACTGGAATTCGCCAAAGGATTTTTTCCTTTGCGAAACTGCGTAACGGCTGCATAGAATGGTCCGTGACTCGTCGAAATGAACGCTTAATCACGCTTCGAAAATCATTCCAATTCTTCCCACTTCAGCAGAATTCTCAGCAGTTCTCCAGAAAAACTAACAGATTTCTCAATCACCCTTCTTCAGAGATTCTAACCAACTGCTGTCTTTCGGAAATTTTAACCGACTGAGCGAACTCGACTACCCTCCTCAAGAAATTTTAGAACTCTCCTCTTCCAACGGAAAAAAATATCCCTACCGCGCATTCCGTCGGTTTTTCATCTGGAGTCAATGGCAAGATTCAGTTCCTGCTCTTATCTTGCAAATTTTTCATTGGCCATCGTGGGTTTCGCTCCACTTGACCGATGCCTACGTCAGGCGATGACGTCGCCAACGCGCCACGTTTAACTTCACGGACCGCCTGAACCAACGTTTCGATTCGCCGTTTCGGGTTTGGTTCGTGAGCGGGGCATATGTTTGGCTACGGCTCAATATGTATTATTAATATATATATATATATATATATATATATATATATATATATATATATATATATTGTAACCCGTCGGCGGTGGGTCGGGGGTTTGCATGCTCAATAATACACAGATGGGCATTTCAAGATAATATTTACTTATTCTAAAATATGATTATGATGATGATGATTGGCATAACAATGATTTTTTTACAAATGAATTTACATGTTTTTTTTTGTACATCGGCGGCCTCTTATTTACTTTAAAATGGAATTTGATACAAAAATTGAACACAAGTACTTGGCCGCTACCCTCGTGCCTGATTACCGGCACATCCGCTACAGCTCCGAATATCTAAAGTTCGTCCGCACTTACGCGGGAAACAAGGGCTGAGCGTCACCTGGCTGCACAAAACTACTTATCTGGTACTCTTCTGAGGCGTGATGTCAGCAGTGGTGAGTGATGCATTCCCGGGCTGGAGTCGGGCGGCTGTGGCGCGTACTCAAGCGGAAGCCACCAACAACACGCTCCCTCTGGACCCAATGCTGCGCTGGCGTCGTCCACATTTCATGACACGCGACCCAGGTCACAACGTCTCGTTGCCGATCGTAAACAATGGTGATTTCGCGCTCGGCTTGCGGTCTCCGGAGAGGAAGTTCCTTCCGGTAGCGAGTCTAATGAATTTCACCGATGATGTGACATTGCGCAGAGCAAAAATCTCGTATGAAGCGCCAAGTCAAATAGCGCACGTTTTGAGAGTAATCACTTCAGCTCACGTGACTAATTAAGTTTATGCGGCGCGCGGTAGAGCAATTGTCTCCCACCGATCTCTAGACACAAGTGTCTCTTGCCGATCTCTAGATACGAGTCTCTCTCACCGATTTCTAGATACAAGTGTCTCTTACCGATCTCTCGATACAAGTCCCTTTTGGGCGGCGCGCTACCACGAACGAAGGCACCTCTTCCCTCTCCACGGACCGGGGGCCTGTCTTCGATTCGCTCGCCCTTCGCTAAAGAGGCGGCACTTGAGCCAATGGCTCGCGAGCTCGCATCGACAATGTGCGGCATTGTATGCTCGAGAGTAGGTCTCGCGAGTCCACAGGTGACCACGTGCGCATAACGAAAGGGTGGTATATTGGCGCGGCACGTCCGAAGACGGTGACACATGTTTCCCCGCCTTCGCGCCTCGGTCACGGCGTTTTACTCCTTTCTTTTCGGGTGCCGGCGACGGTTAGCCCAGGCCGTTCTTTGATTGACGTTATTGCTTTATTGCCCTGCCTGGTGCCTCTCTCCCGGGTGAACACTTGAGCAAAACGAATGTTGATGCTCTTTTAAGCAGCACGTCTGTGGATCGGACTCAAAAGGCATACCCAGCGAGCGCGGGACTCGACGCGGCACGCGCCGGTGCGTCTCGGTAGCACAATGCTTTTGACGGTCATAAATATGTCTCCGAGTTCGGCTGAGGGGGTGATGACGAGGGGTTGGCAGAGACCGGTGGTAGGGCTTGGCCTCGATAATTGTCGTTTAGTGTGGAGAGGCTATTGAGTCCGCGGCACCCAGGGACGGTCATAACACCTTTTGAACGGCGCGGCCACGCACCTAAGCGGGTGGGGCGGCGGTCGGCATACTATGACCAGTATTTTATTTTATTATATTATTATTTCGGAGGACGTACCGTTACAATATATATATATATATCTCCTATATATATATATATATATATATATATATATATATATATATGGTGTGTGTAAAGAGGAAAGATCGGAGATTTTGATTATGAGAGAAAAATCAAAAAATCACATTTTTTGTCAAAATTACCAGCCATCTGCCCGTAAGAAAATGGTGTTTAAGCGTTACTGTAAATGCGAAATTTGTAATTCCTTTTCACAGAAAACGTTTGAGTTTTCGGAAAAGTCATTCGAAGCACTTTCACTCACTAAATAAATCATGTTTACAAATTGCTAGAAATGTGCATATTAAAGAATTGAGATATATTTTTTTTAAAAATTACATTTATTTAAATTTTGAAAAAACAAAACAATATCGCAAAACGAATTTCAGGTCATTTAGCAATTAGCACTATCTGTTGCAAAAGATTGCGAAAGAACGAAATGTTTCTAAAAATGTGCATTACTTAATAAAAAAATAATCTTTAATATTTTAGTTGTAGGAAGTTGACAGAAAAAATCATACTTTTGCAATTTTCGAAAATTCAGAGTTATCAGTGAAAAACATACCTTTACCACTTCTAAAAGTGTACTTCACAAGAGTAAAACCTCGTCCTAAATGGCAATTTTTTTTAAACATTTGGAGCCGTTTTTAAGATAATAGCGTTTAGCGTTACTGTAAATGCGAAATTAGGAATTCTTTTCCACAGAAAACTTTTCAGTTTTCGAAAAACTTAACTTAAAGAGATTGAAAGCATTTTAATTCACTAATGCAATACTGTTTACAAATCCCTGGACATGTGCATATGAAGGGCGTGAGAGATATTTCAAAAACATTCCATTGTGTAATTTTTGAGAAAACGAAAGAAAACCCCAAAATAAACTTTATGTCGTATTAAACATTCAATTACCATAATCCGTTGGAGAATGGGGGGAAAAAATAGGAGTCATTTGTGTAAAAATAGCGTTTGAACGTTTTTAAAAAAATCGAAATTTTGGGCTTATTTTCACCGAAAACTGTTGAACTCATGAATACAATTATGTTAACAAATCGCCACTAATCTAAATATTAACGGCGTGAGAGAGAAGTCAAAAAATACATTTTTTTGTAATTTTTGAAAAACAAATTGAACAATATGGCGTCAATTTCATTGTATAGAGTGCATTTAGCACTATCGCGACCAAAAATTTAAAGAAAATATTTGTATCTGTTTTTAAGAAAATACTGTTTTTGCTATTTTTTTACTTCCACTTATTACACACAATATTGCGCAAAACAACCAAACGTTTCTAAAAATGTGGATTACCTTAATGGAAGAACTAATTATGGAGAACAAATTTCATTTGAATGAAAAACTCTTATCTTTAATATTGTTGGAAGTTGTTGGATATTGTTGGAAGTTGGCGAAAATAATTCATATTATTGCAATTTTCGTAGAGTAACAGTGAAAAACTGACCTATACCACCCTTATGCTAGTATTTCACTCTAGCCTTACAAGAAATTTAAAGAAACAATTCGGAGCCAATGTTGTGAAAATTTTGAAAATGTCCCAGGTGTTCATCATTAGAGGGAATTTCTTACATTAATATATTTATGAGTACATGTGCTTTAAGAAATGTCATGAAAAGTTTGTCGAAAACTTAAGTTTTCTGTTAAAATGAGCTCAAGATTTTCAAATTCATCTTCCGAAATGCTCAAACGCCATTTTCTCAAAAATGGCTCCAAATTTTTTCTTCAAATTTTGGGATAGTGCCAATTGCACTGTTTAATATGACGTAAAGTTCATTTTGATGTATACTTTTGTTTTTTTTAAAATTATACAAATGGAATTTTTTTAAAAATATCTCTCACGTCGTTAATATGCACATTTCCATCTATTTGTATACATTTGCATGTGAGAAGAAGTGTTTCAAATAACTTTGAATGAAGTGTTTCGAAAATGAATAGATTACTCTGACAAGAGTTTCAATTTTTACATTTAAATAACGGTTAAACGCTTTTTTCTGAAAAACGACTCCAAATTTTTCAATACAAATTTCTACTTAAGACGAGGATTTACCCTTCTTTAATATCTTAAAGAAATATTTCTGTTCTACCATTACGAAACCGAAAAGTTGAGAAAATTTCAGAAAAATGTACTTTGGGCGGCGTTAGATGGCAGCTGGCTCGTGACGGGGCAAGACCGTAAAGAGTCCACACCAAGGAAATTAGAAAACTTTACTATGAGAGTCTGTTCTAATCTGCAGCACTATTAGTTTTGCTATGAATTGGTTAAATGAAAACTAAGCAACACTTTTTCAAACTAAATAACCACAAAATACTATTGACATATATGACACATATTCTTGGATTTGAATTATTTTGACCAGTAGTGCCTGATCTTATCAATTATTCTATCACGTTATGAATTAAAATTATTTTTTATCTCAATGTGACCTTCTGTGTACTTTATAAAGGAATGAGAATTGCTACTTCTCGCATTGCCTGTGTCGACGGACCTTGCAATAAGAAGGTCGCTTTCATTACAGGCAATCCCGCATGTTTCTTGTCGCAAGTTCTTGCTGTTGGTTAAATAGATCTATAAAACAATACTAGATTCATCTGGTCACATTCCTGTTTTCAGTGAAATTACTTACCTTTGAATTCGGAAGAGGTGAACTGTATTTTACTTGAAAAGCTTTAAACTTATTTTTGAGTTTCATTAGTTTTATTTTTATGCCAAGATTAAATGACTATTTTATTTATTTTATAAAATCATAAAGTAAATTATTACAAAGGGATTTTATTTTCTCCAATGCATAAGTAAAATTCATTTTATTGTTTAGTTTAGTGATCTTAGTTGCTTATATGCTTGTATAATTACTGTGTTTAGAAATTAAATAATATTTTAAAGAATAAAAGTTTGAAACTATCATGCAAAACCAATTTACATTAAAAAATACAAGTTCTTGAATAATTTTGCCTTGTTGTAAACTAATAAGTCAGGTACACACCTAAATCTCGTTCAATCATATAAACTACTCATTAATCGTTCTCGGAAAGACAACAAAAACGTGGACGTATCTGCGATAGGAAAAAAGATTGGATCTAGCCTATGGATAATCATCATTTTCTCATGGTGTATTCCATGTTGTCGGCATATGCACTTCACATTCTTTCTTCCTACCAAGATTTGGCCTGCGCTTCTCTGATAACAACAATAGGTTTGAGTGAGACAATTCTCCTCATAGCCTACTTATTGCAAGATGAAATTCAGATGATAATAGTAATTTCACCGTATTGTACTTTAATGCCACTTCTATGAAACATCTTCTATGTCACATGTCACACTTTTGAAATATTTTTCTTGATTTTTTTCCCTAACATTGTGTTTTGTAGTTTAACTTTCGTCTAAGTTTCTAACTTACAAAATTATTTGTCAATTAATTGTTTCGTTAATTCCATCTATACAAAGTCTTTAAAAAATCAACAAAAAGAAATGTTTTCTCTCTCTAACACTACTAATTTTTGATTGATTGTTAGTGATTCCAGGCTCGTCAACTGCTGAGATCATTAGTCCCGGAAATGCATGTTTTTCTTCGGGAGGTGGCATTGTTCTTCTCCGGTAGATAGTGACATCCGGTGTCGACCTACCACAGGCTATCGGAGTTTTCTCTAACCAGGTATCTCCCACCAGCAGGGCACCTTCCCAGCCGGGCAAGCTCTAAAATCTGGACTGGTCTCCCGGCACGTGTGGCAGTGTAGTGCATGTAAGTAAGTAGTGTGTATAAGTAAGGGGTGAAGATCGGATAAGGATGAGGAAGGAAAGATTGCGCGCGTTCGGTGGTCCGTTTGTTAGGGAATCCAGCATTCGCCTGGTGTTGATCGGAGAAACCACGAAACATTATGGATCCGGCCGCTAGAATTCTCCTCCAGACAGCGACTGAACTAGCCAGATCTAGTTGTCTAGCTAGTGTCGAAAATTCAGCCACCGTCAGGACTCTAAACGGAGACTTTCCAGACAGACATCAATCGGGTCTAGTAATTTGAAATGATACTCGATTACAGCAGTATTTTTTTTATGTTACTCTAAAGTTCAATCGAACATTCACGAATCCTTCGAGCTCAGCCATTCTCCCTCTGCGATACACCCCCAAAATGTCACTAGGCCGACTAGAGCTGTACACCCTCGTGTGTGGCCAATACGCCCCTGCGTGGTGCCAACCCTTCCGTAAAAAAGTAACTGCCGCACTCGCGGAAAGGTAAAGGTCTCCGGCCCTCCGATGCCTATCTTTAGGGTTAAGCATAATGACCAGTCGGACGGTGCAAGAAAAATCTCTCGTTTTAACACTGTTGCAACCTTTCGGGAGGAAAGAAATATCAAACAAAAGCACATTATGCGCCGCCGACTTTTTGAGATAGGAGTGTTGAACCGCGGCCGCAATTTAAAGCACATTATTGCTCGTACTCATGTGAAAAATACACGGCTCTGGAGGATGGAGGGGGCGAATTTCCATACCGGCCGGACACGTTTATCTGCATTGCGGCGGGACGGGGTGGGGTTGGGTGAGTGCCGCTTTCCCACCAGATCCCGCTCCCCGCCGCTCCCCCCTCTCGCTCCGCAACGCGCTCATTCGCCAAAGGGATGTGGAAAAGATGAGTTATCAAAATGTGCAACCGTATCTTAAAAAGAGCGAAATAACTAATTCTTCATGAAATGGAATAATTGATTATCAGATTTAAAGAGTGATATGTTAAACTTCAGTCATTTGCAGCTGACAAAATGATGGTGCAAAACAACGATGAATCCGTTAAAAAGTGCAGTTCTTCATGAAGCTATATAGAAAAGTTATGCTGCAAAATGTGGATTTGTAACGTTCTTCCTTCAATATATGGATACATTAGTGAAAAGTTATTTTGTGAAAATTTTAAATAATAAGTTTCATCAGGCCAATTTAATCCTTGTTAAATAAAAGTATGAAAAGTCGATTCTTTGCTTTTGTTCTATTCACCGCGCGCGGGCGCTGTTAGGCCTGGGCCACCGTGGGGCCTCCGCCCGCGCCCCCGCGCGCCGCGGGGGTTGCAGCCCGTGTCACGCCACTCGCTATTTTAAGGGCAGAAATTTACTGTTGGAACTTTGTAAACAAAACCCGGTGGAAGTCGGCAAGGAAGAGGATGCGAACCCGAGGAGAGTTAGGTGTGCTGTTTAAGAGGACATGCGTCTCGTATGCAGGTACTCGGGAAAAGCTGAATATTCAAACTTCCTGCATTTCTAAAGCAGTTTTATTTAAAAAACAAACAAACTAGAAAAACACTGAAGCAATGAATTTTTTTTAAATCGTAGAGGCATAATATAACCCCACATAAGACGTACTTTCAAATCTGAGGGACCGCCACATCAACTAGATCGTGCGGGGAATATAAATTTTAGTGAAAATCCTGTGAACGGTTTAAACACTAGTAATGTTTCCAGACAAGCGAACGAACGTAGAGAAAAAAACAAAATTTCTTTCAAAAGCGACAATTTTCTGATAATAAGTACTCCTAAAACGTGCATTTCTGTCTAAATTCCGATATTATTTTTTCATTTTACTAAAATAAAAGAACCCTGGAATTAAAATGTATTGCAAGAAGAAACCATTCTTCAGGGTGTTAGCCCTTTGGGCAGCGGTGAAGCTGTGGACGTGCCGCCCCACTTTCCGGCGCCTAGGTGACCCGTCATTGAAGAAAGGCCCGTCATCGCGCGGTGATACCGATTCTCCATGCGTAACGAGGCGGCCCCTGTCCCGGGGGAAGTGGAGAAGCTCCCGCTCCCGAGGACCAGCCAATCGGGTGTCCGTGGCCCCTGAAGGGAGGGGGGTAGGTTGCGATGGCGGTCACGAGAAGTGCCATGACCTGTTGGAAAGAACTGTTATTAGCTTTACTACAGAGATTACGAGCGACCCATTGATGTCAAATCAAATTGGAGAGGGGTGTAGGTGAATAACTCGCAGAAATGATTCGCATTCATTTCACAAGCACCGGCTAACTTGTTCTGGAACCCTGTTACTCCCAATTGTTTCCGTCATTCCCTCAATGCTCGGCAGAAATCACCGTGTTATGTAACTATAGTGAAATAAAATCACAGAACATTTCAAAACGTAATTTTCAAGAAATATTATGTATGTGACTAATTCTGTGATTAAAAGGTACTATACCGAGTGTCCCACCAACTATGGACCACCCCATAACTTCGAAACGGTTCAGGATATCGAAATGCAGTTTTCGCTGAACAATGCAGAATCAAGGGGCAAGTAACATAACATAGAGAAATTGTCTATAATATGTTTAGTTTTTGAGAAATTTAATCATCTTTAATTTTTTAAATGGAACTATATATTTTTCTCACCAGTAATGGATAGATCATGAAAATACTCGTAGATATAATATAATGTACCACATGTTAGTATTTTGATATTAATTTGAGTATAAAATTAGATTTTCTGGCATGAGATTTTCAAGTAAACGGACAGCCTTTGCAACAGTCGCCGTTGGGGGATGGTAGCCTTCGCGGCATCGATACTGTTTTGTGGAGAGAGGAGTGTGAGAGGGTAGCCGTGCAGAATGAAGGCGTAACTGCAGCAATTCATGGTCTTGACACGAAAAACATAAGAACAAACATAAATTTTAACGATCAGAATGACAGACGTTCTCCTATTTGTTTATCTGAATTGAACTTTTTTTACTTCTGAAATTACAAATCTACGATAATCGAAAAGAACGCAATAAAAATATTGTAGCGAAAGCGATAATAATAATAATAATAATAATAATAATAATAATAATAATAATAAATGTCATTTTCAAACGTACAAGAATCGAGCTCAGTGCAGAAACAAGCCATCTTTTAAAACATGGGAAGCGAATGAGTGCTTAAAGATTTTCATTGTAATATCTCAATTAATTCATCAAATAATAGGTAGGTAGACATTTTCTCTTATTATTTACTATAATAACCTTCCTATTTAATCGCATACCAAAAGAGCAAAGCAATAAAAACTTTGAAATACTCTTGACAGTTTTATCAGTATAAATTTACCAAACTTTAACAAAAATGCATATCTGCAGTCGTGACTGCTAATATTGATTAGAGTTTCTCACTTCATAGCGCCATGTTCTGCCACAAATTTGAAAATCCACGGCAGAAGACGGCAACTTTTCAATCACGGTTGAAAAGTGGACGAGTGATCATTTTATTTAAAAATGAAGTTTAACAACGAAGAGACGGCTGTTGGGTTCTTGTTCAGTTTGAAAATGATATTTATTATCATCTTCCTTACGCTACCAATTTTTTATATCATTCTTTAGAACGATCGATTTTTGAAACTTCAGTAGAAGACAAGTTAAATTCAGATAAATAAATGAAAAAATCTCCCATTCTAATCGTCAAAATTGGTATTTCTTAGTGTGATGTCTGTGTCAACACGAAGAATTGCTATAGTAATGTCTCTTATCTCCCACTGCCACCATTCTCAGTCTCTCCTCTCCACACAACAGTCTTGATGCCGCGAAAGCCACCTTCCCCGAAGGCGAGAATTGCAAGGGATGCTCACGATTTCCCGTTTAATTAAAAATCACATGTCAGAAAGTCTAATTTTATACTTAAATTACAATCGAAATATTAGCATATGGTAAATCATTTTAATCCTCTTTTCATGGTCTATCCATTGATGGAGAGAAAAATATATAGTTCCATTTAGAAAATCGAAGATGATTAAATGTCTCGAAAACTAAAAATATTATAGAGAATATCTCTATGGCATATCACTTACTCCATGATTCCACATTGTTCAACAAAAACTGCATTTCGATATTCTGAACCGTTTAGAAGTTATGGGGGTGGTCCATAGTTGCTGGGACTGCCTCTATTACAGGTTTTAAGTGTTCACAATGTTTAGAGACAGAATAACTGAAAGGGACTAGTGAATAATATCAAACTTCAATAATTGTAAGAATTAGTGATAAGCCAACCTTCCACCCTGCATGCTGGAGGCATTTGCCCATAATATGATTAAATCAGGCTAATAATAATAATAATAATAATAATAATAATAATAATAACAACTTTTATTATACACCAACAAATTGTAACCGACCATAAATTTAGTGAACATCATGTCCCTTACTACTCATACAAACCTGAACCTGTGTTGGAAAATGAAAAGGTCAGAATTTATTTCGATCGCACAATTTTGACGAATAAGACTCTAGAACATAACAGGCCAGATATTGTTATAACTCTCAAGATGCCAAAAACTACTTTTCTTATTGATATTGCAGTCCCTTCCTAAAGGAGCATGCAAGAAGTATTCTCGAAAAAAAAAAATAATGAGGAAGTACAGCGATCTGTATCATACCAAATCAAAGATCAATGGGAAAAGGATCAAGTATTCATTCTCCCAATAATTATCTTCAGTAATGGCCGTATAGAAAAACACGTCAAAGAAAACCTTAAAAATCTTGATCTCTCTTTAAAGCTTTTAAAATTAATGTAGAAGTCTGTCTTCTCCAATACTTGCTGCACTGTCCGGAACTTTCTAAATTCAAATTCTTAAATAAACAGCAAATAACACACTTGGCGAAAAACCCATTGTTATATGAGAACCAGGTCTTCCTGTGAACCAGCAATTTGTAAACATAAATAATCAGCAGCTCAGCAGGTTTCCTGCCGAGCACAAAGGGAACGCTGTGAACATGGGATCGTCAGTCTCCTGCCTAACAAAATCTGACCTCTTTGCTGAGACAGAAGATTTCGTCACTTGTATTCAGGACGAAGTAACCTCCACTCTTAATTATCAAAGGTATCTATACTCATGTATAGGGGACCGCTGCCGCCTTTGCAATCAACCCGGCGAAACCCTCCAACACATAATGGGCGGGTGTTCTACATTGGCACAAACAGAATACCTGAGGCCGACCTGGATGGCCGAGGTGGCTAAGAGCGAGTACCGACTCAGCGCTTCGGTCCGAAGGGTCGCGGGTTCGAGTCCCGCCATGGGCATGGCTGTTTGTCCCTTGACTTTGTATGTATGTGTTGTCGCGGAGGACCTCGCGTTCTGCTGACCCCAGATCAGAGGAGCCCGCAAGTGTGTTGGTGTCTAGTGTATGGTCGAATATGCGTCCCATCGGGGCGTAAAGGGTAACCGGCTGTCGGCTGGATAAAAGCCCTAGATAAAAAGAATACCTGAGTCGGCACAATGACGTTGCTGTGGTTTTCCATCAGGCCCTGGCTGCAAAGTCCGAGATGGTAGAGAAAGAGGTCCCATTCTATAAGTTCAAGCCGGACTCAGTGCCTTGGAATACATTGTTCTTCTGGGACAACAGCATTCGTGCTATTTCAAATGGGAAAAATACCAAAATCTCAAAATAAGGAAGCTACACATCATTGAAAAAAATAAATTCTCTTAACTTACCAGCAATGTTGTCTTCATGAGGAATGTTTTTTAAGAAGGCGGTTGTGCATTGAATGCTTCTATTTTTAAAGGGAAATAAGTTCGTGACGTCCGAATGATAGTAAAAGGTGGCGAAGCATTGGAGCTTATCGCACGCGAAAAATGGTGACTGTTCTATACAGTACTAAAGATATCACTTATGGAATGTGGAAAACAAGGTTTATGTCTCATTTATTGAAACTTAAGGTCAATATTTACGTGACGAGTCTCCTTTCACAATCTTTTCACCAAATCATTCTAATATCCATTCCTACACATTAAAGTTCTGAGTATTAGCGTCGGTCTATGATAAATATTCACACGGCATTCACTTGCGGTGGGTTGCAAGAAAAGTGGCCTATAACATTTTATTCCGTCGTTAGCAAAAGGATTTTTATAACTATTCGGCCCTTTAAAGAATAGGTTGTTGGAAGAGTGAGATTTAACTCTCTCTTTACTATTCGTTCTTTAAAAGGAAATAAATGAAAGGACTATGGTTTTCGAAGTTAGTAGAAGTTCTTTGACGAAGACCAAACCCTCTTATGCCTTCCGAACGACGGTCTTTGACTACAAAAATTACTCGAAACGCTATCATCCGTGTCTCCTCTGCTCGTGTGTGTGTGTGTGTGTGTGTGTGTGTGTGTGTGTGTGTGTGTGTGTGTGCGCGAGGTAGGTTAGAAACGCGACATCATAATTGTGTTGCTTCCATAATGGATAAAAGGAGAAATAGCGGGAGAAATTTTTCAGAAAGAGAACTAGAGGTGCTACAGAATGACTCAGGCTTTCACGTAGCAAATTTTTACGTTCTCGTGGACATACGTATATACGGAGTAACATATGTAGTATAGAGAAAGTTATGTAATGCTGCGGATATTCGATTTCGAGATTTCACCGGAAATACATGTTTTGAGGTCCCCTGATACCGCAAAAGTGGTTTTATTCAAAACGCCCGACCGCCCGTCTGTCTGTGAACACTACTAGCTCCTAAACCATGCGTAGTATTTTTTCCAAATTGAAGAAACCCATGTCCATCCATTTATGTCATCGGATTTACCCATTACCCAAGAAATCCATTTATGTCATCGGATAGGGTGCATTGGATACTATCCGTACCAAAAATTTTAAAAAACAATTGTAGCCGTTTTTGAGAAAATCTGTTTTTATAATTTTTTTAAAATTGCAAATATTTTTTACAGACTATTGGGCGCATATTTTCAAAAAAATGTACTTGACATTAATGAAAGAACTGTTCATGGACTACAAATTCCATTTGATGGAAAAATCTCTTTCTTCAACTTTGTAATTGTAGGAAGACGCCGAAAAAGTTGTTGACGTTCTTATGAGAAGAACTAAAAGAGGTCATAATATGTTGACGAAGATGACCTCTTTTATTTCTTCTCATTACATAACTTTCTCTATACTTCGTATATTACTCCCGTATAACGTATGTATACGAGAAAGTAAAAAAAGAATACTGGGATAACGTTAGCTACAGCTTTTATGCCCAAGAAGATCCTTTTATGCCGCGACAACAGCCAGAACGATTGGGGAATATCAATTTTGAAGAAAATCGGCTAAACGGTTAAGCGTTTACCATAGACGGACCGACAAAAGGACGGACAGAGGGTCGTTTTCCCGTCAATAAATTTTTCGGTATCAAGAAACAACAATACTTGAATTCTGGATACACCACGAGTTAGATAATTTTGTTTCTAAATTTAGTGAGTGAATTAATCCACTTTTTCGTTACCAGAGCCCAGATATAAGAGATTTTATGGCGAAAATTCGCGTTTTGCGACGCACTATTTCCTAACTTTCTCCTCTTACGATAATTTCGTAAAAGGAGAAAGTAAAATTCAGAAAATGAGGAGGGACGGAAAGCAGAGTTCAGAAAACAATTGCAACAGTTTTGTGAATATTTGGAATATGTTTCGTATCATCAAAAAAACAAAATGAGCTTCCCTCCCCCGAGCGCCGTTTGCTGGTGGAGCGCTGCTTGAACTTGTGTGGCTGTCTGTTACATTCAAAATATCCGTTAAGGACTGATCGCAAAAAAATCAAAATTTCTCAAGAAAATCCTGATCTAATATATGACAATATGTATATCATTGAAATCGTCTTTTTTTACGCTCGTTATGATAGACTAAAGAAATAAGTATAGTTCTATTTGAAAAAACAAAGGTACCTCAAATATCTCGCAAAATACAAGTGATAAAATGTATATGAATACATATATCAATGAGTTCCATTCCCTCATGCACTTTCGTGAAAACTGCATTGCAATAACTTCAACCGTTCAAGAGTTACAGAATGTGCTAAAGTTACGTGACTCACCTGCACATTGCGACGTGTCTGGGGAAAATTGCAACACGTGACAGAAGCCCTCTGTCAGCGCCCCTCCCCGAGTAATTCGCCACGCAGGCTCGCCGGCGCCGCCCTGGCCGTCCCCAGCCTCCCCCAACCAACCCTGCAGGCACATCCCCACATGGACGGAGGAAGCTACCCACCACCCTCCTCAACCCTTCTTCCGGGGATTGACTGGTTTATTAAGAAATCCAGTGGCACGCAGCCCGCTAATCCCTCAGGACGTAAGATAAGCTGGTGCGCCCTGAATCTCTTCACTATATGCCCTTGGCCGCCCGCACAAAGGCGGCCAATTAAATGCCAACCTATACAATTAGGTCATCAGGAGAGAGATCGCCTTGGTCCAATTACTAAGCCCAGTAGGATGTTCTAGTCAATTAATTCACTTTCTGCACCATTACAACGTTGACATTGCATGCATAGTTGAAACGCACCTCGATCAAAAAAACAAACTATCCAATCCAAATTACACTCTTTACAGATCTGATAGATCTGAAACCAAAGGTGGAGGCGTACTAATAGCAGTAAAATCATGCTATAATCCCTACCAATCTGATCTTCCCAACTCGCCCGGCATTGAAGCCATCGCAATTAACATAAACATAAACAATCAATTATAGAAAATCATATCAGTTTACAAGCCACCAAGTACTAAAACCAAAAACGCAAACTTACAAAATTTCTTCCTGCCCACGGAAAATGTCCTATTGTTAGGTGACCTCAACGCCAAACATACAAGCTGGGGCTACCAAACCAGTGGCAAAATTTAGCAAATATAATTAATCAATTTAACTTAAAAGTTTTATCTCCTCCCGAACCAACATATTACCCACTCGACCGTCTGCGCAAACCGGATATCCTTGATTTAGCCATATCCAACACAAAAATAAAATTTCACATTTCAACAATTTTTAAACTAGACTCAGATCACATCAATATTTCTTCTTGATTGTCAGTATATGTTTACAAATAAAAGTATCCAAAGTTTTTTATGACAATCATTTATTTCAGCAATTGCACAACGTTTCGTAACTCGTTTTGTTACATCATCAGGTACTGAACTAATGGGACACAGAAACTGTTATTCTACATATCAAATAGTGTAATTACTAGAATAGTTCACAAACACTACAATTGTCTCAAAAGTATAAGTCTATTGAGTAAAATTAAGTAAAATTATCTCAAAATCAAACATATCTACTACCAAAGAGATCCTTTTAAACTTATAATTTTTATACAAAACAACCAAAGAACAACACAACAAAACAAAATCAATACAATACCAAATGGACACTCACCTTAGTGAGGGAACGCTATCCCATTGAATTATCTCTGCAGTAGAACTTTCAAGGAAACATTATGAAATACCTTACTCTCACTCAGTTGATACCACATAACTAACAATTACGAACAGACACTCCATTCAAAGTTTGAATGACACCAACGGGCGTATGAATATGTAATAAGATTACAACACGGCGTATGAATATGCAGTTTGCCAACTTACCCCTATACTGGATCTTCATCGAGGGAAATACCTGATGTAGTAGTGAACACATTAATATTGGGAAAAAACTTTAATTTCCCACTTAAGAACAATGATAAAATTAAGGTAGTGGTAAATACCATCAAAGAAGTAGAGTCATCCTCATATAATATGAGCGAGCCGGATAAATGTGACATGAGACGATCTCTAGTAGAAACTCTTAATGTATACATAACTTGTCCTAAAAATTTTAATAACAAAGATAAACTATTGTTATCACATTTACATGAGACAAAACAGTTCATAAAAGACAACCCGCAAGTATTATTTATTAGATCAGATAAAGGAGGAGGAATTGTTGCTATTGACTATTTTGATTATTTAGTAAAAGTTAAATCTGTAATAACTGACGCTAATAAGTATTTACCACTTAAGAAAAGTAAACTTCTTACGTTCATGAAATCACTTCAAGAAATTATCAAGAGATGAAAATCGAAGAAATTAATTACACAAAAAACTTATAATACCATTTATCCGACCACTGGGAACATTTCGAGGGCGTATGGTTTAATAAAAGTGCATAAAGATAACTTTCCAATTAGACTTGTAGTATCATCAATCGGCACACCTCAATACAATCTTTGCAAATTTTTAAATTCATTAATGAAACCATTGTTAAAAATAGAAGTATCGCATGTTGTCAAGAATAGTTTTGATTTAACAGAATTGTTGCATAATATGACTGTTCCCCAAGATAATGAGATATTTTCAATAGATGTTGCTATATTTCCAAGTATTCCACATTACCTGATAAAGTGGTATTCCACATTACCACAAAACCTTACTACATATTCATACGCCCGTTGGTGTCATTCAAACTTTGAATGGAGTGTCTGTTCGTAACGGTTAGTTATGTGGTATCAACTGAGTGAGAGTGAGGTATTTCATAATGTTTCCTTGACAGTTCTACTGCAGAGATAATTCAATGGGATAGCGTTCCCTCACTAAGGTGAGTGTCCATTTGGTATTGTATTGATTTTGTTTTGTTGTGTTGTTCTTTGGTTGTTTTGTATAAAAATTATAAGTTTAAAAGGATCTCTTTTGTAGTAGATATGTTTGATTTTGAGATAATTTTACTTAATTTTACTCAATAGACTTATACTTTTGAGACAATTGTAGTGTTTATGAACTATTCTAGTAATTACACTATTTGATATGTAGAATAACAGTTTCTGTGTCTCATTAGTTCAGCACCTGATGATGTAACAAAACGAGTTACGAAACGTTGTGCAATTGCTGAAATAAATGATTGTCATAAAAAACTTTGGATACTTTTATTTGTAATCAGATCACATCACTTTAAGGTCTGCTCCATTCTCTGGCCAGCTGCCATCTATTGTCACCGAAAGTACATTTTTGTGACATTTTATCAACTTTTCGGTTTCTTAATTGTAGAACCGAAATATGACTTGAAGAATATTAAAGAAGAGTAAAACCTCGACCAAAATATAAATTTTTATTGAAACATTTGAAGCCGTTTTTAACAATATGGTGACTAAGCATTACTGTAAATGCGCAATTTGAAGCTCTTTTTCACAGGAAACTATTGAGTTTTCAAAAAACTTCATTTGAAGTCATTTGAGGAACTTCCACTCACAAATGCAATAATGTATGAAAATCGATGGAAATGTGCATATTACCGGCGTGAGAGATATTTAAAAAATTATATTTGTGTGATTTTTGAAAACACAAAATGGTCTATGAAAATGAACTTTACGTGATATTAAACAGTGCAATTAGCACTATCCTTTGGAAAAATTTGAAGAAAACCTTTGGAGCCATTTTAGAGAAAATGGCATTTGAGCGTTTATGAAAATGCGGAATTTAGAGCTCATTTTTAGAGAATACTGTTGAGTTCTCGAGAAACTTTATTTGACATTATTTAAAGCACATGTACTCATAAATATTATAATGTGAAGAAGTTGCCCTAATGTAAATATTACCGACGTGAGAGATAAGTCAAAAAAATGTGTATACATTATTGCATTTGTGAGTGGAAGTGCGGGAAATAACTTCAAATGAAGTTTTTGGACAACTCAGTAGATTCTAGTGAAAAGGTTAAATGCAATTTTCATCAAAACAGCTTCAAATTTGTTAATGAAGATTTATATTTTGGACGAGGTTTTACTCTTCTTTAATATTCTTGAAGTAATATTTCGGTTGTCTTATTAGGAATCCGAAAAGCAGAGAGAGAAAAAGTGTTTTATGTGACGATAGATGGCACCTGGCAAGCGGACGGGGCAAGACCGTAAAGCCACTCAACACCAAGAAGGTAGAAAACATTACTACGAGAAAGTCAGAGCTATTCTGTGGCACCATTAGTTCGTCTTGAATAATCACATTCATCGAATCGTCTCTTGTCCTAACTGCTTTTTTTAACATATCGATGCAATTGTCTCACTTTTCAACATCGTGAAAATCCCCCTTGTTATGGCCTAATAATATCCCATTATTAGATATAATTTAATGCTAAATGATATATTTTTTCATCAATTATTTCTTAAATAAATAACTAAAAGTCCTTGTGAAGATATAGCTCATTTCATGTTCCCCAACCAGATTAATTTAATGCTAAATTAGATTTCTTTGAATGATATAAGTAAAGTAAATGGCATAGACATGGCTCTTCTCAATAACATAACTATGTAGCTGTGCAATTATGTATGATAATGTTGTTGGTAATTGTATAGTCAAGGCGAAAAAACGTTTTGTTGTGTTAGGTTGGTATGACTGGCCTCACGAAATGTGGTCAGTGAACAGAACGGCTTCCTGTGAGTTTCTGAAAAGAGGAAGTTGGCAAAAAACAGATGGCATATAGAAAGAGTTTCTGAAAAGAGGAAGTTGGCAAAAAACAGATGGCAACAGATATAGAGAATAACATGGACGGTAGGATTGTTTAATTATTACGAAATTATTTTTTTAATTTATTTATTTTAGGTCGTTTTATAAAGAACTAAGGTCATGCTTGAAATGATTGTTAATTATGTATTAAATAATTATATATTGTTGTGTATTAGGTGTAGGAAATTATTTATGTAATAGGTTAAGGTTACGTATTAAGTGTGGAAGAAGTCAACAAACCTGTGTAACTTGTTTGTAAAATAATTCCAGTCCTGATAATGGCTAAATAAAGGACCGAAATGTCGACAACCAACAAAAAAGAGTGTAAAATTCTTTCTTCTACAACTGACCTAACCTCAAGAAAACTAATATCCATCCTTTTCATACTTTGGTGGTCAAGAAACATTGTTAAATCAAAATATTTAATGTTAGCTTTAAACTTTCTTGAAAGCCAAAAATACTGGAAATTGAGTTCATTCCATTCTCTAGATTTTATTTAAAAATTCAACTATTTAAAACTGATTAATCTTTGGTGATGTTGAATAAATTGCATGAAATATTTTGATATTGTGGTAGATATGAATAGATAATACATATTGTGGTACTAATTGTTGCATGTTGTTGAAAATGAACCCATAACTTCACTCCTGAATCATTGAAGAACTGTGAATGTGCTAGTTTATTTCCATGCCATCACAATATCGATACCTACTTTAATTATTGTTCTAAAAACGGGCTGCAACGAAAAATATATTAATAAAAATTAATACTTTCAAAATTCGTTTTGGATGAGTAATATAGAAATTGATTCCAGTTCGAATTCTGTTCTTCTTTAATCACATGGTTTTGTTTTGATAGAGTATCGAATCATAAACTATAATGCATTTGGTAACAACGAAAGTTAATTTATTAAAAAATATTTCGTAAACTTATTTTAACATCTTTTATTTACAATTATCTTACGCTATTGATTATTTAGTGGATCTTAATCTGTTCCACACGGAAGTAACCCACAGAGATTTTAGTTTAAGAAGAGACCAAAGTGAATACTGCCTGGTTACTGCGGGAATATGACAGAATTTTCTGTCAAAGCCCTCAAGTGGTGCTTCATTCATCCTTCCTACGTTTGTAGTTGGTTCACTTGTATTTGGAATCGATTATTCTTCATAATTGCTGTATGAAAATGTGATGCGTCATGAGAAATAATTGAAATGGAGCTATTTTCAATGATATTTGTGTAAAATTACTTCTTTTTAGAAATGTTGTATTACGCACTATTTTTGTGATAAATATAATGCTTATTTCAAAATTGAATCATACATGTCAGACGCATATGTTTATAATGATATCCATGTCCACCAATAGCACCTTTACGGGAACCATCAACAAAAATATATTAATCGTTTTGCGAATAGGCGCGTCTGAACAGCAGTATCGGCGGAGGAATACTTCTTTGGCTTTCTGAACATTCACTTTGGTCCCTTCATTGGAAGAACCAAGATAAAAAAATCTAAAAATTTAACATTTTTTGTTTTCAGTTTAAAGTGATCAGGGTTTTCTAAACTTTTTTATTCATAATTTATGCTGTAACTTACAAAAGAACATATATTTATATGAAATTAATTTTATGTCTACACTTATAATGGCTGCCAAGTTTGACAAGCAATTTTTAAAGAGCATATCTTTGAAACTAATTCATTCAGAAGGCTGCGGTTTTATTTGTCAGAATGTTTTGTTTCAGAGATTGCACAACCAATGCTGATTTTTGTAAGTATTTTCGCGCATTTTGGTCAGTAGTTAGCTATGTTGTTACATTTTTTAATAAATGTTCCTTCTTCTTCGAAACTTCTCAAGCTATAATTCTGAAATTAATATAATAGCTTGTAATGAGAACAGCTAATGTACTGTACCATACTTACTGATGTAAATCTACAAATTATCAAGATATACAATAATAAAGATATTTTTTAAATAAAATGTTTGATCAATCTGCAAAAATTATCAATCTGTTTCAGGGTATGTGAAACAAAGTTTTTGGCCATAATTAAATCTAAAAAAATACATTGATTACGTTTCGAACAAAAATAACTTAATTTAATAGAGGAAATTTAGGACATTTGATTCCCCTTAAACTAAGTTCTCTTTAGTACATAAAAATCGACAATAATGAAGTGGATTTGCTGCAGATGTCTGTCCAGGCCGCATCCTCTCTACGTTGAAGCCGCCTCTGCCTGCGTGGGCGTGGGCGGAGTGGTGTTGGTGTTGGTGGTGGGGGTGGGGGTGGGGGTGGGAGGCTCCTCGGGCAGCGTGGTGGGCGCCGGCGAGGCGGCGGTGGCGGCCGCGGTGGCGGTGGCGGTGGCGGTGGCGGTGGGCGGCGCAACGGGAGGAGGCGGGCGGCGATGCAGGTGCTGGCCGTAGAAAGGCCTGCTCTCGAAGCGATCTCCGAACCCGAACCGGCGGCCACCGTGGTGGGCGGTGGCGACTGCCAGGAGGGCGACGATAATCTGCAGAACAAGTGTTAGGCTTAGACGGAGTTTGGCCACAGAATAGATTAGTATACAGAATGGAATTTTCAAAACATTCCACACACCAGAATCATGCTGTGACAGCCATATTAACACCGAGTAAACTGCTGACTCAACGACAACTAGAACATCTGTACCGTGGCCACCTTCAATTACCAAGTATTCAAGCGTTCCGTGCTTGTATCCTAGATGCGTGACAGGCTACCGCTGTTGGTTCCTCTCCATTCCAGTGGTCTGGTTATATGGCGTATGTTATTTGCAATTTTTCGTTTGCGAATTGTGTGTGTACTAACCTCTTATGGTACATCTTTCAGTTTGGTCCATTGTATACATTAAATATGTGAATATTGTTGAGTTTGTAACGACTTGTGAAAAGAAAGATAGCCGACGGTGTATTTAATATTTCCAATTCGTTGGTAGTTATTTCTTTCATTGAAGTGCTTTCTTTCACTAAGGCGTAGAAAAGAACTCAAAAGATTTAATTTTAGAATATTTTTTAATCTAAGAACAAGTATTTTCTAAAACTTCAAGAGAGAAATAAGTTTTATGAATATAGAGTCTCATATAGCTAACGAAATGTTATCTATTTAATTTTGAATACCGAGCCCCTGACTCGTAGACAACTAATCCACCACAGGTGTTTGGCAGATACGTTTGGACGCCGTCAAAAACATTTCAGGTACCTGTCTAAGACACTCCATTCATTACATCGAAAAGAAAACACGAGACTTCTGAAAAACTAAAAAATATGAAAATTGAAGGCTTATTACATCAATTAAATTTCACATCGTAATAAATATCGTTTTTAATTTGTCGCCTTTGAATCATATGAAGAGAAAGTTTTGTAATCGATATTCATCCGAAAAACTTTTATTATTAGGCTCTGGTAACGAAGAAGTGAATAAATCTTATTCATATATGTAGCAAATTACTTCTTTTAACACGATGTATAGTCTGAATCCACGTTTGTGGGCTCCTGATATCGAAAGTCCGATTGACAGCAAAACCCCTGTCCGTGCGTCCGTCCGTCTGCCTGCCTGCCTGCCTCCCTGCTTGCCTACCTGCCAGCCTGACTGTTTGTCTTCAACACGACCAAAGACCAAGGAGTTTGAAATGGATAATTGAATTTTTGGACTGACTTTACATGAAAACACTAAAAAATGGCTCAAACTTTTATTTTTTCGTGTACGTAAGTATATACGGAGTAATATCCGTAGTGAATAGAAGGTTATGTAATGCTGTGGAAAATCGATTTCGAGATTTCAACGGAAGTACACGTTTTGCGGTCCCCTGATACCGAAAACACGTTTTTTTTTTTTTTTTTTTTTTTTTTTTTTTTTTTTTTTTTTTTTTTTTTTTTTTTTCAAAACGTCCGTCCGTCCGTCTGTGAACACTATTAGCACCTAAACCTAGATTTTTTCCAAATTGAAGAATCCCCTGTTCATCTGGCTCTAGTTGAAGCTTTGAAATTTAAAAAAAAATTCTATCAACTTTGGGCGTAATTTAAAAGAAGCCTCTGCAACATTTTCAAAATTTTCTCAAAAACGATTCCACATTTTTTTTTACATTTCTTGTAAGAATAGAGTAAAATACACTTAATAAGGTGGCATAGGGATTACTCTGAATTTTCCAAATTTTCAGAACTTTGAATTATTTCCGGCGTCTTCTTCCAACTATATAATTAAAGATAGAAATTTGTTCTTAAATTAAATTTGATGTTCGTAATCAGTTCTTTTAATAAGATCATGTGCATTATTTTGAAAATGTTAGTAGTTTTCGGTTAATATTGTGTGCAATATGTGCATTATTAAAAAATTACAAAAACAAGATTTTCTAAAAAACGGCCCGAAAGTTTTGCTTTGAACTTTTGGTAAGGATTGTGCTAAATGTGCAATATAAAATGACATAAACACCATATTGATCTAATCAATTGCTTTTTCAAAAATTACAAAAAAATATTTTGTACATGTCTCTCATGTTATTATTTACGTTAGCTTCAATTATTTACGTTAGCTTACATTGTTGTATTTGTGAGTACATGTGCTTTAAATAATGTTTTATAAAGTCGTAAACTCAACACTTTTCTGTTAAAATGAGCTTGAATGTCCGCATTTTCAGAAACGTTCAAATGCCATTTTCTCAAAAATGGTTCCAGATTTTTTCTTCGAACGTTTCCAATCGGTAATGATAATTAAACTGTTGAAAATTACATAAAGTTCATTTTGCTGTATTCTTTTGGTTTTTGAAAAATTACACAAATATATTTTTTTAAATATCTTTCATGCCGTTAATATATACATTTCCAGCGATTTGTACGCATTATTGCATTTGTGGAGGAATCTTCTTCAAATGACTTCAAATGAAGTTTTTCGAAAACACGAAAGATATCTGTAAAAGTGAGCTGAAAATTCCCCATTTTCTGATACGCTCAAATGCCATTTTCTAAATAAAAAAAACTATTCAATTTTTTTTCAAACTTTTTGTCCGGATAGTGCTAAATGCACTGTTTAAGATGACATAAAATTAATTTCGTTGTATTCCTTTTTTTTAAAAAATTACACAAATATTATTTTGAAATTTCTCTCGCGCCTTTAGTATGCTGTAGCCTGCTAGTATGCGCTATATGCATACTAGCGGGCTATGAGTATGCACATTTCGAAAGATTTATATGCATTATTGCATTTATTTTGAAAGTGCTTCAAATGACTTTTAAAGAAGCATTTCGGAAACTCAAAAGTCTTTTGTGAAAAAGAGCTGAAATTTTGCATTGAAAGTTGCTTTTAAACGCCATTTTTAAAAATTGGCTTCAAAATTTTCATCGAAAATTTTCTTATGTGACGAGGTTTTACTCTTCTTGACTATTCTTAAAAGAATACTAGTGAAAACCCGTCAAAATTTGACGGTGAGATCTGAGATAAATGTGAAATACTGTGCCCAGACTAATGTTCACAATATGTTGCATTGTTTGAATCTTCAGGGTATAACGAAGATATTCTGTGATGTGGAGCTCCCAAAATTTTGAACACGTATGGCCCATGAGCAGGTGGCAGTGCAATATCGGCACCAAATTACACAAAAGAAAGAGCACGAATATACTGACGGATATAATTTCTAAACTTTTTTGATGTGTCATAATCTCCTATAAACAACTGTTTGATTTCTTCTGGCATATTGTTCGAAGGTAAACTTATTTTCCCATTGAAGCAACAGAGAGTAAACTCGTTTACAGAATTTCTCTCACATGGGAAGTACAAAGTAGAACAAAACTGACATTTCATATACAATGACCCAACAGAAAACGAAATGACCTCACTATCACGACACATACGCTGACTTTCTCTTTCCCTGCTCCCAGTCAATGTACTACGCTTGCGTCTTTTGGGGCGCGTGGGCAACGATTCGGAATTCGACATAACCTGTGAATAACTTCACTACTTCAGTACAACCGAACAAAACCCACAGCTCGTATGTTCTCTACAAAATATACTACAAAAGGAAATACATCCAAACTGTCATCACAACAATGCAATTATTACACTGAAACAAAACCTTGACGAATTGTGAACATATCTCAACAATCAAAACAAAACATCAAGCAGCGCCACCATGAAGCGGCAGGGACTCACATCATATATATCAATTTTAAAACAGCCACCCTTTGGAAGAAGACAATTGACTATTGATAAGCGTACTATTAAAGAATGATTTAATTAATTAATTTACACCGTAAATGTTGGTGAATCAACACAAACAATATCTGATAACACATCTAGGGATCACATTCTTTCATTTAAAGGAAAAAATACTACAATCGGTTCAGTAGAAGCTCTAAACGAAGCAATGGCAGAATACCTTATTTTTTTTAAATATATAGATTTCGATTCTACTCTTAGAAAACCAAAAAAAAAAAAAATTGAGGAAATTTCGAAGTAATATACTTTGGCGGCGACAGGTGGCAAAAGTATGTGGTAAGACCGAAAAGTTAGCCCAGACTAATGAAATAAGGAAACAAACAAGTACGAGAATGTCTGTGCCATTCTGTAGCATCACTAGTTACTTTGTGGCATACGTACGTGTATTATTATTATTGTTATTATTATTATTATTATTATTATTATTATTACTATTAGCCTAATTTAATCCCATTAAGGGCAAAGGCCTCCTCCATGCAGAGGGGGTGGTTGGCTTCTTGGTTGTTTCCCTTCTACGTTCTCATGTCTTCAAACCTAGGAGTCGTTTGCAATAGTGACATTGGCTCTCCGCGATTCGAGGTACTTCCAAGTGGGTCTGTCGCGAGCTGCATGTGTCCAGGTGTTGCCTACTTCTTTGTTGTCTACCCATCTCAGTCTTTACGTTCAACTCAGTCAGTTCTTAACTTTCATCGCAGTCAGCACGTTAACAGATGAAGACAAATACACAAAGAATCTTAAATCATTTGGAAAGTCTATTTCTTGAAACAACTTGAAAACGAATACGAATTTATAATTTATATTGTGCTGGAAAAATAAACTAATTTCATGCAAGATTTTTCAAACATGCAAGATTTACAGCATTCAGAATTTCCCTATCTTAAGAGCGTGTACATGTAGGAGTCCTTCCTGAACATGAGTACGCACGGGGCCTGGAACACCGAGCTTTCATGACGTCGCGTCGCGCGCCCCCGACGACCGCCTTGCCCGCCTCTCTTCATACGGCCAACTCGAGGCTTCACGCAGCAGTGGCAGTTCGTGGAGACAATAAAAACTAGGTGGAGTAAGTATAGACCGAATACCGACCCCAGTTCATGGGCTGTGACCACCAACGGCGGAGTTTGTAGTGGTCAGGGATGGCGGCAGGCGCCCGAGCTGTAACTCGGCGCAGCACAAACTCTCCGTAACGAATTGAATTGAATTGAATTGAATTTGCCTTATTTTACGTGGCGAGACTCAGGTCATGAGGCCTGCTCTTCCGTCTGACCACGAAAATTTCGTTACACTCCTTTCACCAATCATGGGAGAAAGAAGGTATTACTTGGGCGACGAAACAGGCGATTTGAATTTAGCTCAGAGGCATCATTTAGGCTTGAGGATCTTTTACATGCAGTAAATCTACTAACATGGGACAGCCGGCTTTACTTCCCCTCCGAAGGAAGGTGTACGAAGGATTTTTTGACGACGTCGCAAGATACGCAAGATAATGGCCGTCACACATCCTGGTACCGTCACCACCACACCTGCTTCCCAAAAATCTCACTGCCTCCGCCTCCACTCAGTGTTCCACACTCCTGCAGCTGAAAGGAGGCGCGCCGGCGGCGACAGCACTCGCGCCGTTTGGCACGGCGGCGCTTGGGAAACGAACCGGGCGCGTCGTGCGGTTACAATACGGAGTAATATGCGTAGTAGAGAGAAAGTTACATAATGTTGCGGAAAATCGATTTCCAGTTTTCGACGAAAATACACGTTTTGGGGTCTCCTAATACCGAAAAAAGTGTCTTTTCTCAATACGTCCGCCCATCTGTGAAACCACTAGCACTTGAACCAAGCGTAGGATTGTTTCCACAATGGATATTTCTCAGTCGATCTGGGTCGTTTCAAAACGCTGCGATTTTGAAAACCATTCTTTAAAATTTTGGAGTACTTTACATGAAGTCTCAGGAACATTTTCAAAATTTTCTCAAAAATTGCTTCTAACCTTTTCTTCAAATTTCTTGTTTTTTCTATTTAAAAATCACTTATAAAGGTGGTTATGCCCGATTTCTACTGTTAACTCTTGAGTAATGGGAAATTGCAAAAGTTTGAATTTTTTCCGACGTATTCCTACAACTACAAAATTGAAGATAGACATTATTCCTTGAAATATAATTTATTCTTTATCTATAGTTATTTTAATAAGATCATGTTCAATTTTTTGAAACTTTCAGTAGTTTTCACACAATATTTCATGCAATATGTGGAATATTAAAAATTAACAAAAATTAGATTTTGTCCAAAGCGGCTACAAATTTTTTCTTTGAACTTTTGGTAAGAATAGTGCTAAATGCATTCTAAAAGATGACAAATGCCATTTTGCTCTGTTATTTTGTTTTTTCAGAAATTACACAAATGTAATTTTTTTTAGTAGTCTCTCACGTCGTTAATATTTACATTAGCGATGATTTGTTCACATTATTAAATTTAAAAGTACGTGAGCTTTAAATGATATCTGATAAAGTTTTCAGCCAAACAAAACTTTTCTGTGAAAACGGAATCAAACTTCATTTTCAGGAACACCACTTCGCTTAGAGCCCCCGTCGCGAACGGTTGTGCCAGCAGCGCTTCGCTACAAAACAATTCCAAAATAAGAAAAAAGACCCGTCTAATAATAGAATTATTATAGATTCAATAATTGAAGTTCAGCCTAGAACAACTGTAGATTTTAGAAATCTTGTCAAATTTTGTAAGGGAGAACATCTAGATTTCCATTCATTTAGAGACACAACCAACAGGCCGCTAACGGTAATATTACGTGGTGTACTAACATGCTATTCTGACAAGGAAATATTCGACGAACTTAATCGTCTGAACTTTCCGGTGCAAAAAATTAATAGACTTTACAAATTTCATTCCCCCACCATCTTGTGCGCGGTCTAAATTTTAAACAACGACGTGGCAAAAAACATATATAAGCTAAACAATCTCTTCAATGCTATAATTAAAGTCGAGGAAAACATTATTCCCAGTGCAATGCAAGAACTGTCAACGCTATAGTCACTCAAAAAACAACTGTGGGCGCGAGTCTCGCTGCGCTGCCTTGGCAGCCACCATTACGAGGCTTGCCCTTTGCCTTCAAACGTGCCACCTAGGTGCATAAACTGTCTCGGATGGCACCGAGCTAATTACAATGTCCTAAATTACGTTATAAAGGTCATAACTCAAGTTATGCTGCCACGAACTTTGCTAACTTTCAACAGCCTTGACTACCGATACCTCAAGAAGCAAGGCCCGCGCCTCCGCCAGTTTTTGATAAAACTCACTTTCCTTCACCACCAACTGTCAAAATTCCAAAAAGGCAAAAAGCAAACACCCCTCTTTACGCGCAGATGGCTTCACCAACCAATCCCATTAACAATCCCTTAGATTTCACCACTCAAATAGTCAACAATGTTATCTCTCCAGTCATGGCAATATTAGTTCTACAACTTTTCTTTTTTCCTAGGGCTTTTATCCAGCCGACAGCCGGTTGCCCTTTACGTCCCGAAGGGACGCATATTCGACCATACACTAGACAAACACTTGCGGAGTTCTACAACTTCAATCTTTAATAAATTCAATAATCTCCTCGTTATTACCCAATGGCTCTAGATAAATTAAGCGGTCTAACACTCCTCAATTGGAACTGCAATAGAATTGGAAAACAATTTGACTACTTCTCTCATTTCTTGCGTTCAAATAAGATCTATATTGCCTGCCTAACTGAAACTTATCTCCACCCCTCCTCAAAATGCAAGCTAAAAATCCCGGGATACGTATCCTACAGAAATGACCGGCTATGCGACAAAGCTGCAGGTGGAGTAGCAATTTTAATCCACAAACGAGTTGCACATTGCAGTTTAACCTCTCATCATAAGAATTAGAAACGATAGGAATCAAATTAACTCAGGCAAATCAACTCGACGTTCACGTAATTGCGGCGTATAGGCCTCCCAATAGACCATTTCCAACCGACCTCTTAAAACAGCTACTTTCTTTTCAAATTCCAATAATAATTAGTGGTGACTTTAACGCAAAACACAAGTTGTGGGGTTGCAACACCACCTCGCCCCAAGGCAAAAAACTTCTCCAAATCGCAACGGAAAATGACTGTACAGTAAATGCACCTACATCCCCCACCTATTACCCAACACACACCAACGTTCAACCCGACATACTAGATGTAACTTTAACTAAAAATATTAACCTCCCGATAATACAAAGCCTTCAACCAGAATTAAACTCCGATCACACGCCGGTAATAATAACTTTCAACATAAATAAAATACCCGTTACACAAAGACCACGCATCGTCACAGGCACAATTAATTGGCAAAAATTCCGAGAATACTTGTCCCTCCACCTGTCAGTACGTAAAAATCTAACTAATAACATAAAAATAGAAACCGAAATTGAACACTTTACCTCACTCATCCACAATGAAATTAAAGAAACGCAAACACCTGACCCAAGAACAGGCTTCAAGAAACTCAACATCCCAAACAAACTTCTGAAAATGATTGCCACCAAACGCCAACTAAGACGCAAATGGCAGAGGCTCAGACTCCCTCACTTAAAAAAAACAAATATACAACTTAGGCCATCAAATAAACAAAAAACTCGAAAAGGTTAGATTCACAACATTTCAGAAATCTATTAGTCAAATTACTCCAGCTTCACATAACCAGTGGTCAATAATTAGGCATTAAACTAAAGAAAAACTAACATCCCAACGATTAAATCAGGAAATAGCCAAGTCATAACTGACAGCGAAAAAACCCAAGCATTTGCAAAACAGTACTCCACGGCATTCAGCCCTAACATATCTTTTGACACGGAATTCACAAATAAAGTCGAAAATGAAATCAACAAAGATTCGTGCACAGCAGAGTTACCTACAAAATTTATTTCACCAAAGGAAATTAAAAAACAAATAAAATGCTTACGTCCACAGAAATCCTCAGGTCACGATCAAATTCCAAACTTCATTATAAAAGAACTCCCACATCAGGCAATTAGTGTTTTAACAGCAATTTTTAACGCATGCTTAAGGCTGGGTTACTTTCCACAGCAATGGGAGCATGCCGAAATAATTCCGGTTCCCAAACCAGGAAAGGATCATAAACTAATTTCAAATTACAGACCCATTAGCTTAATTCCTTCAATCAGCAAAATCTTCGAAAAACTCATACTAACTAGGCTAACAAAATACCTCAGCGAAATTAACGCAATTCCCAACATCTAATTCGGATTCAAAGAAAAGCATTCCTCAACCCACCAACTTCTCAGACTTACAATCCATATAGCAAATTTCTTCCAAAACAAAAAATACACTCTCGCAGCTTTTCTAGACGTATCACAAGCCTTCGACCGTGTCTGGCATGCAGGTTTACTATACAAACTCAAGAAATTGGACACACCTTCATTTCTTTTTAAAATAATCCAAAGCTTCATCCTAGGTCGAAAGTTTACAGTATGGATAAACAACACAGCTTCTAATATTGAAAATATTTCTGCAGGGGTACCGCAAGGATCATCGCTTTCTCTTCTGCTATACAACCTATTCACAGCAGACTTCCCCTCACCAGAAAAATCGCAAATGGCCACCTTCGCTGCCACCGCAACCTATTCATTTCTTCCAGCAAGTGCGAACTAGGAAAGATTTTCTTTCCTACAAAAAGATCTTACAAAATTTGTAACTTGGGCTCAGAAATGAAGAATAGTTCTAAATGCATCTAAAACAGTTTGCAAAGTCTTTGCACTAAGAAAAATACCCACCTTACCACCACTAAATATTAAAAACACTCCAGTACCCTGGACAGAAAAATCTAAAGCAATCAGATACCTCGGCTTACATTTTGATACAAAATGAACATGGAAAGAACATATAATTAAAATAGAAAAATCCACAAAACAAAAAATTGGCAAACTATACCCGCTTCTCAACAAAAAGTCTCATTTGAGAACAGAAACTGCCCTATCAATATATAAATCAATGTCATACGCTTGTGCGGTTTGGGGAGAAGCCTCCAAGTCATCACTCACAAAATTACAAGAATTACGAGAATGTCTGTTCCATTCTGTAGTACCGCTAGTGTAACTTTACTATTCTAGGATAGCATAAAAACTTTTTCTACTCCCATTGTATAATTCTGTCATTTGGTGGCTGCAACCCGTAGCATAATGATACTCATTACGATACAGACTTCATTTAGATACAGGTTCTTGACCAATCACAGATAAGTTTACAAATCAAGTATATACACTTAATTAATCATTGAGAATATTTCAAGTAAATGTTTCGTTCGATTCTGTACATTGAAATTGCATTTAATATTGTATTATGCTTGTCAGTTTTAATTTATTTTATTATTAGTCATTTTTACGTGGAGTATTATTTAAAATAAAATGGACCGTAATTTCACTTTTATCCTATTTGACTAGCGCAATGCAGGGAACATTTGACTGACGTTAAGATCTGAACGCAAGTAATTTTGTGTTATATATGGCTGCCGTGTAGTTATCTTTAAAAGGCGACTAATCCTTTAGTTTAAAATGTCTAGTGAATCAGAAGTGGAGTTGGCATCACCAGAAATAAGAGGAAAAGCGAAAATGAGTCGGAATTGTTACAGCAACTTTTGTACTCTCTCTCATGCTAACTGGAACACCAAAGCCATCTGAGGCAAGGGTAGCGAGCTGTCCGCTAGATGGCCTTGGCTGAATCCTGCATGTCAATTACTACGAAACGATTGAATGTAAAAATTTAACTTATAAAAGTTAGCATAAGTCGTAGAAAAAGTACTGTATGAAACTCGATGTAATAGGTATTAATATACTCGTGTGAAGTTTACGATACTCGCTCGTACCTCGCTCGTATCGTAATATCACACTCGTGTATTAATACCCATCATTACATCATCGTTTCATAATGTTATGATGGAACTGTTCGCATTTTCGTTGAAATATCTGATTTTTAAAAGATTGCAAACGTTAAAGATATTCCCGCACCTTCTATAATATTGAAGATGCATATTTTTTCATAATGAAATTTGTTGCTCAAAGACAAATCTTGAAATAATCATCTACACTTTTTGTTAAATATGATTATTTATTGCGTAATTTTGCGTGAAATTTTAGAACTTTTTAAACAATTAATTTCTCAAAAATGTCACCAATTTTTTTCTTTAAATTTTCTCCTCATGTGTATTAAGAGACGGTAAAAAAATGTGCTAGTTCAATTTGAGCTCAAACACTGTATTATCGAAAATTGCAAAACATTAACATTGCCAGAAGTAGAAGATTGATTGACACTCGTCTTTAATTAACTCTTTTGTAAGAATTAGATACAGAATTTAAAACAGGTCATGTACAATGGTTTTGAGAAAGAAATCAAGTATTTTTCGCTTATCTCTTTCTTGAAGTTAATGCAATTTAGGAATACGTTTTATTTCCAAGAACTGTTCCAAATTTTATCTTTATTTTTTTCCACGGATATAGCAACAAACGTTTTAATAATGGAGCAGACTTCCTTTTCGTTGAACTTTTTCTAATTTTCGAATATAGCAAAACTTATAAATATTATAAGAAAGCATGTGCTCCTGTAGCAGCACTAATTTTAAAATTTAGTAATCGGATAATCTACGTGTGTCCGTCACTTAGGTTAGACCTCCCCGGGTTCACCGTATGAGTTAAATTAGTTATCAATCGACGCGTTTCGGTCTACTGATGAGGAATTGGCAATTTTCCTCGTATTATTCGAAACGTTTCTGTAATAATTATCGATAAATGTATTTTTTGAAGCGAAAGTTATCATCTAAAATGCATTTCTGGAGAGTTTTAAGTTTATAGGTGATCAGTTTCTGGAATATTCTTTGAGAACAATAAATTTGTTGGAGGGTTAAAGGAACCTACATTGACGAAACACTGTGCTTTATGGTACTGAGTTTCCTGACTGTAAATCCTTAGGACATAATTTCTAAGACCGAGGAGAGTTAAACCTTATTATGTAATGAAATACTTAATTTTTTAAGTTCTTCTATCCATAATTTTTCATAAAACAGTATATTCGTTAAACGTAAAACAGTTCATATTCGCGAGTAGACGATCCTGGCGACCGCATTGGGCTTAAAATCTCTTTCTATTTAAAACTTGTAATGAACAAATAAAAAAATGAAAATGAAAATATGCGCCGGAGACGCTGCGATAAGTTAGTAGATTTTGTTCGCTCGAAACAGATGTTATCAGATATTGAACAAACTATGATATGCCGACGTCTTTCGAGCCAGGGTATGTTTTTCTCGGCGTAAGCAGAACGGTTTCAGATCCTTGATGTAGTCTGGAATCGATGCCGCGAACGTAGAAACTTCAAACCGAAAAATTAGCACTTCACATCGTGCTCCGATCGCGGCCAGTTTTTTTAACACAATGAAAATTTACAATCTATTTCAATTCGAAATAATAAGTAAATATGATAATTCAAAATAAAATGATCAAAGAAACAATAATTTGCAGAAAAGTCCCCCATTGGTACTTTCCAGGATCAATATACAAAGACTATAACAGAAAAGAAAAAAAATTAGAATAATAATAACACAAAACGGAGAATTATTTTTGTTTTTTGAATGTCAATGTCAAATACTAAAGCGGTAAGGAAGTTGCAAAGAGGAGGTTCTATTGAGGCGAGATATTTCTTGGCTATTGTCTAAAAGGTTTAGGGCTAGATGGTTTGGATGGGTTTCCAGGCGTTTGTTGTAGTTTAGGCTAATTTCTTGTATCTTATCTTGAATTGTTTGAATATTGAGGTCTCGATGGAGTGCTGCATTAGACATGTACCAAGGTGCTGATGAGATGACTCTTAAAATTTTTGACTGGAATCTTTGAAGAATTGATAAGTTTGTTCTGCTGGCTGTGCCCCAGATTTGGATTCCATATGTCCATACAGGAATTAGGATGGTTTAATAAATTAGCAATTAATTTTCCAGGGACAGCTTGGATCTGTAGCCAATAAGCCAGTAGAGTTTCCTTGTTTGCAGTGTTTGCGGCCAGTGAAACGTTGTTATTATCATACTGTCATTCAGATAGTGAAGTTAGTGACATTTAATTAGTGGTAATACGTACTCTAGTTCCACGAGTTGTGAGTGTCTGAAATCAAGTATACGGTCAGCCGTTGCAGCGGTTACCCTGCTCAAGGATGGAGCCCTGGGGCATCGGAGCTCCCATAACCTCAACACCATCACCTAAGGTATCTACTCAACCAAAGGTGAAAACCTACGCAAATGTCATGTCAACTGAAATGTTTCCCACCAAGGAACAGGCCATAATCATCGACTCACTAGAAGGTCTCACCATTATTAGGGTGAGACTCACCAAGATTACATAAACAGTCTCTCCAACGTTATTGACCCTAATGAAATAAGATTTATTTGAAGAATTGCAAACAACAGAGTATGTATTTTCCTAAGTTCTCAAACAATAGCTGATGCCCTTACAAACAACCATAAAGTCATTCAAATAAAAAAAAACATGAACTGAAGCTGAGACCACTTCTAACAAAAGCTAAAAGAATAATTATTTCAAACGTCTGCCCCTATATCCCACACGCAGTAATAGAGAATGAACTCACCACAAACAACATCAAATTGGCATCCAAAATTTCATTTGTTAAAGCTGGTATTCCTGGACAGGGATTCTCCCATATTATGAATTTCCGGAGACAAGCATATGTTTTTCCTGAAGATGTAGGTCTACTAACTGCATCCACTACTGCGTATTATGAAGGCTCAACATATAGGATATTTTTCACAACTGATGAAATGGCATGCTTTAATTGTCACCGAACAGGGCACTTAGGTGAACAATGCCCTTCACCCAACATTTCTAATCAACATAAGACTACCAATTTCAGTAATGCTCCCATGGAATCTGAACACATTAGTGAAAAACCTTGTGACGTGCCAAATCCAGCAACCAATGGAAAAGACACTGAAGTAGCAGATATACAATGTCACCATGATTCCATGAAAAAAATGCCCACAACTGATTCTCCACCACCTTCTAAATCTGTACTTTCTACTAACGAAGCCAAAAACAATGAAGAAATCCCAACTAATAACAACATAGTCTCCCTCAATACCAATAAAAGATGCCTCCAGACTGAATCCTCCTCACCTTCCAAGTCTGTAAGCAACACAACTGAAACAAATAATATGGAAAAACTCTCAAAATAACCAAAAAAGAAAAAAAAGAAGAAAGATAAAAATATGGAAGAGTTGAAAACCCCTATCAAACATATCATTGAAGACTCTCAAAATAACTACCCCCTTACTTACAGTTTAAATCCTTTTTAGAGAACTCTTTCAGTGCTAATGATCCTATACTTATAGCTACTGACTACTCACAAGACATATCATCCATAACCAGAATGATGCATAGTTTATATCCACATCTCACCAATAAAACCATAAAAGGCAGATTCACCAGGATTATCAGGAAAATAAACTCAGTACTTCATTCTGCAGATGAATCAAGCACTGAAACAGACTCCAGTATAGAAATCAACACCAGTCAATGAAAATTCGTCAGTGGAATGTAAATGGCTTTTACCCCAGACTAGAAAGTATACAGTACCTATGTAACCTAACACAACCTAACACTCCTGTGTATCCACGAGACCAACTTCAAATACTCCAAGCATGGCAATATCAAAGGGTATTGCTCCTTCAAAAATAGAATTAACTCCAATCATGCCAGTGGTGATGTAGCTATATTCATCAAAGACCATATTCAATATCAAGAAGTGAATATTCAATCAAACATTGAAGTCAGTGCTATAAGGATCTTGTCACCTGTTTAAATCAATATATGTAATATCTACCTACCAAATAGCTACAAGTTTTATGAACAAGAAGTAACTGATATTATTAACAAGATGCAAAAACCATTTCTCATTATGGAGGATTTCAATAGCCATAATACAATTTGGGGATCCAATAAAACTGACAACAGAGGTATTATGCTTGAGGAAATATTTGATAAACTAGATACAATTGTTCTTAATACTGGAGAACCTACTCACATCAATACCAGTAACAACAATTACAGTGCCATTGATATTTCTATTTCCTCCACCCAATATGCCTATAAATGTTCATGGAATATAGTCATTAACTAACTAACTAATAATATTAGTGATTCAGGGGCAAAAATAAAAGCAATCGAAGAACAAACAAAGGTAAATAAATACATTTTTTACTGTCAAATAACCAAATCATTACAGACCCTAATGAAATAGCAAATTCAACTGCATGCGGCTTTGCAAAAAATTCTAGCTCAAAAAACTATACAGAAGCCTTCTTACAATACAAAAAAGAACAAGAGAACCTTACAGAACTTACAAATAATGAATACTTGGCTACTTATCTACTTGGCTATCTATCTTTATCATCCTATTGGAATTAAAGAACTTAATTCTGCCATCAACAGGACTAGGAACTCCTCACCTGGACCAGACAATATTCCATACATTCTTTTAAAGAATCTACCTCTAGAAGGAAAAGAAACATTACTAAAAATATATAACATAATATGGGATAAAAATGTATTTCCCGAGCTATGGAAATCAGCTATTGTTAAACCTATACCAAAGCCTGGGAAAGACCCCACAAAAAATGAAAATTACAGACCCATTTCTCTAACATGCAATATGTGCAAAATTCAGGGGAAAAAATTAACATAAGACCCAGACGGTTTCTAGACTTTAAAAACATCATATCCAACAATCAATTTGGTTTCAGAGCAAGACACTCAAATACTTCTCACCTAGTAAGTATTGATACTTACATCCATGATGCCCTTGCTAACAAATAGCAGTGAGCCTAGACATTGAAAAAGCTTACGACTATGTGTGGACCCATAGAATCATGACAAAATTACAAGAATATGGACTTAATGGCAACATATTTCATTTCATCAAGAATTTCACCAAAGCAAGAACTTTTAATGTGAGAGTTAATGGTCGCTTATCATCAGTACATCTGGAGAATGGACTACTGCAAGGTGCAGTATTTAGTGTTACCCTATTCCTATTGGCCATTAACGATGCAGGCTCCGAAATCAATCATCCGGTAATCATAATGTAGTATGCACATGACATTACCATTCTTTGCAGAGGAACATCTATTACAACCAGTCAAGAGATTATACAATCTGCCCTAAACAATCTACATGAATGGTTCCTCAAATCAGGTTTTAAATTTTCAGCTTCCAAAACTCAATGTATAGTATTCTCCAGACAAAATATTGTGAATCAGCCCATATTAAAAATTGGCCTACATAAACTGAAATTTGATCAAAATATTAAAATTTTAGGCATGCATTTTGACTCAAAAATGAGCTGGAAAAGACATATACAAATTTTATCTGAGGAATGTAAGAAAAGACTAAACATACTCAAGTGCATTTCCCATAACAGGGGAGTCGATAAACATCTCCAGCTAATGACCTACAAAGCAATAGTACGATCCAAGATCGACGATGGATCCATATTAGCCAGCTAGCAAAACAGGCCTAAAAAACTTGATGTTATACATAATAAATTATGTATAACATCAAGTTTTTTAGGCCTGTTTTGCTAGCTGGCTGCTTTCGTACTAGCCCCATTAGCAGCATTCTAATAGAAGCCAAAGAATCAACTCTAGCTCATCGTAGACAAATGCTAACCCTCAAATATGCCATCAAAACAGCAGAGTCAAATAATCCTATAATCTACCACGATATATACCCAAAACTTCAAAATTACTACAAAGAACAAAAATGCTTTTCACCAGTATATACCAAAGTCAGAAACCTACTAAGACAGCTAAACTTTCAGGAACAGATATTAATGGGAAAAAGAAATAACAGTATACCACCATGGGCAATTCCTGATATAGTAGCAGATATAACACTGGACACTCTCCAAATAAACTGTTGCGGCTGTGTGACAAAGTTGAAGAGCGCGCCTAAAGCGGCGCGAGGCGGCAGCGGGTGGCGGCTGGGCATCAGACCGGCAAAGACGCCCGGCCAATGAGAAATAACCAGCTAGCCGGCGAGCCGGTGGCCGTGAAGCGAGGCTACGGCGCCGGCTGCTTGATAAGGGAGCGCCGCCAGAGACGGAGCAATCTGAGCGGGAGATGTAGATTGGAGAAACAGTGGTTTTGGTAGAGTGTGCATGAGGCAAAATGATTTTCTGACCGCTATTGTAAATACTTCCGATTCTATGTAAATATTTCCGTTTATGTGTAAATAAACTTGTTGTTTGGAAAGTGAGTGGTTTTTCTGAACTTAACATAAACAAAATGGCTAAAAAAGATAAGGAAATAAAATTTCAAGAAATAGAAAATAATACAAAGATTTCTATAAATGTATACTAAACTTATCAATAATAGTGGTGGAAAATATGCAACTACAATTACCAAAGATGTTAAAATTATAAACAGACTGCATTCCTGCGCTAGTACTACTACAGCTGAAATATGCTCTATAATGACAGCCTTCAAAATGCCAAAAAAAAACAACAACTCAGAAATAACAAGTTTGTCATATTCTCTACTTCTCTTGAAGCAATAAACTGTGGCGTCATACAGTCGCCACATACAGTAAATATTGGCTACGTGCATTTCATGCACAAGGAAGTAGGCTGCGACAGCGGGCAACATGTAAGGGACGCCTCCCTGAACAAAGGGAGGTTATATCGGGATGGGAAACCCGGCTCTCGCATAGGGCGAAGGGCAGAAAACCCCAGGGAGGCCGTGACGTGCGTTGCCACGGGGCCAGATTTGTGAACCCTGTAGTTCGGCTGTCTGGTAAACGTGGCTGGCGGAAGCGGCGAGATGACGCAGTTCCGTCAGCCGGGCCAGAGGGTATAAAAGCGCGCCCGCACACGACTCTTTCTTTTGATTCTCGAGCTCTTCGTGGGATGTCGTGTGAGGGTGCGCGGCACGTGGCACGTCGGGTAGGCTACGGGGGCAAAGGGTCTGGAGCCGGCGTGAATTCGTCGTGATTTAGAGAAGGGTGCATCACACCGCGGGAGTAAATCTTATCGGGCAAGCGGTTGTGGTGACCAGGTGAAGTTCCTCTTAGAAACAGGCTGTAGATATTGTAAATAGTAGATTCGGGTGTCGGAGAACATCTTTAATAAATATCAATATTACACTGTTCACCTCTGTTATTCATTGCTGCGGCAATGACGCCACAAAACAATATTCATAATAACTACTCAGGTATACCAATGATAAACAGTATTCATGAAATATATCATGACATTATACAATCTAAAAAGACTTTCATAATTGCCTGGATACTAGATTACAAAATAATGTCTGAACACAACACAATGAGCCTTGAAGAGGAAAATGTAAGCCCCGTGACTGAAAGTATTTTAAAAGTATCACACAGATGCAAGGATTTATGGACATATATCAAGAAAATAATGGATGAAAAGTGGAGCAACCTCTGGAAAACCATGAAATCCAGCCCTCTACACAAACAAGTTAAACATTTTTACATCCTGAAAACTTCTAAAAAATTCTCAAGAAAGAGCAAGTAACAATGACAAGGATAATAACTGGTCATTGCAACTTCAGTCGTCAACACTTGCTAACTGGAAATCCCCCACCCACCTGCCAGCACTGTGATACCCTTCTTAGCTTTCAACATATCTTAACTCAATGCCCTATGTTTCAGCACAGCAAGCACAGATACCTAGAAGTTGAGCAAAACTCCGAATTGATGCTATCATCCAACGAATTCCAAAATAAAATATTAAAAGACAGCAATTTTCTTAAAGAAATCTAATTGTTACTAGTATATTAGCATAGATACTGGAAACTAATATTGTAACATTGAAAATACTTATAATGTCTGTCTCCACAAATTTGTATATATTTAGTGTAATATACTGTTAAATTGCCGTATTAATATTGTAAAGTTGTATTTAAAGCAGTCGCTAGTGACCTCAGTTGTTGATGCAACTTTAATAAACAAAAAAAATTAGCACTTTCGCCACTAAAGATTCTGTAAGTTTTGTCTAGAAACAAATTTGAGGGGTAGACACGACAATTTAGAAAATTATTTACGACACAGTTTACTTACCAGAAGTGTCTTCATAGCGCAATTGAGACGATTGCTGTAAGAAGGACTTCGACTCAGCCTTTTAAGTGCAGCTTCGTGACATTATAATGTAATTCACAAATGTAGTGACTGGGTGGCAATGGAGTTTATCTGTCGTATAGGGTCCCCATTCTGGCAAATGATATGTCCAGGAAAATATGTAATTAACTGTGGCAAATACAGAGATAATTATTCTGGTGGGACTTTCCGCTATCATGTTTTGTAACATCTTTTCCTCAATTCACAATTTATGTTGCTTCAGTCGTATGGTGATCAAAATTTTAGAGAAAAAAGCCTTCAAAACTCGTTTTGCGGGGCTTTCATATAAAAAAATTGATAATTCTTGCTTCTTTATATAGAAAATATCTTTCTCTAAAAGGTTTTGTATTCAGAATCCACTTTTGTGGGTCCTTGATATCAAAAGTGGGTTCCGAGGAAAAGGTCCGTCTGTCCATAGGTTCGTCCTTCTGGTCGTCTGTCCGTCTGCAGGTAACACTAGAGCGTAAAACGGGTATAGAATTATCTCCAAAATTGATATTCTACGAACGTTGTTTTCGTATTCGAAGCTCTGCGAATTGGAAAGGAATCTTTTAGGTTTTGAGGGTTCTTTACATAAACGCTCAAATATATTTTCAAACTTTTCGCAAAAATTTACTTCAAATATTTGGAAGGAGGAAAACGTTTTTACAGGTTCGAACAATATTATAATATTACCTAACCGTTGCAAATATTGCGAAAAAATGAAGATTGTTCAATGCATCACTAGTTTATTTTACTTCGAAAATCAGCAATATTTTTAACTGGTAACAGAAGGTAAGAATGAAGGCGCTAAGAAAGAAAGATGTAGAATAACATCTGACAAATTTTCGTTCTTTCAACTTCATTTGTACAAGCTACTATCCATCTGGAGTGGCACTTAGTTCAGATAAAAATTCATGTCAACTTAAAGAGAAGAAAAATACACTTAAATTATTTGTCAAGAAATACATAGGATATGAGTGGCAAGGGTTCTCTACCGCTGTTGTAAAATGAAAATAACAACGGAAACGCAGTCGGCGAACGTTTGTTGTGCTGTTCCGCGCAAGAAGCAGTTCAGCGCCGTCATAAATAGTGGAGCAGTTTAATGATCGAGGAACGACTCTTGCGTGCAGCGGGGCGAACTTCGCGTGAACTACCCATTTCGACTCCTACAGGGAGAATTGATTTCAGCGAGGCGGATGCTATTAAGATCTCTCCCGTGCTGCTGCTTCACTCTCAACCCCTGAATAAATTAACGTCTTCTTGGGCATATAACAAATACCCGGACTAGTTGCTGTCGTCGATGCTTCTTGCTTTCGGAAGTTTGAAACATAAGTTCTTGTTCAATTGGCATTGGCAAGGGATTTAGATTCAGGTGGGAGTACTTCTTGTTAGGATGATTTACAGATGACAGTGACCTGAATATGCCCTTGATGGCAACGGTGTCCGCCGACAGATCGTCGTGGCGATGAGAGGCCAATGTACAAGGGTTAGTGCATTGAAGAAGAAGAACACTTCTGAAAATTTCAGTATGAAGGTCAATATTGGCTTATTATTTCGAATTAGAGTATCTCGTTACATCGTTCGCATTTCTTTTGGAACACACGATATTTCTTCAAAGATGAACCAAAAACTTGCTTTTATTTTTTTTTAAATAACGAAGGAAATTCGAGAGTTATGGAGCCAATTATACATTTTTATTCTTATAATCCTCAATGAAAATGCGTTTTTAGAAAGTATATGATAATTTTTAATGAGCAATATCATTGAAATATTTTATCTCTGAGGTGAAACGCTCTACGACGGTTTTAGGGAACTCACATGTATTGATAAACTGATACTACTATAGAGTGGTATGTATAATAATAAACTAGGAATATACGTAAATGCTTGTCATTATTTTAAACAAATTTAGTTTTTTTTCAAATTGTGTGTATTGCCTATCTACTCGTAAGTGATATATGGGTGCTGTTGTAAAAGCTTCTCTTAAAAACTTAACAGAAGATTCCTAGCAAGGGAATTTGAGGAGCACACTTCATTAATTATCAAAAAATCAATGTGAACGTTGGCGTGAGGTTCAATTCGCGAGGGACTGTTTCACAAATCAAAGTGTTGCAAATCAGAAAAGATTTAAGTTTGTAATACTTTCGTGACATCACGCAAAGTATGACGTAACATTTTGCCCTCGTCATCGGTATTCCGCTGAGTCTAACCCGTTTCCTATTCGTTAATCTCAATTAAAGTTTTCGACAAATTCACTCCAGAATTTAATAGAAATTTATCTCAGTTAGAGTCCAGCTCTCGTAGAGGCAACACCTCTCCGAGCGCTCCGTACTTCTTATCGCGTTTAGTAGTTGCAGTCTGTGCTATAGTTCCAGCTTATCAGTAGTAACCTCGAACGCGCACAGTGATAAGCCCCACAAGTTCTGGGCGGCCCACGGCCAAAAATGCTGCATTGCAGCATATAATGGCCAATTATTCAACTGTAAGTGTGAACATTTCTGTGTACTGTTTAGTGTAATTTGCGTCGACTGTGTGAAAGCGATCCATCTTTTGTGATGGAAAATGCCCGTGCTCACAAAGTGAACTTAACAGAAACCGGCTCTCTGGTATCGCAAGCTCTCCATGAAACAATTTCACGCGATATGGATGTCGAAGAACGCATCCAGCTCCAGCAAATGCAGCAACAATACCTTCTGCAACAGCAATTACCACAAGAGCAACAAAATGGGTTTACGCCCTTACCCCCGCTTTCTCAGCCATCGCAACAACTTCCACAACCTGCAACCAAAGATGTAAGCAACAATGAACCTACTAACTCCAGCTCTACAAACGATCAACAGCTACATCACCAACAGCAACTATATCTACAATTACAACAACAGCATCAACAACTCATACTCCAATATCAACAATTGCAACAAACTACAAATGCAGTAATGTCTCCTCTGCAACTCCAACGACAACAACCTGCAACTCAACCAGCAACTCCTGCTGCTTACAACGGTCAGCAACCGAATGAAACCACAACAAATAATGTAAGTACTAGTGCCAATCCACCCAAAGACGCCGATGATCCCAGAAAGCGTAAAAGACACCATAGTGACAGTGAAACCCCACATTATAATGTGCCAACTAATAATCGTTACGAAATACTATCGCACGAAGAACAAACTAATGGTGCAAACCCTAGCTGTAGTGTAAATCAACCATCAACCACTAAAATTCCACCCATAATAGTTCACAATGTCGACAATTACAGTCGTCTAATCAACGACATAAAAAGTGTGACAAATGGTACTTTCAATACTAAAACTGAAAATAACAATATTAAAATCATGTTCCATGATACTAGTGACTTCCGCAACTTTAGACAATTTTGCGACAGTGAAAACATCCAGTATCACACGTACAGAGATACGACTATTAAAATGTTGTCAGTAATCATTAAAGATGTGCCAATCAATTTATCAGAAAAAGACATTAGTGAGGAACTGATCTTTAAAAATTACCCTGTTAAAAAATGCTGAAGATTATATAGAAAAGATAAGACACTCATGCCCATAGTAGCAATAGACTTAATAGATGATGAAATAGAACAATCTTAAACCTCAAAAACTTATTCTATTGTAAAATCAGAATAAACATAAGAAATAATACCATAGGTCCCATACAATGTAAAAAGTGTCAAAATTATGGTCATACACAAGCTAACTGTGGGCTAAGTCCAAGATGTGTGAGATGTTTAGGAAAACACCATTACTGTGAATGCAAACTCCCGAAACATGGAACACTTCCCACCTGTGTTAACTGTTTACAACACCATACAGCTAACTATAAAAAATGCCCAATATATAAAGAATTATCTGCTAAACTAACCAAAACTTCCTCCCGCAATTTTCATAATTCTAATAAAACACCTCAGCCTCAAAACCTCTCCCATCATCACTCTTCCCCCACTCATTCATCTCCCACAAATAGTAACTACATCCAATTAAATAATAATCAGTTCCCACCACTACCAAGCAGGCCCAACAATCCCAACTTCAGTGCAGCAATTCCCACATCAAATCAGTGGTCCAGAAACAACAATATAATCAATAATAATAATAATAATAATAATAATAATAATAATAATAGTACTACCAATATTGAAATTCTTATCACTAATATTATAACACAGGTGGTAACCCAAGTTCTCACATCTCTCATACCACATTTACAATCTCTTGTTCTATCCTCAAGTCAATATGGCCAGTAATTCAAACATTAAGAGCTTACCATTCCACCATGTACTTATTATACTGTTCCAACTAATTTTAACAAAACACAAGAAAGTCTTGTATTGTTTAGTTATAAGTAGAACCATATCTTTATTTTTGTACAAACTTCCTAAGTTGACAAAGACTGTCTTAACATTTTATCTTCACAATAAGCTCAAAATTCTACAAAAAGCCTTCATCAAAGCAATCCACTCGCATTCATGTAACATTTTTATTAAAGTTGTCTCCATAACATGCTTCCACCCTAAAAATGGCTAATCAACCTCCTTTAACCCTACTAAATTTCAACGCGAATGGCATAAAGAAACAAGAAACTTTATTCTTTCATTTTCTAAACAGACATAATATACACATAGCCTGTATAACGGAAACTCACCTTGTACCTGGCGAAAAATTTAAATTATATGGTTATAACATCTACAGAAGTGACAGATCCAGACTTACAGCTTCAGGAGGAACATCAATTGCAATTCAAACTAAATTTAAACACTCCCAAATAAACTCACCATCTACTATTAATCTTGAAACAGTAGCAATAAAAATGTCTACTCCAACACATCCAATAATAATCATAGCAGTATACAGACCTCCAAATCAAAAATTTCCAATCAATGAACTTTATCAGATATTTTCAAATAATGCCCCCACTTTATTGATAGGTGATCTAAACTGTAAAAATCAAGCTTGGGGTTGTAATACCTCAAATTATCATGGCAAAACACTCCTCAGATTTATCCTTAACAATAATATTTATATACACTCCCCAACTACCCCCACATTTTATTCTAACAACACTAACCTAACACCAGATATATTAGATTTAATATTGACTAAAAATTATTATCAAACAATACACCAAACAGTAGTACCAGAACTAGACTCTGACCATCTTCCATTTAAAATAACTATTGACACACAAGAAGACAACATATCACAACAAAATAAAATAATTAAAGGTAAAACCAATTGGAAATACTTTAAAGAACTAATAAACACAAATTTAAATTTTCCAACACATATATCAAATAGCACAGATCTAAATAATGCGGTCTCAGATATAACTCAGACTATCACACAGGCTCATTTGTATTCCACCACTCCATACATTACATCATTAGAACACAACATAGACCCTCTTCCAAACCATATCATAAAGGCCATCAGAAGGAAACGTGCTATCCGACGCCGTTGGATCACAAATAGAAACGATCAAGACAAAACACTAATTAATCAACTCACCAAGCACATCAAAAACATGATCACTAATCACAGACATAATAGCTACCAGAAACACTTGCAACAACTCCATCCAAACACCAGACGACTCTGGCAAACAGTCAAATACTTCATGAAGGAAAAAACAAGTGTTCCCCCTCTTCTTTCAAATAATCAAGTAATATACTCTGAACACCACAAGACAGAAACCATAGCAAACCACCTAGTTTCCACTTTTAAGCCCAATCCAATAATATGCCAAAACTTTAACACACAAATAGAACATAATTTGAATCATCCTCATATCACTGTTCCACATCCCATTAAATTTATCTCGCCAATAGAAACGTTCAATATCATACAAAAGCTGAAAAACAAAAAATCACCTGGCTATGACATCACCAATGAAACCCTCAAGCAGCTACCAAAGCGTTGTATTGCAGCTTTAACTTCTATTTTTAATGCCAGACTTCGCCTAGGATACTTTCCACAAATGTGGAAACATGCAGTTATACTTCCCTTTATTAAACCTAAAACCAACCCTAACGATCCCACCAATTATAGACCTATCTGCTCACTCCCCTCTCTAGCAAAAATCTTTGAAAAACTAATATTAAGCCGCCTGATTAACTTTCTTAACGCCAGCAATACCATACCCAAAACTCAATTCGGCTTCAAACCCAATCACTCAACAACCCACCCACTACTCAGACTTATAGAACACATAGCAAATAGTTTTCACATAAAAAAGCATACAATTGCAGCCTTTCTTGACATTACTAAAGCCTTTGACAGCATATGGCACAATGGACTTCTATTCAAACTTCAGCAATTAGATACTCCAGAATTCCTCTATAAAATCATCTCCAGCTATTTAAGAAACCGAACTTTCCAAGTTAAAGTCAATCAGACCTTTCCAAATACTCATAATATACTTGCAGGCGTTCCTCAAGGCTCAGTTCTTGCTCCCACATTATTCAACATCTACACCTCAGACCATCCTACTATGCCTGATGCCAACATATCCCTATTTGCAGATGACACGGTAGTCTATTCTTCTCACGAAGACGTACTTTTAGCGTCTGATCAAATCCAATCATTTCTTCATAGTTTAAATACTTGGTTTTATAAATGGCGATTAAAAATCAATCCAGCCAAAACTCAAGCAAAAATCTTTACTCTCAGAAAACCAACAAATCCACCTCCATTGACTATCAATAACACTCAACTATCCTGGCTAAACAACTCTACCCCTGCCAAATACCTAGGAATATTAATTGATAGACGACTAACCTGGAAAGATCACATCAAATCTAACATACAAAAAGCTACAGCAAAAGCTTCTAAATTGTATCCACTCATAAATCCGACATCTTCACTAAAACTTGAAACCAAATTACTACTATATAAAAGTATTATAAGACCCACACTAACATATGCATGCCCTGCCTGGTTAAACAATTCTCCTAGCAATACTAACAAAATCCAAGTTTTTCAAAATAAATGCCTTCGCAGACTTCTTAACGCACCCTGGTTCATTCCTAACAGTGAAATTCATCGTGAACTTCAAATGCCTTACATCTCAGACTATTTAATAAGCTTATCATCTAAATTTTATACACTTCTTCCATCTTGCCCAAGCACTTCCTTTTTTCACCTTGGCCAGCAAGCCAATACTCCGAACAGAATAAAATCTCGTTTTCCCAAAGATATTTTCAGACCCCCTTGATTCAAATCTCCCCATATGTCCTCTCATAATATTTTACTTAACATCCCCTCCAGACCTTAACAATATCAAACTCAAATTATCTTCCTTTCTCACCTCACCATAAAACATAAAATTTTTGTCTTTCTTTGTGGTTTTACACCTCAATAAGACAATCAACTTAGGAAGTTTTCCAAGAATTATGTATGTGTATTCACAACTCTGAAGGACCATCTGGTCGAGCAGATAGAAATAAATTTTAAAAAAAAGAAAAGAAATTTATCTCACGTAAGTTCGGTTTATTATTGGTGAGCAACTAAATAAATATTAAAATGAAATGGAGGTCTTACGGTGTTTTGTTTGCACTTGTTTCCGACAGAGTGTACAAAGATATTCATTTAGATACTTAAGACAAATAACAGAGGAGGAGAGCAATCTGCGTTGATGATATTTCATTGACTTTCTTATTATTTCCTTGTTTTATCCATTGAAAATTTTAAACAATGTAAGTCGTTTCGTTCACGAAATGCCATTTTCACAATATCAGTCTTTAAAAGTAGTATTTTCTAAATTCAAAGCCACTGGCTGCTTGTGTCTCGACGGACTGGAAATTGCAGCTCCATCGAATGATCAAATGTGATTTCCAAAATTCAAAATACGAGTATATATTAAACATGTAAGCAATTCAAGCAAACTAATTAAAACAATGATAAATAAAAGTATATATTGAAACATTACTTACATAATTTTATGCGTAGTGTCCGTGTCAAGTATATACGCCTTCCGTGCAAGTGATTTTGGCTTTGATTTCCACTGGATACTTACTAAGTTCGACTCAAGTACATTGCAACAATCACTATTGCTTTGACATGTTTCACACAAAAAGTAATTATTTTATTTCCAAATTTTCACTACCCTGGTATAATTTGTAAAAACGATCTTTCCATACACATGCTCCTATTCCCACCAGCGCTCTCAGACTGTAACTCAAGACTGCTACAGCAGTCGGAAATATACATCCACCGTGAGAGACGGAAAGGAACTTTCTTCTAGAACGGCCAACTTTTCACAAAGAATGTATCAAGTGTACATTTTGAATCAATAAATGTAATATAAAATAAAAAATAATTCTATAAACATTATAAATAATGCATTGAATGACGTCAGTAATTGAACTTAAGTACGTTCAATAATACACGAAATTAATAAAATTAAGCTGCAGCTAGTCAGATAAAGACATTATACCCCTCAAATTCATTTAAAGTCATCTGAACTTCATTTAAAGTCATTTGAAGCACATTCACTTACAAATGCAACAATGTAAACAAATTGATGGAAATTATGCGTATTAACGGCATGAGAGATATTTCAACAAAATTATATTTGTGTAATTTTTGAAGAAACGAAAGAATAGAGCAAAATTAATCTTAGGTCGTCTTAAACAGTGCAATTAGCACTATCCGTTGGAAAGTTTAAAGAAAAAATTGGAGTCATTTTTGAGAGAATGGCGTTGGATCGTTTCTGAAAATGCGGAATTTTGAGTTCATTTTCACAGAAAACTGTTGAGTTTTCGCGAAACTTTATATGACCTTATTTAAAGCAAATGATTCCAAATAAAATAAAATAATGTAAACAGTAATATAAATATTAACGGCGTGAGAGACAAAAAAATAATGGCTGTAATTTTTTAAAAAACAAAATAATAGTGCAATTTGGAGTTTATGACATCTTATAGAGTGAATTTAGCACTATCCCTACCAAACGTTTAAAAAACTTAGAGCCGTTTTCAAGAAAATCTTGATTTTGAATTTTTTTAATTGAAAATATTGCCCCAATACTAGTAAAAGTTTTTAAAATTGCCCGTGACTTTAATGAAAGAATTATTTAGGTACAACAAATTTCATTTGAAGGAAAAATCTGTATCTTTAATTCTGTAGTTGTAGGAAGACGCCAAAAAGTTCAGACTTTTGCAGTTTTCAAAAATTCAGAGTGAACCTGAAAATCGGACCTATGCCACCTTTATAAGTGTATTTTTCCTCTTTTCTTACAAGATATTTAAAGAAAAAATTGGAGCGATTTTTGAGAAAATTTTGAATATGTCCGGGGGCTTCATGTAAAGTACCTACAAATTTTAAAATATGTTTTTCAAATTTTCAAAGCTTCAATTAGAGCCAGATAAAGAAGGGTCCCTTCAATTTTGAAAAAATCTTCCGCATAGTTTAGGTCTTAGTAATGTTCACTGGCGGAAGGACGGACGGATGGACGGGCGTTTTGAAAAAAAGCACTTTTTCGGTATCACGGGACCCTAAAAAGTGTATTTCCGTTGAAATCTTGAAATAGTTTTTTCGCAGCAATACATGAGAAAAATTCTTTTTTTGATGGGGAGGTGTCATAAATAGAGTTTTTCTATCGATAAATTCAGAAGAGAGTGTCATAAACAGAGTTTTTCTATCGATAATTTTTTCGCTGTAGCATTGCGTGACTTTCTCTATTGTGCTAATTATATGTGCGAGCAATAAGGCTGTCAGTAAAATTTCGAATTTCTCGTAAGTCAGAGATGTTTTCGTCTTCTTGGGGAATGCACAAAAAATTAAATCACCATTTATCACACATAATTGTTTGTAATTCTGATAATTGACTCTCCTCGGACAATATCTTGATTGTTTTCATAATTTATCAAGAAAGTCAAGTACGTTCTCTGTTCTTGGTCGCAACATTTGTTGAGGAATGATTAACACATTAAATGCCCACATTTCATTAGATTATTTTCATATTAAATTGATCTTTTATAATTTTTATATGCGTTTTTATTTTGACGTTCTGAAACCTTCCTAGAGAGATATTTTTCTGCTACCTGTGTTGAGCCTTGCATGTGTGTGATACCATGAGGAAAAGGCAAACAGATTTGAAAACGCACTTTCACCAGTAAGAGTCGTTTTCATACACTACGTGTAAGGAAAGGATATGAACATTCTCACGCGATGTTTTCTACTGTTATTTATTAGAACAGATTAAATAATAAATTAAGGCCATGCTGGAACCCGTCTACCGCTCTTGCGCCATTTGAGCAAACAATGCGGAAGTTAACATGTCTTTAACATTGGAACGCATCAAAAAGTTTAATGTAACATTATATATCAAAAGAAAACTCCAACTTAATTAACATTGAAGCACAGTGCAACCAGGCATAATAAATTATTTCCTTCTTTCCATTCTATTCCCATTCCTTTCCAAAATCGCGTGACAAAATAATTTTAAAACTAGAGGTGCTTCCAATGCATATACTTTCTCGCATTGTTTCTAAATATTATACTATCACATAAACCAACAAAAGTGTTTTGAACCAGCAATTTTTTCCCACTCCGAGACCCGATTTCAGATCCTCAGATTGAACTTGTCGGCACCCATACCACTACGCCACACAAGAACTGTATTAATCGAACTCGGGCAGAGGCATAAAAAGTTAAATGCCTGATTCATGTTAATAAACCATCAACAATCAAAATATTCATTAGCAACTTCCAAAACCTCCAGTCCGTTCAATATCAATTTTGGAGAAAATATGCCGAACGGTTTAGGAGCTACAGTTATCCCCAGACAGATTGACAGTTGTTAGGTTGATACGTTGATTGATTGGTAATGATTCCGGGAGCGCCAACGCTTAAGATCATGTGCCCCATAAGGGTAGTAAATATGTTTGCTCGGGAGGTAGCGGTGATCTTCCTGCTCAGGATGACTAAAACTGGCGCCAACCGTCCGTCGGATTGCGGGATTTTCTCCAACCGGATGCCTCCCTCTAAAGGGGTATGCCCCCAGCCGGGACAAGTTCTAAGACCCCGACCAGACTCCTGGCATGTTTGATATTCTTGTTTTTTTCTAACGTGGCGGCTGAGGGTAGTATCTCCTAGTTGAAATTCGGCACGACTGCAGCACTGTTTGATGCGCACTGCACGACAGCTGCACACGATGTGCAGCACTGCTTGATGCGGTCGCGATCATGCGTCGTCTTGCGGCAGGACTGAGAATGACTCAAAAAGTCGTGCCGAATTCCATCTTGGAGATACTATCCTCGGCCGTCACGCTAGAAAAACCCAAGTATAGTATAGTGCATGTAAGTGTATGTAAGTAAAGAGTAGGATAGAATAAGAAATGGGAAGATTTGGTTGGGCCATTCGCCGGGCTATTCGCCTGATGTTGAACAGAGGAACCACAGAAAGCTACCGACCAAAGCAGCCGACCAGTAGAATTCTTTTCCATCCAACGACAGGACTCGACCAATCTATCCGGCTTTTGTCGAAAATCCATTGTTATGACTCGATCTGCCATCTTTATGACTCAAACGTAATACATCTCGGGCACTACAAAATCACTTGATTCGCTGAGCCATCTCTCCCGGTTGGCCATTAAGGATATATAAGTCGGTCACATGGGTAGTGTACATATTGAATTTAAACTTCGCGTTGATTGATCGATTATTTTATTTAAATCGGTACATACAGATGCACAAAAAACATTGTTTTGATGTTACATATTGTGACATACCAATATGTCACTGAATATTGTACAACATTTCTTATAAATGGCGTCAATTAAAGGGGATAAATTATGTGAATATGCTAGCATAGCAACGGTAAGCGAGCCGTCGTCAAGGTCAACATATTCATGCAGTGACAATCGCGGAGACTGCTAGTTAATTCTATATAGAATTCTGGGATTGGCCGAAAAAGCAGTGACAGTCGTGAAGACGGCTAGTTCGTTTTGCAAGAAATTTAGATTGGCTAGGTACGAAAGTACATCAAATGTTATCTGCAAATAAACAATCGAAATTATGAACCGAGCTTTGCAGGGCTGAAAAAATACGAGAGACATTCTTTTCTGACTGATGCCGTGCTCGTGAACGGATCGTGCTCCAATTAATGTTAGGAGGTTTTTTTCTTTGGGAACTTGTAAGCATCTACTAGGGAATGGATGTTGAGAAAACATCAAAATTTGAACACTAAGTGTGACAGTGGAGCTTAAAATATTTCATGTGAACGAGTTGCAGGGACATTGAGGGCTTGGGCGAAGTTGTCAGTGATTGGACTGGAATGTTAGCAGCAAATAGTTTATTGATCTGATGAACGGTGATTGAAGTGAGCTTCCGAGAAAAGAAGAGAGAAGATGGTGTCTGGACCTGAGGACGGCGGCGTCGGAGATGGATAAAGATGGTCAAAAAAGCGCGCGAAGACATAAGGTTGGAACGGTCATGACAAACGTTTAATTTTATATTGGGTAAAGTTATACAATATAAACAATTGTTTTAAATTGTTTAATAAATTTCCATGTTTTTGTGAAATGAATATATGATTTTTCATTGAGCCAATTCTAGCAATGAAGTAGAAAGATAGAAAGATATTTGCTTTTCAGGTTCCTCGACCGAGTTTGTTTGATTAAATTGCAGTTTATTTCAATACGTTTCACAAATCGAAAGAGTTGAAAACTAGTTTAAAACTTCAAATTAGAAAAATCGCATACAGACTCTTCCAGTTTATTTTGTATCTAAATTGACTGTTATGCGAGTAGAATTGCCTCAAATGATTTTCAATAAACTTTCTGAAATTGTCATTAGTTTTATACGGCAACAGAGAATAGTAACAAATAAATATCCCGGACGCATCTCCATCAGGTTTCTTCGTCCAGTTTCCCTGATACATTGAGCAAATGCTGAGATGACGCCGCAAAACGGCCCCCCGTTTTGCGGCGGAGGCGACGGCGACGGTGTACGCGACGGAGGAGGCGACGCCTGCGGCGGAGGCAACAGCGGAGGGAACGGCGACGGCGGAGGCGACGGCGACGGTGTACGCGACTCCGGAAGGGCCGGTGACAGCAACGTCGTACGCGACGGTGGAGGCGACGGCGGTGGCGACGGCGTCGGCAGATGCGACGGCGGAGGCGATGGCGACGGCGGAAGCGACAACGGAGGAGACGGTGGCAGCGACGTCGTACGCGACGGCGGAGGCGACGGCGGAGGTGACGGCGACGGCAGAGATGACGGCGACGACGGAGGCGACGGCGACGGTGTACGCGACGGAGGAGGCGACGGCGACAGCGGCGTCGTACGCGTCGGCGCAGGCGACGGCGACGGCGACGGCGGAGGCGACGGCGGAGGCAACGGCGGCGGCGAAGGCGGAAGCGACGGCGAAGGTGACAGGGTAGACGACGGCGTAGGCGACTGTGGATAAAATCTGGTAAATGCAAATAAAAAGTTAAAACATTTTAATTAATTGTGGAAGTAAGTGAAATTAAGTTAAAATGAACACATAATGAGAAATATTATACAGTATTTGACAGGCAAAGGTACATGCAGATGTTTTAGTTCCTTGTTAGTACGAGTAAAAAAATACGGACAGAATGACGATGAATGGCAAGGTAGTCGGACATGTGAGGCCATGTCTTTTTAATCGCGAATATGCGTGAAAAATAGTGTCGAGCCGTAGAAAAGTATAGAGATTTAAAAGTATATTATGTAAAAGTAATACTATAGATATGGAATTTCAATTTCAAGAAATGGCATTTTTCTGGAGGTCAACGGCTGCCGATGGTGAAGCTTGAATCGTTGCTTATAGGGAAGTGCAAAACCTTTTGAACTATTTTGATACAAACAAATATGAGAAGTCTACGAATGTTTAGTAAATAAAATACAATGTTAAGTGTGAAAAGTAAAGGGCCATACTTACGCGTGTATGGTGTGAATTTGTTTTCTTTGTGTGTAAATTAGTGTGAATGAGTCAAGTGATAAATTATTAAAAGGGCATAGATACTTGTATATTTTTTATTATTGTTTATAGTCAATATACGTTCTAGGGAGTTAGGTGGAGTTGCTGAATTAAATTATAAAGGTAACAATTATTTATGACGAGTTAATTAGAATTGCCACAGTCATTGCTGTAGCAATATTAATTTTTGAAATTTTGTTTTTTCATTTCGGTTGTTAAGTAAGAAATGGTAGTTGTCACTAGCAACAACCCCTTGCATCCTATGTCTAGAATATTGATGAAAAACATCCTGATTAACGTTTGAGTCGGTTTCGCAGATTCACCCCTAATAGAAATTTCAGAGCCCGGTGGATTAGCATTAGTAAGAAATGTCAATTTATAGATACCATTTCGAACGAATAATACTAATAATACGATCCATACGAATAATATTAATATTACGATCAAATATTACGAAACTTCTTCCAACGAAATCTTCAGAATAGTCAGTAAACTAAAAAATAAATATTCATCTGGTTTAGATGAATTTCCGGATAGTTTATTAAAAACGTGTGCACCTGCCATTATACACCCATTAACTCACATTTTCAATGCTTCCTTGTGCACAGGAATATTTCCAGATACTTTCAAAACAGCAAAAATGAAGCCTCTGGTTGCTGGTTCAAAATTACAGGCCGATTTCTCTTTTTCAGTTTTCTCAAAAATATTGAAGAGGCTTTGCTATACGCGAATGGAAACTTTTCTCAGGAAAAGCGAAGAGTTTTCAGACTCACAACACGGTTTCAGGAAATCAAAATTTACGGAAACTGCCATTTTTTTCTTCCCTTAAAGATATTGTTTCATCAATGGACCAAAATGAAGAACCCATTGAGACATTTTTAGATCTTTCGAAAGCTTTTGACGTTATTAACCATAACATCTTGCTCTCAAAATTACCTTCTTGTGGAATTCGTGGCATTGCCCTAGATTGGATAACGTCGTACCTTAAACATCGATCTGAAAGAGTAGAAATACCGTACCGGCACGAAAGGACATTATTTACTTATCTTTCCAATTCTTTGCCAATTGAACATGGGGTCCCACAATGTTCGATCTTAGGTCCTATCCTCATTCTATTGTACGTAAACGATATGCCCTCATCTATTAAAAATGGAAAAACGGTTCTGTTTGCCGATGACACAAATGTTCTTTGAAAAAAAGTAACAATAAATAGTACAATTTCAGAAGTTTCAAATTGGTTTTGTAATAACAAATTAATAGTTAAGGAAGGAAAAACTTTCTAAATGCAATTTTGCGTTTCAAATTGGCAATTGTATGCTCCATTGAAAATGAACAATATGCAATTAGCTAATGTTAAGGTAACAAAATTTCTAGGTATCTCAATTCAATCCAACCTCAAATGGAATGTACATATAATAGAATTAAACACTAAATTAAGCTCATTATGTTATGCGTTCAGAATTCTTTCTAATTCTGTCAGCCTTCATGCAGCTCGTTGCGTGTATTTTGCAAATGTACATTCCCGCCTGAGATATGGCATAATATTCTGGGGAAGCTCATCCGTTAGTTCCCAGACATTTAGATTGCAAAAGAAAATTGTCCGAATAATGAAAAAATGCCATCCACGTGATCCGTGCAAGCCTCTTTTCATTGAGCTTGGAATCTTACCATTGCCTTGCCTATTTATTTATGAGTCTGTAGTATTTGTCAAAACTGACTTACTGAACGGTGGGAACTTATTTTCATGTAATACTGACATTTATAGTTACAACACTCGACGTAGAAATCATGTTCATCAAGAGTCAGTATCAACAGCTCACTACAAGATATCCACATACAATACATGCACGTTACTTTACAACGCATTGCCAGATGAAATTAAACAATTAAAATTGGTACACAAATTTAAATTAAAAGTAAAATCTTTTCTGCTGCAAAACTGATTCTATACAATTAGAGACTATACTGATCGTCAAAAAGAAAAAAATATATATTTACTTTAAATAAACCAAGATATAGTATAAGGAATTAGTTCACATTTGCATTGTATAATTTTAAAAAAAGACTTTAATGCCTGTAACAAGTAATGTAGTACTTCTGCTTCTGGGTCAGTGACCCCCATCTCGATCGGGTTTTTGTCCAGTTTCCCTGATCCTTTGAGCAAATACTGACATGGCCCCTTGATTTGCTTCTGGACGTAAATGTAGCTTCAGTATGCACACGTTTTGTTGAGCTTTCCTTTTGCTTGTAGTGGTAGTAAAGCTAAGGGTGAGTCTATTTTGTTAGGAATACAGAAAAATCAATTCTGTTTGTTCGTTTACCGTTAAAAATAAAATGTCTACTATTCGGCAACGAAAATATATAGTTTTTGAAATGTTAATCTCTCACTTACTTAATTTTTATTATTATTTTTATTATTATTATTATTATTATTATTATTATTATTATTATTATTATTATTTCATCATTCAACTATTAATAATTAAATTGTTGTGAAGGGACTCTGAAACTCAAAAAAGCGTGCGCAGATGATTTTCTCTCACACGTCACATACAGTTTTTTGACTGTTTTTGACTAAATAAATAAATATTGTCAATTAACGAAATGTGCATCCATAAAGTGAAAACTGAAAGAAAGCGAAGACCTTGCGGCCCCATTCAATGTCAGAGATGTCTTGACTACGGACACACAAAGAACAATTTTAACCATGTAATAAATTGTGCGTATTGAGCAGGAAATCACCACACCGTTACATGCCAAAATAAAAATCCAAAACCTAAGTGTGCTAACTGCCACGGGGAACACCAGGCATATGTTAGAGATCAAAACTGTTCTTACTATAAAGCTATAAATGAAAGAAATACCAATAAAGTAAACAATAGAAACAAATCTGACCACAAACAAGAAACCTCATCCCCTCCTAATAATTCAACATTTCAATTTCCATTCCCGCCAACTACTCAACCCCTCCACAAATTTACCCATAGTAACAAATACCCCGCCACGAAATCAGAACAATGTTCGAAATTCAACCTTCTCACAGCGGGAAAGTAACACGCACCCCTTCCAATCAATTTCCCCCCAAACAATCCCTTCCTAAACACAATAATCAACACGATTACATCAACTTCATTAATTCATTAATCCCTACTATCATTACAAAAATTCAAAATTCAGTATCGTCGTACTTAAACAACAGCTATGGCAGTTCATCTCCATAATAACTTAACTCTCATAAATTGGAACGCAAATGGCATTACAAATAAAAAAAACAGAACTAATTAATCTTCTACATTCTCATAAAGGTGATACAGCATGCATAACCGAAACTCATTAAAAAATAAAAATAAATTGTATATTCCAGGCTACACCATTCACAGAGCAGATAGAAATTACAACAACGGAGGTGGAGTTTTAATAGCTATAAAATCAATGATTGAACACCATGAAACACACATCGCTGATACTCCAGGTATAGAAACATTTCCAATCTGAATAAGAATAAATAATCAAAATTGGAACGCAATAGCAGCATATAAACCACCTTCAGTCAAAATAGCCACAGCAAGCATCGAAACCAACCCCATATAACCATCGATTCCAACCCCATACTAATACAATTCTTCTCGGTGACCTTAACGCAAAAATTATCCATTGGGGATTTCATTCTAATAATCAAGATAGCTAAATACTCGAAACAATAGCAAATCAACACAACCTAAAAATAATTGCAACTGCGGAACCGACTTACTACCCATACGACCGGCTAAGAAGACCAGACATTCTTGATATCGGAATAACAAACACAAACATTCATTTTTTTCTAACCCCAATTTTTGAACTTGACTCCGATCATATACCTGTATTAATAACAACTCGTCAATTACCCCCACACACACCCCTCCACCGAAACAAAATACTTTGAAGGTAAACTGCCATAAATTCCAGAAAACTTTAAGTAATGAAATTCCTAAATTCAAAATTTTAAATCATCCATGTGAAATAGAGAATGCAGTTTCAACATTCAGCACAATAATTCACGCTACTCTCCAATCCAAACAAGTAAAATCTCACACATCTAAAAACCTATAACCAAAACAGATTATAAAATCCGAAAAGCTGGGACTCCTCACTACATAACTGAAATAATAAAAAAACTTCCTAAATGATCGATCATTTTCAGTTACAGTAAATAATCATCAATCCAACCCCAAAATAATAAAGGCTGGTACACCAAGGATCCCCCCTTTCGCCCACTCTCTTCAATCTATATGTAGCCGATATCCTGAAGGAAAATGGAGTTTATATTGCACAGTTTGCAGACGATACAGCCATATTCTCATCCGGATTGTACATTAACATTTATAAAAATCAAACTTCAACTGTACCTACACCAAATCGAAAACTGGGCTTGCAAATCTAAAATTCTCCTGAATCCATCTAAAACTGCAGCAAATATTTTCACTCTCAGACCGTACACGCCCCCTCCCCTCTTAATCTTAAATAATGCTCAAATAAGCTGGTACTCTCCAAATAAATCAATAAGATATCTTGGATTAAACATTGACACACGCCTTAACTGGAAACAACATATTGACATCAAAATTAACCAAGCCAAAAATAAATTACACCAACTTAAACCTCTTATAAACAGAAATAGCCATCTCCCATACAACACTGCTCTGATATTATTCAAAACAATAATAAGACCCCTATTGTTGTACGCCAGTCCAATATGGTTAAATGCATATAAAACAGACATTCATAAAACAACCAAATCATCCAAAATCAATATCTAAGGACAATCATAAATGCACCATGGTATGTTACAAACAATCAACTACATAAATAATTTAATCTAGAGCAATTATCCCATCATATCACATACCTCTCCCCAAACTTTAATACAAACCTCATGCAAATACCATCTCTATCCGAATTAACGCTGTGCAGATACCCAATCCACAACACAAGAATAAAAAACAAGTATCCATTCCATGTTTTTCTAAAATTGTTCTCCGAAATGGAATAAACAGAGGTGCCTAATAGGAATAAATCCAGAGGTGCCTAATGGAATAAACAGAGGTGCTAAATAGGTTTCCTCAGCCAATATATTAGATGTAAGAAATTAGTTATAAGTTAGTTTTTAAGCCACCAATACATGTGACAAAGTTGTTATTATAACTGAACCATGTAAACTCTTAAAATGGAATCAAAAAAAGAAAACTGCGTCTTTTAAAATAATTACTAGATGAACCCTTGTGATCACGTCTTGCAAAAGGAAGCGCTGTAGAGAAGTGTACGATATATTCACCACAAGGAACATAAAAACAGCAAAACTATTGTTTCACGTCATTCAGTTTATATTCTCGAAGACTAATGAAATGAAGCAGATTTACAAATTCTGGATAAATACTTTACTATGAACACAGAATTAACAAGTTTCTGAAAATGTAATTAAAATGAAAGATAGGGAAAAGGAAAAAGAAAGCAAGAAAGAAAGGAAAGAATTTTGTTTCACTCGTTCTATTTTTGGACTCGAACTCTCAGCTTTCGACTTGAGGATATCCCCCCAATAGCGAGCGGGGACGCCGCGTCGGCGGTCACACGGCGCCGGTTGCGCCCCACGCGGCGCGCCTTCAAAGGTCGACGGCTGGCGGCGGCCGCGAGCAGTTATTTACCCTCGCTGAAACTCCTGTCGTGGCGCTGACAGGAGGCGGACTTGCGTTGCGTCGTAAAAGAATAAACGCCTCGGCTGCGCCTCGACTGTCGTAGGGGCGGAAATAATCCCCAAGGGCCAAATTCAAGCTAGGAGATATTTACGGGTCGTTGTTCAGTTTTAGCAAGAAGCTTTTCGCTGCGTAGTTGTTTTTTCAGGAGGGTTGTTTCACCGAATCATTCTGTTTGAAGTTCTTGACAAAAAGGTCACTCACATTTTACTGGTTTCAGGTAATGACGTTATGACGTTCGTTGTTTTTCTTTCACAATTTATTTCGTTCATAATCTTTTTCAATTACTATTATATGCTAAATGTGCTTTTTTCGCTCTTGTAATTTAGTTTTACGAACATTATATTTTTAGGTGGCTTGTGAAGATTGCTAGTTTAGTGATAGTTGTAATCAATTCTATATTCTTTTATCAATTTCCTCGAGTTTTTAATTATAACAAGTTTAACATAATAATAATAATAATAACAATAATAATAATGTAATTTTACCTGTTAATACAATTGTACTTTTATCACACTAGAAAAGTGAATAATTTAAATAATTGTACTTTTGAGCTACTAAGCGAAGAAATATGTTTAGAAAATACTAGTATTTTTTTACTAGAAAATTTCATAACGGTTGTTTACAAGAGTTTTTAATTATAACAAGTTTAACATAATAATAATAATAATAACAATAATAATAATGTAATTTTACCTGTTAATACAATTGTACTTTTATCACACTAGAAAAGTGAATAATTTAAATAATTGTACTTTTGAGCTACTAAGCGAAGAAATATGTTTAGAAAATACTAGTATTTTTTTACTAGAAAATTTCATAACGGTTGTTTACAAGACAACCGGTATGTCGAAAAAAGAATTTTCTTTTTTAGCAGGAAAATAAACCGTTCCATTCACAATAAAACAATTGTCCTGCAAAATGACAATTTTTGAGACTGCCACTTCTCTTGTACAGACACGGTATATGCTCTCTGGAAAAAGGAGGCAAGAATCAGAGGAGACAAAAATAAAGATAAAAAAATATTCAAGCTACACTCATCACAAGGGAAAAGTCAACTACAAAATAATGTGCAATATTTGTCATCCCCTTCGACTTTTTAATTCAATTAAAATGTTGTAGATATAACATTTTTCAGACACTGGTAATTTTTGCTTTTCATACTGCAAACAAGTTTCCTTAGTGTTAATTTGATAAACATATGTGCGAGTAACTATGCTAGAGAACTAATCTAAAAAATTATTCACAATAAGATTGACGGGTTAACTCGGTATACTGTTTGAAATTAACTTCGACAACCACTTAACCCGGGTGATAACTTTGCCCCTACCTTTCCCACTATTAAATTAAGGTCACTGATTATTGACAGGTGAACTTTATTGTCTGGGTGTGTAAGTTTCCGAAACGTCTCACGATCTCTCGTGTTTTCTACAGTCCACGATATTCCATGTGAATTCCCACAAGTCATTCCCGTAGGCCGCCGCCGACTCGCATCCCAGACCCTGCGTGGAGAGAGCCTTCTTCGAGTACACGTTAGTCGGAACAACGCAATAGGAGCGGAGGGTCCTGCATCAAGAGACAGAGGACTTGTTATGGTGTGATAAGGCAGAGTTGCCACGGCATGACTCAACGGAGCGAGGGGGAGAACGGCGGGGAGTGTAGTAGTTTAGTGAGGCGTGGGGTGACTTAGGGTACGAGGCGGGAAGCAAATTGGCGTAGCGATTCGGAAAACGACAGCGTGTGATGTGACGTGACGTGGCATGGCGCGGCTAGGGGGAGCGGGGCAGGAATGACCGAGTCGAAGCGAGAGGGGTGGGGAGAGGCGAGGCATGGCGTGGCCCTGAGAGACGGGATGGGACGGAACAGAGGATGAAACGTGATGAGATGGGTCGTGAGCGGCATAGCCGAGACAGGTGAGGGAGTGGCGTGGCGTGGTGGGCCGGGGCGCGGCGCGGCTGGAAGGCGTGGCGAGCGCGAGCGCGCGGCGCCGTCGCCCTGCTGACACTTGGCCTTTGGCGCGGCGCTCACGGCGGAAGCAGCCGCTGACGCGGGCTGCACTATTGAAGGCCGCTAAAAGACACGGGAAAGGGCGCGCGCCGTTGACATTTGCGTTGTGCAGGATTTCCGGATTGTACATGAAACATGACTACAATCTCCGCCGAGCGGGCGGCTTCTCCATGTTTGATGAGTGACGTTGGGCAGCGAGCGGCGATCGCAGTCGGGCGATCGTGGGGGCGGGGGCGGGAGGAATCCATAGTTCGTGTATTGTGCCAGCGTCACACTGAATGAATACGCCTCTCATTTTACATTTCATTACCAGTAGAATATTGTTTAAAAGGAAACTTTGATATTTGAAAAGATTAATTTATTAGGTAGCAAAGGCCATTGTGACGTATTTTTACAAATAAGAGATATCCACGTATCCGAATATTCTGTTAATTTTCCATAATAATATATGTTCCATATTCTGTTAATTTTCCATAGTAAAACGCAGTCCCTAAAAGCTGGGAAGTTGTTGACTTTAACCTTCGAGGCTTTCAAGAAGGCTTTCAACGTCAACGCGGGGAAGGACAGATTAGTGAGAATTTCTGATTGTACTGAACTGAACATTTTTACTTCTTGAATTTAAATACTTATCGAATAGTTTGTATGAGGAGAAATGTATGCGTATCGTATGCATTTATCCTCCTACTTTAAAAAAAAGCAAACTGGTTTGTACATTTAATAATTTCACATAGCTGATTCCGGTGTTATCATATATTCAACGGTATTTTGTAAGTGAGAACGGCGGTTAATTTCCGTATACTGATCATCAAGAAACTCCTTACATATGGAGGGTACGGAATAAGATAGGGGGCTAAACTGTTTTGCTGAAAATCGTGAATGAAGTTTTTCGTCGGATTTAAATCAATTTACCCGGAGTACTTCCTACAGATGAAACAAGTAGTGCTATAGAATGGCACGGAGTTTCTCGCAGTAAAGTTTTCTAATTTCCTTGTATGGGCTAGCTTTACTGTCTTACCCTATGCTCTTGTCAGCTACCACCTATCGTCACCCAAAATACATATTTTGAAGTTTTCTCAATTTTCGGTTTCCTAATGGTAGATTCGAATTATTAATTTCAAAATATTAAAGAACACTAAAACCTCCTATATGGAAACTTTAATTAAAAAATTTGGAGCCGTTTCAGAAGGCTTTGATTTTAGATCTAATGTAAATGCAAACTTTGAATCTCTTTTTCACAGGAATCTTTTGCTTTCGAAAAACTTCATTTAAAGTCGTTTGAAGGATATTCACTCACAAATGCAATAATGCATATAAATCGCTGCAAATGTGCTTATTAACGGCGTGAGAGATATTTAAAAAAATACATTTTTGTAATTTCAGAAAAATCAAAAGAGTACAGACACGACTTTTATGTTATATTAAACAGTGCAATTATCACTATCCATACGAAAAGTTTTGAAGAAAAAAATTGAGGAACTGGCGTTTGAGCGTTTCTGAAAATCCAGAATTTTGAGATCGTTTTCAAGAAAAGTTTTGAGCGCTCGAGAAACTTTATACAACATCATTAAATCACACGTACTCCCAAATGCAACAATGTGAACAAATTGTCGCTAAAGCAAACATAAAGGACGTGGGAGGCTAGTCAAAAAAATACATTATGTAATTTTTGAGAAAATAAAACCATAGGGCAAGATGACGTGTATGTCACCTCATAGATTACCTTTAGCACTACACCTGCCACAAGTTTAAAGAAGAAATAAGAAGTGATTTTGGAGAACACCTATTTTTTGTTATTTTTTAAAATTTTACATATTGCAAGCAATATACCGCGGAAACAATTAAAAGTTTAAAAAACTATATAAATTTTTCATTAAAGAACTATTAATGGACAACAAAACAATTAAAGAAAATGAAAAAACGAACAAACAAACGAACCAACAAACAAAAAGAATTAAAAGTTTCAAATAACCGTTCATGACCTTTTATATATTAATATATATATATATATATATATATATATATATATATATATATATATATATATATATATATATTAATATATATTTATATATTATAATAATATATTAAAAGAAATATACTAATGTAGCCCATGCCTGTGAATGAAGTTGATCCCAACAGAATTACACAGAATTAAATATTCACTTATTTTATTTAGCCAATTAAAACATAATAAAACATGTTTAACTATAACATTATATTACTTAAAACAATACTTAAACAAAATTGTGAACACCCAAACTTAATTGGAAAAACAAAATATAATATACAACAGTGTCCTCAAATAATAATAACAATAATAATAACAATAGTTATATTGACTTTCAATATTAGTTTTCCTGAAATTATGCAAACATAAAATAATGGAGAATCTTTAATGTTCATAAATAATACTCTGAAGTTACTGTCAATGTAATTGTTATGTAATTGTTATGTAATTGTCAATGCAATGTCAATGTTACTGTTAATGTACTCTGTTAATGTGGCTTGGTCAGTAGGAGTAAAAAACATTGCCATCGTTTTAGAAAATGTATTTTCATTCTCAGAGCTATACAAAATGAGAAAGAATCAAGCACAACTACAGAAAGCCACCAAAAGCATGTCAGTTACAATTACACTATGTTGTTACAATTGAACACATGTAAAAAAAATATGCACTAGTTACACACCTTGCAACTACCAATAGAATACACATAAATAAACTGCTATATATTCTTGTCTATAGGGCACCTCACAGGATCTGAGAAACACACATACACTTTCACCACACCCACACACCCCATGACTACTAATGGTAGAATGTTGGGCGGTGTGGAGAAAATTATTTACTATGATATTGTGAGGGAAAACTTGCATCTGGTAAGGATATATAATTAATTAAACATGATATATACCTTGCTTAATGAAGTACAGTTTTTTATATGACAATTGATCTGTCATTTATTAATTTCCATTTTTTTATTTATTTCCCCCTTTCTTACTTTCTTTCCAATTGCTATTGTAAATTAAAAGATCTTTTGACAAGCTGTAGTAAAATGGGATGTACCAACAAGGCAATTGTAAAGAGTCTGAGGTCCAAATTGATTGAGGAAATTAGGAGGGTAATATGACCAACTGATAGTTAGTTCATTCCAGTCTGGCTTCTGGACAGATTATGAAATATGTAGTATTAATGTCAATATTAAACAAGTTATTTAAAATTAGATTAATAAGAACAGTTTTGTCTATTAATGAGGTTGCCATACATTTTGCTGAAATTATTTGTGTCTGTCTTTTTGTCGCATGTGTTGTATTTATTGATTAATTAATCGTTTTTATAATTAACTCCTTTGTCCAAATTTTGGGAAGTATTGAATTTAAAAGAATGGCCAGTTGATTTAGTATGTTGAGCAAATGCGTAAGAGGTAGAGTCTTTCTTCATATCATATTTGTATTGATTTAGCCTTTTTTTAAGATATTGTCCTGTTTGTCCAATATAGACTTGATGAGACATTATTCTGTGACCAAGTGATGGAAAAGACTTGAAGCGGAACCTTTTAATAAACTTATTGAATTTATTATATCCATAATTATCTGCACCCAAAATGGCCAAACTTCACTGTCTTTTGACAAAATTTGTCAAATATTCAATTATATCATATGATGATGAAATAGAATATGGTCAGCACATGGTGAAAATTGGATACGTCCGTCAAGAAAGACCATTAACAATGAATACAATTGTTCCTTGCTGGCTTTCTGACAAAAGTTTATCACTCTATATTGTTCAGAACAAATATATCTCTTTCTATTTATGAATAGTGCATAAATTATAAATGCTAAACATCATATCTAGGTCCTTAATAACTATTAAAATATCTTATTCCCTTATCTCTTACCTTGAGTGAATTATAAGTTGTTGTCGTATTGTTTTACTCTACATCATTTAACAGTTTCAGATATGGCCATATGTACCTTCTGCAGGGTGCATAAAAGACATGTACAAAGAATGGTCACTACTTTATTGAAATAATCTTAATTCACGTAATTCATCTTAAGACTTGATGAAATCATTATATGCTACTGGAGTATTTTTTAACACAATGTACCCTGTGGGTACAATACAACCATATCCACATTATATTTACATTTTCTTTTAAAAAAACTTTCTGAGTGTTATAACTACAATACACATAACCTTCAAAATAACTACACTTTCGGCTAATACTAACCTTTATATTGAAACGCTCTCCGTTTCTGTCAAATTATTTCTGCAACTGGTTTCCGAATTTATATATTTTTTTTTTTTTTGGGGGGCGCCAGGAAAGGGTTGCGATTTTAAACTTCCCGCAAACACATCTAAAGGGAAATAATTATCCTACTAGCTCTGCCGGATGGGTTTTTATGAAAATAATCGTCGCCGGTACTTACTTTCTTCCTAGCAAACGATCATTCGATCCGCTCTCTGAAATCTGTCTGATCTGAAATTTGTTTTTTGGAAAGAAATTATTAAACTGTGGATTGCACAAGATGCTAAAGAAATGATAATCAGCTTTTCTTTTTCAGAATGAGAACGTTATAAGTTTATTTATCGATTAATTCTTTTTAACATGAAATGTCACCTTGGTCATGACCGATCGTAAAAATTGTCTATAGCGCTATTATTCTTACTATTTTAGATATCCATGCACTCTTGGGCGATGAGGCCAGGAAGAATCCACCACTCCGACCAATCTTCTCTCTTGTTCTCCTCAACTCTCCGCTGCCGGGTCGATGTCCTCCTCAACTTATTAATTGTTTCACTTACTTCCCTATTCTCTGCCACGGATGGGCACTAACTCCAAGACTGTCACGTTTTACTTAATCCACGATATACGAAAGTCTATTTCTTCTAATTAATTCCTCCAACTTTTAATGCGATAAAATATAAAGTTCATCCCCTAAACTACAAGATATGCTCGAGCCTCCCTTCCCTGCTCTCACGTCTGTATTTTCTTCAAGTCCGATTTGCGCACTCCCGGTGCCAGAATTGTTCAAAAGTCCCAAATAGAATTACGCCTACAAAATATTTATAAGTTCTCACTGCTTAATTATTTCCCGCAAAATTCCACCAAGTCCCGCATCTATCATTTACAATAACCTCTGCAGTACGATGTGTACGGTACACGGTCTTAAAGCTCATCTCACCAATATTACAAAATTCAACCCTCGATAACTTTCATACATTCTTGTCTCTTGTTTTACAAAACAATCTCGAGTTTCCTTCTACGTCATACCCCATTACCAGTTTACCACCAATCCTACATGCCCTTATATCACAATCTTCTGTCCGTTACTTGCCGCGCTATGTTTATTTACTTCCGCTTCCCTGGTTGCTAAGGAACGCCCTGCCTGCGTGCCTATGCCCTCAACATTTACACTTTTTACGATGAATTTAATAAATTTATGTCATTAATTCCCATCAAAATATTGTGTGACAGTCTGATATGTCACAATATTTGATAATTATCTTCTCAGACAATCTTCTATTTGTCAAGCATCCACACTCTTGATTCATTACATTAAATCAAGAAATATCTCCTCAAAATCGAGATCATTTATTCCGCAGATGTATCTACATTCTTAACAGTGGTATACATTCTCGCACGTGTATTCATAATTATTAGAACAGCAAGTACACGCAAATTGCAAATACTGAGTTGTTCATCTCTTAATTTAAACATCACATTCACATGTGCAATGACTACCCGCGCACTATCTCATTCTAGTGCTCGGCCGAACTTGTCGCAGAGAGTATCTATAAAAATGTCACAGAGAGTATATGTGTCGTTCCGACTCTGAACTCAGAGTACGCTCCGCTGAACTGACTCAAACGAGAGTGAAGGGACTCACTCACTCGTCATCTGGGAGTCAACTTTGTCACTCACATGGAAAGAGTTTTTATATCACTCGCTTATAGTGAAATCGAACGAAATGATGGCTAATTTCACTCGTATAAGCGTGAAACAATAGTGCACTCGTTTTTAGTGTGATATTTTCACTCGCAAAAGTTAAGAGAGTAAGTACATCCCCACGGCAATCAAAGCTTAATATTTTTTATATTAGTCGGCAAAACACATTTTTCTTTTAATATATTATATGTATTATTATATATAATTTGTTAATGTAGCCCCAGAATTAAGTGCTCGTCAACTTTAGCCAAAAACGTTTTCAAAAATAAAACTCAACCGATTAAGTATGCACTTCCTGATGGCATTCAGAGCCAAATAATTTTAAACTATCCGGCAGAACACAGGTTTATTTTAACATATTATACGTATTATTATGTATTACTTGTTGAAGTGGACCTTCAATTGAATCGTTTATTTCAGAAACCCGTCAAACGCTAACATTCTCATTACGAGAAACCTGAGAAAAAGTGTTCTAATTTTTCTGATTTTAAAATATTTTTTAATATTAAAGCAGTCAATAAATTAATATTTTTTCAGGTAAATATATACTAAGCGATATGTCTACCCTCATGGAAAAATACTCCATCGCTAAAGCGCTTTTTAGATTTTGGTGATTGACGGGTTTCTGAAATTACCAATTCAATTAAGTACTCGACAACGTCAGAAAAAACTGTTGAAAAAACGATCCAACCTGTTAAGAATGCACTTCCTCACACCATTCAGAGCCTAATAATTTTTAATCGAGACGGCAGAACACAGTTCTTTTTTCATATATTTTATGCACTATTATATATTATTTGTTAATATAGACCTTAATTATGTGCTCGTCAACATTAGCAATTATATTTGCAAAAATACAATTGAATCAAGTACGCAATTTCTCACCGCATTTGGAGCCTAATAATTCTAAAACTAGATGTCGGAATGCAGTTTTTTAACATACGATAGTACTACTTGTTTGTAACATATGTTTGTAACTACTTGTTGACACAGCCTTTGAATTAAGTGCTCGTCAACTTTAGCAAAAGCTGTTGCCACCATTCAAAGTGGATCAAGTACGCACTTCCTCACGGTATTCAGAGGATATTAATTTTTAAATTAATCAACAGAACACAGTTATATTTTGACATATTATACGTATTATTATATATTATTTGTTAGTATAGCCCTTGAATTAAGTGATCGTCAACTTTAGCAATAATTGTTGCAACAATACAACCCAACCAATCATGTACGCACATCCTCACGGCATTGAGATTCTAATAAATTTAAAACTAGAGGGCAGAACACAGTTCTTCTTTAACATGTGATACGTATAATTATGTACTATTTATTAAAATAGGCGTTGAATTAAGGGCTTGTCCACTTAAGCAATAATTGTTGCAACAATACAACTCAACTAATCAAGTTCGAACGTCCTTACTGCATTGGGAGTGTAATAATTTTTAAACTAGACGGCAGAACACAGTTTTCTTTTAACAAATTATACGTATTACTATATACTATTTGCCAATATAGCGTTTAAATTATGTGCTCATCAACTTTAGCAAAAAATGTTGCCACAATACGATACCAATGTGGATTAAGTACACACTTTCTCATCCAGGTATCCAGAGCATAATATTTTATAAGGTAGACGGCATAACACTGTTCTATTATAACATATTATATGTAATATAATATATTATTTGATAATATCGCGCTTTAATTAAGTGCTCGTCAACTTAAGCAATAATTGTTGCAACAATACATCCCAACCAATCAAGTACGCACATCCTCGCGGCATTGAGAGCCTAATAAATTTTACACTATTATACATTTTACACATTATATTTTTTACATATTACACACATTACATTTTACACATATATTTTACTAATACATTTTACACATTATATTTACATTTTCTTTTAAAAAAACTTTCCGAGTGTTATTACTACAATACACATAACCTTCAAAATAACTACACTTTCGGCTAACAATACAACCTCACACTTTCGGCTAATACTAACCTTTATATTGAAACGCTCTCCGTTTCTGTCAAATTATTTCTGCAACTGGTTTCCGAATTTATATCTTCCAGACAGCGACTGTATTCGACCTAATTGAAAAGCTAGTGTCAAAAATTCTGCCGCCGTCAAGACTCGAACCTAGGACCTCCCGGTCAAAGGCGCTGCAGTGACATCAGTTGATAATTATTGTTAAAGTTGGCGCACTTAATTCGCAAGGGCTATGTTAACAGAAAATATATAATATTACGTATAATGTGTTAAAATAGAACTATTCTCAGGTGTCTAGTTAAAAAATTATTACGCTTCTAATGCCTTGACGAAGTGCTTACATGATCCATTGTGTAAGGTAGCAACAGTTGTTGCTTAAGTTGACGAGCACTTATTCAAGGGCTATATCAACAAATAGTACCTAATAATATGTATAAAATGTTAAAAGAGAACTGTATTCGGTCATCTACATCTGCGGGAAGTTTAAAATCGCAACCCTTTCCTAGCGCCAAAAAAAAAAAGATATAAATTCGGAAACCAGTTGCAGAAATAATTTGACAGAAACGGAGAGCGTTTCAATATAAAGGTTAGTATTAGCCGAAAGTGTGAGGTTGTATTATTAGCCGAAAGTGTAGTTATTTTGGAGGTTATGTGTATTGTAGTAATAACACTCAGAAAGTTTTTTTTAAAGAAAATGTAAATATAATGTGGATACGGTTGTATTGTACCCACAGGATACATTGTGTTAAAAAATACTCCAGTAGCATATAATGATTTCATCAAGTCTTAAGATGAATTACGTGAATTAAGATTATTTCAAGAAAGTAGTGACCATTCTTTGTACATGTCTTTTATGCACCCTACAGAAGGTACATATGGCCATATCTGAAACTGTAAAATGATGTGGAGTAAAACAATATGACAACAACTTATAATTCTCTCAAGGTAAGAGATAAGGGAACAAGATATTGTAATAGTTATAAAGGACCTAGATATGATGTTTAGCATTTATAATTTATGCACTATTCATAAATAGAAAGAGATATATTTGTTCTGAACAATATAAAGAGTGAAAAACTTTGTCAGAAAGCCAGCAAGGAACAATTGTATTCATTGTTGATGGTCTTTCTTGACGGACATATCCAATTTTCACCATGGGCTGACCATATTCTATTTCATCATCATATGATATAATTGAATATTTGACAAATTTTGTCAAAAGACAGTGAAGTTTGGCCATTTTGGGTGCAGATAATTATGGATATAATAAATTCAATAAATTTATTAAAAGGTTCCGCTTCAAGTCTTTTCCATCACTTGGTCACAGAATAATGTCTCATCAAGTCTATATTGGACAAACAGGACAATATCTTAAAAAAAGGCTAAATCAATACAAATATGATATGAAGAAAGACTCTACCTCTTACGCATTTGCTCAACATACTAAATCAACTGGCCATTCTTTTAAATTCAATGCTTCCCAAAATTTGGACAAAGGAGTTACTTATAAAAACGATTAATTAATCAATAAATACAACACATGCGACAAAAGACAGACACAAATAATTTCAGCAAAATGTATGGCAACCTCATTAATAGACAAAACTGTTCTTATTAATCTAATTTTAAATAACTTGTTTAATATTGACATTAATACTACATATTTCATAATCTGTCCAGAAGCCAGACTGGAATGAACTAACTATCAGTTGGTCATATTACCCTCCTAATTTCCTCAATCAATTTGGACCTCAGACTCTTTACAATTGCCTTGTTGGTACATCCCATTTTACTACAGCTTGTCAAAAGATCTTTTAATTTACAATAGCAATTGGAAAGAAAGTAAGAAAGGGGGAAATAAATAAAAAAATGGAAATTAATAAATGACAGATCAATTGTCATATAAAAAACTGTACTTCATTAAGCAAGGTATATATCATGTTTAATTAATTATATATCCTTACCAGATGCAAGTTTTCCCTCACAATATCATAGTAAATAATTTTCTCCACACCGCCCAACATTCTACCATTAGTAGTCATGGGGTGTGTGGGTGTGGTGAAAGTGTATGTGTGTTTCTCAGATCCTGTGAGGTGCCCTATAGACAAGAATATATAGCAGTTTATTTATGTGTATTGGTAATTGCAAGGTGTGTAACTAGTGAATATTTTTTTTACATGTGTTCAATTGTAACAACATAGTGTAATTGTAACTGACATGCTTTTGCTGGCTTTCTGTAGTTGTGCTTGCTTCTTTCTCATTTTGTATAGCTCTGAGGATGAAAATACATTTTCTGAAACGATGGCAATGTTTTTTACTCCTACTGACCAAGCCACATTAACAGAGTACATTAACAGTAACATTGACATTGCATTGACAATTACATAACAATTACATAACAATTACATTGACAGTAACTTCAGAGTATTATTTATGAACATTAAAGATTCTCCATTATTTTATGTTTGCATAATTTCAGGAAAACTAACATTGAAAGTCAATATAACTATTGTTATTATTATTGTTATTATTATTTGAGGACACTGTTGTATATTATATTTTGTTTTTCCAATTAAGTTTGGGTGTTCACAATTTTGTTTAAGTATTGTTTTAAGTAATATAATGTTATAGTTAAACATGTTTTATTATGTTTTAATTGGCTAAATAAAATAAGTGAATATTTAATTCTGTGTAATTCTGTTGGGATCAACTTCATTCACAGGCATGGGCTACATTAGTATAATGCATAGATATATATACTAACTAAGTATATATATCTACAGTATAATGTTCATGCTATTTAAGCAGCATAATGTTTATAATGTTTTATTCAATATCAGAGCAGATGTTGATAAATGTACTATTTACCTTAATGTTCAGAAATTTTCAAAATTTATGAGCTTCGGAGTCTTCTTTTTTATTTACTGTGTAATTGAATGAAAAATTTCATTTCTTTAATGCAATTACTTCAAAATTTAAGAAACGTATCAGTACAGAGTAGATTTCTATGATTTTGAATATTTTTGTCCATTGCTTCAGGGCATGGCCTAGTGAATTTCCTTGACATTTGGTTGGATGCTAGGTAGATTAATATGTTAGTACATATTTGGCCAATTTTTCCTGTAGGTTAATTATTCCTGTAATTATAGGAGCATATTTTGTATATTTCATTAAAATAGACACTTATCTGTGAAATGTTTCATGTTTTCATAGAATCTATTTATTTGTGAGCATTCATTGATTAGAAAGAGCTTGTCACATTTTAAGATCTTTTTTCTAGAGATGAGAAAATACTTGTGCATATGTAGGACATTTCTTCATATCATATTTTTTAAACCAGACAGAAAAATGAAACAAGACAAACAGTGAACTTCATTAATGTGCATATTTACTTCAATTATTTCTCCTGCGGAGTAGGCTAACTTATAATATGTTTGTAGAAAAGTATATCTTCTCATTCAAAGCATGCTTTTCCTGAATTTTATCAAGAGAGATTTATACAGGAAATGATATTTTGTTCTTGCATATTAAAGTGCATATTACTGAAATTTTAGGTAATAAATGAATATTTATAAAAGCACATATCAACATTTTTAAGGCATAAAAATCCGCTCCCTACTTATGAGTAATGATCATTTTTATCTATTACTTTTTCCAATTTTATGTAATGTATAAAAATGTAAACTATAAGAATTTGCTTACTTATATTCTTAAAGTTGTGTAGAAATAAAAAAAAACTGCAGTAAATATTAAGATAAAAGTAAGTGCCAAACATCTAGAGAGTGTATGCACACACATACGCTCTAGTTGGATCAAAAATTAATTGATGGATTATACTATTGAGAGCATATGCTTAGCGTAATCAATTCCTATCACAATTACCTAAATGTCACAACGATTTCTTGTAACGCCGTCAAGGAATGTAATGATTGATTTCCGAGTGATCCTGTCGTACATCATTAGGTGAAAAGAATGGCCTGGTGGATTGAGAACAATAGTTGTTGTTTTTTTATTTATTAAGAAAATTTATTTGATAGGTTGCCATATCAGTCAGACATGCAGGACCTCTTCAGAGCTTTATTTAGAGAACTATTCAAAGTGAATATTATAACATCTAACCTCCATGGTGTATGTACTTATCCCCTTGCTGTTGTTTGGCTCACCATCTGATAATTTAAGATACAAGTATCATCGTTTTTATGTTATATATTGTCAGTTGAAATTCACAATTCTTCCACAAGTTTATAGTTTCTGCTTTTAAGTTAATGTATGTTCCCAATAACCAGAAATATCATTTTGACAATTTACATTAGAAGTTAGGAACTATTTATCTCTAAATTATGCAGCAAAGCCTACTTGCGTGGTTGGGTTGTATATTTGAGACATTTGTAGCTGAAGTTGACAAGCACTTACTTCAATGATATATCGACAAATAGTACAAAAGGTTATGAATATTATGTTAAAAGTAATTTTCTGTATGTTCTGCCTGTTCATTTAAAAATAATCAAGAGTTGAATGGTCTGCCTCGAGTTGAATGGTGTTGCAACATATTATTACTTATAGTATCTTTTTAGAATAATACATACTAATAATTAATAATATTAATAATTTCGGTGAGCATATAATTAGCCTGTAATTCGTCTATAAGTGGTTTTGTTCCAACTTTAATTTTTTAATTTTGTTTCAATTTGAAAATTTTGAGCCTATAATTAGCTTATATTTATTGTACTTGTAGATTTGTTCTAACTTTAATTTTGGACTTTTTGTCAGGTGGCTTTATTTTAAAGCTGGCTGAACATTAATTTTGGAGAAAAGTACAAGCGCCTAAAATTTGGAAATAGGGCATTTAATTAGCCTATATTTAATCTAAAATTATGAACTAATTTTTTGTGGCCTGTTATAGTGTGTCGATGTCTGGGCGTTGGCAGCTAGGGCGGGGCAGGGCGGGGCGGGGTGAAGGGTTAGGCGGGCGTCTTGGGGGCTGCGTGCCGCAGCAGCGGCGCAGCGCCGTCCTTATCGCCTTGCGTGCGCGCCGCCTGCCCCCCCCCCCTCCCTCGCCGTCTCCTTGGCGGCGCCAAGCGCTCGCCTGCGCCTTCCTTCAACTCTGTGGACGCCTACGGCTACCGCTCGTTCTGCTCACTCTCTGTCTGGGCGGTGGGAGGTCTTGGGATGGAGTTTTGCTCTACATAGCTAGATCGAATTCAGTCGCTGCTCTGATCGGTGCTGTTCAGTGTTTTCTTCTATCAACAGCAGGCGAATGCCAGACCACTACCTAATTGCGATCCCCCTTTTCCTTATCCTTGTCCTTTCCTTTTTCCTCACCTACACACATGCCCTTCATGCGGGAGCGCATAGTTCCGCCCGAGGTGGTGCCATGCTGAGGTTAGTCTGCGGATTGGGAGGCCCTACGCTCCGAGTATCGTTGGTGTTGGATTTTCGGCACAAGCTACTTAACTAAGGCCAATTTAACTACTGAGTTCTTGCAACCGGCGACTCGAGTAGTTTTCCGATCAATCCCAGGCGAATGCCAGGTTGGTATTCTACCAATCAGGCAACGGATCACGTGGGTTGTTTTCTTTCTCCTTCCTTATCCTATCATCTTTTCTTTCTCTCTCACACTTCTGCTTACAGGCATTACACTACCACACATGTTGGGAGACCTGCCGGTACTCTAAATGTTTGTCTCGTATGAGGTGATTCCCAGCTGGGGAGATATCTGGAACGGAAAGTCTCCGTTGCAGACGCCTACGTCTATGCTGGATCCAGCCGAGCAGGAACACCGCCACCTCTCGCGGAGAACAAGCTCTAATCTTACTGAAGTAATGACCTTAGCAGTTAAGATTCAAGGAGCGTAATACCTATCTATTCTACTTGCAGCTTGCGGTCAACTTTTCCAATGTCTTGAGCTTACTCTCCAAAAAGGCAGAGCCAGATCACACCCTATTCTGTTTTTCACGCGAAGTCAGGATGCATTTACAAGAAACCATTGCTTCGAAGATCGGCCTTTCTCTTTCGTATTTGAAGATGAAAGAGGTAGAAACGAAAAGAAGAAATGCTCTTTTTAAGATTGTTCATTTTGCTTTATTCTTGTTTTGTATAATGTCAGTTAGAGCACGGAAAGCTTGTTGTATTGGAATCGAACTATTGAATATTCTTAATCTGTTGAGACTGATTTCTACGTATACGGTGGGTTGCTCCAAGAATAAGGAACAATGAGAGCAAAGTTATCTAACTACAAAAATTAAAATTTAATTCGATAATACACACAATCCTAATGATTCTGCCATGTTCATCTGTGTTCCGAAGTTTTCTCTTGATTGATAGATTGTAATAATATCAATTTGGGTTACTCGTGAATGGGAACATTACATTGTTTCCTTCTATTCCCTATGTTAATATTCTTTGTATGCTATTATGGTTATTTTGCTAGGATATTTTGATATCGTATGTTGAAATTTTTAAAATTAATGAGGGTCTCACGCTTTGGAGAATACAATAATTATGATACATATAATTATAGTGAGGTGTTAAGTAAGTTTATGAATGTACACGTGGATATTCGTATATGAATTTCTATTTTATATTGTCATGCAAGTCTGGATCTTCCTGTTTTCTGACTTTCTGTTGGCATCCATTGTAAGACTCGTTTTGGCCATCTTTCGTCCGTCGTTCGCAGAACATGACTGTACCAATTCGTTTTTTCTCTATTTCGTCAAGGATGGTTTTCTTTATATCCATTTTCTTTATTATGTCATCGTTACTGATTCTGTCACGTCTGCTGTAACAGCAACACTTCTACTCCAGTAGTCCATTTCAAGGGTCAACTGGTTCTTTTGTCAACGTCCCAAACTTCTGGACCATACGTTGCAACACTCTTGACTAGTGGACGTCTAAGCGTAAAGGCGTCTTTTAGTAGTGTTAGTGATGGTTTTGTTCCATAAGACAGAGTTTATACTTCGTATCTTGTTTCTCCCCAAGCTTATTTGTCTCTCAATTTCTTATTGGCTATTTCTCTTTTTGTTAAAAAGTCCTCTCAAATTTATATTTGTTTACTCCTTTCATTTTTTCTCCATTTTCCAGAAGGAGATCTATCTCATTGATCCCAACAGCAAGGTATTCAGATTTGTCCATGTTAATAGTAAATCCTGCTTTTAAAAAGTGTCCATTGAGTTTACGGATCTTGAAACTCAAATCGTCAGCATCTTCTGCAATTACTACCTGTTCATCGGCAAAATATAAGGTTATAGCTAAATTTATCGTCTCCAATCGTTATTCGCATTATTCTGCTTGCTTTCTCCTACTGCTGTAAAATTAGATGAAGATATATTTTAAACAGCGTTGGGGAAAAACAGCAACCCTGACGAAGACCTTTACTGACTGGGAATGGATCTGAGAGCCTGCTATAGATCTTAATCTGAGAGGTGTTGTTCTTATATAGATTCTGTGTGGCTCTTATTAAGTTCTCACTAGCAGCAGTTTAAGTCTGCCCATTTCCTTCCATACTCTAGCAACCGGTACATTGTCATTCGCCTTCTGAAGATCAATGAAACCCAGATGAACTTCCCTACCTCTCCTTATCTTTTCTATACGTTGTTTTAATATAAATATATTCCACTTCTGAGGAGTATCTTCTCCGTTCTTTCCCCTTGAAAACATGTGTTTGGGCATTTGGTGCAGTTTATAGGAACCATATTTCTGTAGTTCTGCCGTTGTATCTCCCGGGCCAGATGACTTATTACATTGCATGGTCTTAAGCGCTTTTTCTAAATCTTCAATTGCCAGATATGCCCTTTCCTCAAATTTCACTTCCCTGTTGGATTGAAAGTTTCTGTTTTCTAGCAGCAGCCTTACAAATTACTTTTTCCATTTATTAATGCTGATGTTTTAAAATGCGATTATTGTTTTTTTCATTCGTTTTAATAGATTTAATTGCTTTCCGGGCTTCTGTGCTCCGTGCTCCACCTATGAATTATCCTATATAATCGCGTTTATCCAGCCACAGGTTATTGTTCCTTGACAACACTTCTTGTTTTATTTCTCTACTAATTGCTTTGTATTGTAAGCTAGTTTCATTTTTGTCACTAAGCCACATTAAATACAGTTCTCTTTTCCTCTTGATATTTTCTTTTAAACTTATGTTCCATTAATATTGTTTCGGTTTAAAATTACAAGTACCTTAAGCCTCCTCTGCTTCTTGGTGAATACATTCTTTTATGCATTCATATTATTGTTCTATTGGTCTGTGCTTTACCAATAGTTTAGCATTTTACCCGATACATTTACCCAATTTTTTTTTCCTAGGGCTTTTATCCGGTCGACAGCCGGTTACCCTTTACGTCCCGATGGGACGCATATTCGACCATACACTAGACACCAACACACTTGCGGGCTCCTCTGATCTGGGGTCAGCAGAACGCGAGGCCCTCCGCGACAACACATACATACAAAGTCAAGGGACAAAAGCCATGCCCATGGCGGGACTCGAACCCGCGACCCTTCGGACCGACATTTACCCAATTCTCACCAATAACAATTGATATTCCGGCTTTAGCATTTTCTGATTTGTTTACACCACTGTAGAAGTGTATGAAGTTGTTCAGTTTTTCACTTCCCTTACCTTTCTTTTTCGTTTCAGACGAGAAGGCTATATCTATGTTTCTTCTCATTTCCTGGATTACTTGTTATCTCTACTTAGTTCTGGAAGTAAATACCCTTATTTGGATTTAAAGTATAGTTATCTTAGTACACAGCAAAAACTGTATTTATACCGTTTAATTTTAGGTAGTCGCCGGACCTGACTTGGAAATCCAGGACATTACCATGAGATATCGTCGTGCATTTCATGATGCTAGGATTTTCCAGTTGAGCGGCTTGGACGTTCCCTTTGAGCGAGGAGATATACACGGGATCATCCTGAGGGACAGTGGCTACCCTTGTGAGCCGTATCTTTTGACTCTTTGACGTATCTTGACTATTTTGAACCCCACTACAATTCCTGAGCGCAGGTACAGTAAAGCACACAAAAGTACCCGAAACGTTGTGGAGAGGGAAATTAGGAATCTGGAAGCAACTTTTCAAGTGTTCAGACGAGGTCTGAGCCTGAAACAGGAGAACAATGCTTCAGTGATCTGTGCCACCAGTGTTTTACACAATATTGCTCGAACTACCCGTGATCCTTCGCCTGGAGGGGAAGAAGAAGTAGAGAAAGAGAATGATGAAATTTATGCTGGAAACCAAGGGCCAACCCGAAAATACCCAAAGATGTTTTATTAATAGACACTTTCAGTGAATTACTGCAACTTGTTTACAAATTAAACAATAATTGAGAAGGCGTAATCTTTTATTTTTTAGAATTTTCCAAATTCCTCCAACAATTTTTTCTTTTAATTATTCATTCATTAACTGTTACTTCATAATTTTATTTTTTATTTAATTTTATTTTCTTAGATCATGCAATTCTTTTTCATTCTGCATTTTTAATAAGTGCATCACTTCTTGCTTCTTGATCCCTTCGTCGAATTTCTTCAATCTATTACGCATTTCTGGATCAAGTACTGTAGTTCTTCGTCGCCTCGCATTTATAGTAGGAGTCATTACTGCAAAGTAAATAAAATAATGAGATTTCAAATAATGTAATAATATCATAATAATGTATGCAAAAAATGAAGAAGAAAAAGTAAAACTTTCAGATGATTATGATGACAAATGCACATCACTTCAGCTAAATAATCCCATAACCATGGAAGAACTTCTTACAACCATTGAATCCACTAATAATTCCTCTCCTGACCCAGATAATATTCCGAATATCCTCATTTAAAATCTCCCCATACTCCGAAAGAAAGTTTTACTTGACATATATAACTATATTTGGAAGAAAAGGGTATTTCCCAAGATCTGGCAGATGGCCATAGTAGTACCTGTTGCTAAACCTAAAGACCCATCCAAACCTGATAACTACCGTCCTATATCACTTACCTGTAACATGTGCAAAATACTTGAGAAAATTATCAATAAACGCCTCAGATGGTTCCTTGATACTCGGAAAATCATAAATGATAATCAATTCGGCTTTCGATCTGGATATTCCACTATGTCACATCTAATAAGCGTTGATAGTCATATTCAAGAGGCTCTCATAAACAATCAACATGTAATTGCTGTTAGTCTGGATATAGAGAAAGCGTACGACATGGTATAGAAAAGACGGATCTTGAAGATTTTGCAGATAATAGGAATAAAAGGAAATATGTATGATTTTATAAAAAAAATACCCTTGATCGCAGACTACAAGTCAGGATCAATGGTCAACTCTCAGATATAAAGCAGATTGAAAATTGTGTACCTCAAGGGTCCGTGCTAAGTGTGACTCTCTTCCTATTAGCAATTAATGATATTGACAAGGAGGTTCAACCTCCAGTTATCACTAGAGAATATGCAGATGACATAACAGAGAATATGCAAAGGGAAATCTCTCCTATCTACTCCAAAGATCATGCAAAAAGCCTTAAACTCAATTTTTGAATGGTCTATGTTTTAGGTTTGAATGGTCTAGGTTTAAATTTTCCACCAAGAAAACAACATGCATATTTTTTTCAAAGATAGCTGATACAGTAGCCCCTAAACTCCGGCTTGGAAATAAACCGCTTAGATTTGTTAATAAAATGAAAATTCTTGGACTCCAATTTGATCCAAAATTAATATGGAAGATTCACTTACAAGAATTAATCATTGAATGAGAACGGACTTAATATTATTAAATATCTCTCCAACAACAACTGGGGAGCTGATAAAAACCTCTTGCTACTGACATATAAAGCGACCGTTCGATCAAAAATCGATTATGGTTCACTATTATACCAATCAGCTAACAAAAAAGAGTTGAGGAAAATAGAATCAATACACAATAAAGGGCGTAGAATATGTACTGGGTGCTTCCACACCAACCCCATAGGAACTATACTTATTGAATCCCAAGAAACCTCCTTAAACCACCGAAGGAAAACCCTCAATCTCAAGTATGCTGCTAAATCCGCCTCGTCTACTAACCCAATAATACACAATGACGTTTTTCCTCAGCTACAGAAGATCTATAATAGTCATCTTTGATATAAACCGATGTACAGTAGAATAACCCAAACTACTTAAAGAACTAGACATTAAAAATATAAGTGCTGATAAACACAGACAATTCCAGATACTACCGTGGACTATTGAAAAAATTATCACAATAACAACTTAACAAAAGAAGACTGGAACACCAAATTTAAAGAAGTAATCCAGAAATATAAAAATGACTCCCATTTTTATATTAGTAACAAAACAAGGCACCAAGATACTGAAGCCATAGTATATACACCCAAAGAAAAATTTAGCTTCCAACTACATCACTATTGCAGTTCTAATAGTGCTGAAAGCTATGCTTTAATGACAGCTTTAAAAAAGACACATCAATCGTTGCACTCAAATATAATTGTATTCACAAACTCACTTTCTACAATAAAACTATGCTACAACAAAAATTCAAACTCTGAAATGGCTATCAAGATTCAGGAGCTACACCACCTTATTCAAAGGCTTGGTAAAAAACTTGTTATTTTCTGGATTCCCCTTCATCTATATATATATATATATATATATATATATATATATATATATATATATATATATATATATATATATGGTGTATATATATATATATATATATATATATATATATATATACACACACACACCATTGACTACACCAGGAAGTCATGTTCGAACATCACTAGTCGACCTCCAGTCAGTGGAAAATAGCATATAAGACGAGTGATATCTGGAAATATTTTCATGGAAAAATGAAAACCAAATGGAGCCAAGAGTGGAAGATTTGTAAGGCTAGCAGTCTTCATAATAGTCATAATAGTCATAATAGACAGAAAACTTCTACAACCTGCAAACTTAAAAAAAAGTAAAGCTTACTCACTTCCACCTATCAAACAAGAATACTCCCCCTATTTGCAATATATGTAATGTACAAATAACAATATTACATATTATTCAGGAATGTCCTCCGTGGTACGAAAAGATGGTAGTCCAAACGGGTCCATTAACCCATCTGGCCACACGGATGGTCGCCATATTTGGAATTGTATTAACTGACTTCGCATAAACGTGTGGCAATTGAATTGCGTTTAAAGGGATAATCCTAATAAGATGCTGCTAGTATGACCATTCAATTATTCGACATACGAATTCGCCACCGCCACCGCTGACGACACCAGCTACTCCAGCAAAAGGGCGTAGAGGAGGTAGGGGGTCTCCATACCGTCCGTTGTGACGTCACGGGGGCAGGAGGGAGGAGAGAGATTTTTGTCGTTGGTCAGTCGTCGTGGAGTGAGGTTATCTTGAGAAAAGAGTATTTTGTACTGTACATTTTGTTTATATATTATAGATTGTGATCAGTGCTTCTGTTGATGTAATGTACTGTGTTGGAAAGACACAGCTTCTGTTAAATTGAAACTATAAACATTCAATAGAAATGTTTAAAAGAAGACAGAGTACAAGACGTTTAGGTCAGTGCTGATGTAATAGTCACTACAATAGAGGCTATTACAAACCGAGTTGGCTTGTGCAATGGCACGTAGATCAGGTGATCTGCAACAAAGTGTGCGCAGCCTTCCCAATTTGAAAGCTTGGAGTAGGGCAGTCTAGTTGGACGTGGTGCATACCATTTTCTTCCGAACAAAACAAGGTTATTACAGAATGTTATTATATTTATTATGTTCCTTTAATGTATTGCAAATTAAGCATTGATTAAAATTAAGAATGTTATGAGAGATTCATATTTATGTTATGAAACATTCATATTTGTGCTTCATCTTTGCTTGTATCATTCTCTTAAAGTGTACAAGACTAGATGATTTATCATGTTGTACTGATCATGTAGAAGCTTTAGAGTCAGAATGTGTTACATTTCTACATTTATTTCAGCACAACATTTAAACACCTGTAATTTTAAGAATAGGTTCATGTTGATCGGATTGATTGATTGATTTTTTCATGTTTCCGGGCGCGTCAACTGCTCAGGTCATTAGTCCCGTTAGTGTAGTGCATGTTTTTTCTCGGGAGATGGCGGTGATCTTCCCCCGCTGGATGGCGAGATCCGGCGCCGACCTACCGTCGGCTAGTGGCGTTTCCCCCTAACCAGGACTCTCCCACCAGCGGGTCACCGCCCCAGCCGGGACAAGCTCTAAGCTCCCGACCGGTCTCCCGGGATATGTGGTAGTGTAGTGCATGTTAGTGTACGTGTGTGTAAGAGGAGAGGGCAGGACAAGGAATGGGAAGGACAGGTCGCGCGCGGTCCGTGGGCCATTTGATAGAGTACTGCTCCGGCATTCGCCTGGTGTTGATCGGAGAAACCACGGAAAACTACCGATCAGAGCAGCCGGCCGCTAGAATTCTCCTCCAGGCAGTGACTGAATTCGACCTAGCTGAAAAGCTAGTGTCGAAAATCCTGCCGCCGTCAGGACTCGAACCTAGGACCTCCCGGTCAGAGGCGCTGCAGTGACATCAGTTGATGCACTGAGCTACCGCTTCCGGTTTGATATCTAAGGTGATAACATGTGTTTGTCATTTGTAGTTTATTTTCTAGTTTAAATGTATTTGTGGTGTTGACACGGAGACTGAACAGTGTTCTGAAGAGACAGTCACTTGCTTCATTTTTTGTCCTCAAGGTGAAATGTACTTTAAGGGTCACTTAAGAGAAAAATAACCTGCAATGAATGCTGCACTTAAAAAAATTAATAATTCAATTTGTGTTTTTAATGCTTAAGCACCAGTTTGATAGTGCAATAAGGAATGTGATAATATTGATTAAATATAACATCACTGTTATGTCATTCTTTACTTTTTGAAGTCTAATTAGTGCTAATATTCATTTCTTGTTTTAATCATAAGAAAACTAGTAAATGGATAAAATGATTGTCTCTAGAACAAAACAAAGTTTTGTTTATATTTGAGGAAAACTTGTTGTTTTTTCTTGGGTTATTTTTTTGTTTTCTGTTTTAAATATTGTACAATGTTTGTTCTTTTTGTTATGGGTGTTTATGAAATGACTTTCTGTATCTTGGTAAATGCTCAAGGAAACGTCCAATTATAAATGTTTTGTGACTACGACTTTGTGTTTTTTTTTTTTTTTTTTTAATCTTCAAAAGGGAGAGCCCCGAATCCATGAACATTTCACACCCAGCCACACACTGACCATAAGGTCACACTAGTGTATATTAATTTTATTTGTATTTAAAGAAATGTAGAATAATATACAAATTCTAACTTATATAACATCCAACTAGTTGGCAACACAATTCATTGTACGAAGCGCAGAAAATTCGGAGCTGGCGACTGTTAGACGCTAAATTACTAAAAAAATACTCACAATTTCGGAAAATCCAACAAGACCTTGTATCGAAGTCTGTTTAAGATTAACACATTTCATTAAAAAACTAGAGGTGCTAAAATGGCACAGACTTTCTAGTAGTAAAGTTTCCTAATTTTCTTGGTTTACAGGCTTTACGATCACGTCCCATCCTCATTCCAGCTGCCAACTATCGTCACCCAAAGAATTTTTTTTTGACATTTTCTCAACTCTTCGCTTTTTAATAGTAGAACCGAAATATGACTTAAAGAATATTAAAGAAGAATAAAACCTCATCCTAAGTAGAAATTTTCAGTGAAAAATTTCAAGCCGGTTTTTAAGAAAATGGCGATTAAGCATTACTGTAAACGCGAACTTTGAAGCTCTTTTCACAGGAATCTATTGAGTTCTCGATAACCTTCATTGGAAATAATTTGAAGCATTTCCACTTACAAATGTAATAATGTATTCAAATTGATGGAAATATGCAAATTAACGGCGTGAGAGGTATTTGAAAAAATTACATTAGTGTAATGTTTAAAAAAAATGAATACACCAAAATAAACTTATCGTCATATTAAACAGTACAATAAGCACTATCCTTTGGAAAAGTTTGAAGAAAAATTGTGGAACTATTTTTAAGAAAATGGCGTTTGGGCGTTTCTGAAAATGCGGAATTTTAAGGTCTGGCTAAAAAAGTTTCCAAATTTTTTCTTCAAATTTTTGCAATGGGTAGTGCTATTTATACTGATTAAAATGACGTAAAATTCATTTTACTGTATTCTTTTGTTTTTTTCAAAAACTACACAAATATAATTTTTTGAAATTTCTCTCACGCCGTTAATATGCACATTTCCATCAATTTGTATACATTATTGCATTTGTAGTAAAAGTACTTTAAATTACTTCAAATGAAGTTTTTCGAAAACTCAATAGATTACTGTGAAAAGGAGCTTTAAATTTCGCATTTACAGTAATGCTTAATCGCCATTTTCTTAAAAACGGCTTCAAAGTTTTCAATGAAAATTGCTGTTTAGGACGACGTTATAGCCTTCTTTAATATCCTTAAATTATAATTTAGGTTCTACTATTTGGAAACCGGAAAGTTACGACAATTTCAAAAATATTTTCTTCGGGCCGTAATAGATGGAAGCAGGCAGGAAGGAAGGACAAGACTGTACAGTACCCTTACACACCAAGGAAATTAGAAACCTTTACTACGAGAACGTCATTGCCATTCTGTAGCACCTCTAGTTTTTTACATCAGGACCTCACAATGCGAGGTTTTCTTTCAAAACATCTCTGTACTATGTAGTATATTACTCCGTTTATACGTATGTATACGAGAAAGTACAATGGTTTCGAATCAAATAGTTCACATCAGACGGCAACAGTTCCTTTTCATGACTCAGCAGAATTGATCGCCTTGGTCTGTCGCCCTCAGCTGGTGAACTCTCCGGTTTGGTCATGAAAAGCTCAACTTTCTTGCCTTATGATGTAAATTACTATTCAACTGCAAATTGTTTGTCAGTGCCGAGACTCTAACTCACGTCTGTTGAATGAACTCGCAGTGGGCATTACTGCTACATCATGAAATTGCTCTCTCGTGCGCACTGGGCACGACGTTCAGTAATCTAATTGTCTCGTTCATTCTTTCCTACACGCAATTTTCAAAAATTCAAAGTGTTCAACAAAATTTAGATGGGTCATTCTTCTAAGCGTTTATTTCTCTCCTTTGTAAAATAATATAAAGGAAAAAATTTAAGCAGGTTTTGAGAATGAAAACAAAAATGCATACATTTCAAGCAGAAATTATGCAAAAATTACTTGTCTTTTCAAAAAATTGTGCGTGATTCTTTCTAAAGATTTGTTTTTCAAAGAGATATGGTATAAGCAAATAATCAATCTTAAATTTTTTTGTTTTGAAATGCTAGTTTTTGAAATTTTTAAAAAATATAGATAGTTCGTCGAAATTGAGAATAACACCATCTTTTTTACCATCCTTTGATACATATGGGGAGAAAATTTAAAAGCTCAATTTGTATCCGTTTTTTGAGAAATAAACGTTTAAAATGATGCCTATATTTTCACGAAAAGTACGCTAAACTTCTCTTATTTTCGAAAAATTGAGCATGACCTTACTACAATGTCTTTAGACACTGTAATAAGGTCATGTCATTTTTATTCAAATGCCTTTAGACAACATATTTCATTGAAGAAAAGATCTTCGTCTTCGTTATTGTAGTTGATGCCATAAAATATTTGAACTTGAAATTTTTGAAAATTCATGATTTCAACGAAAATGAGACCTACACAATTCTCTTAAGACTTCCTTTACGCTATCCGAGGACAAAGTTTGATAAAAATAATTGAAGCCAATTTTGAGAACATATTGATAATATGGTTTCCTATAAAGTACCCCCTAAAATATCAAAATATTCCTTTCAAACTCATAGGACCTGGAGTTCATTTAAATCGTTCGGGAAATATCTGTTTCGGAGAAAATCGGTTGAATGGTTTAGGCGCCAGCGTTGAGCATAAACAAACGGAAGAAGCTTTTTCGTTAATCAATTATCATTACAAAGAACCGACAAAACATGGATTCTGACTACACAATGAGTTAGAGAATGTTATATTCTATATTTAAGAACAAGATTTATAATTTTTTTTTCGTTACCAGGGCTCGGTAATAAAAACACTTTTTTTGGCAAAAGTTCCCGTTTTCTGGCGCTCGATTACAATTGTTTCTATTCTTACGAAGTAATGCGAAAAAGTAAAATGTAACGCCGCGACACGATAGTTTTAAATTCTCAGAAAAACTTCTCATTTTTGAGCGGTGTTTCTGGGTGAATGAAACGAATTTTTGGATTGTTGAAATTGAGTTGATGGTCTTTAAATGAATTACTGATGAAGTGGTGGCTGAGATGTGCTAATTTGGACAGAAATTGCAGTATTATAATTTTCCTTAAGGCGTCCACCCCTAAAAAATATTGATTTTTGTTTGCTTCTTGCTTAAAAAAATTTATGTTTGCCTTCAAAATGCAATTAATATTTTTGATTTATGCGCTCTAGAAGTTGAGATATAGTTATTTTTTTTAATGCATGCACCTAATGTGGGCGTGATTCGACAGTTTGACTTTTAAGTTATGGTGTTGGATGTGTGGACTAGCTTCATGACGGTAACTCTGAAGGGTTCAAGTGTATGGCGGAGTTGAAACCGTAATGTATAGATGTTAATGTACAAAAAATTGAATGCATAAGCAACGATCAAAAGCAAATTTGGGTGAAACTGAGAAAATTGAACCAAGTACTTGGTATTACAAAACTAAGTGATGAGAAAACTATGGGAGAAGAGGTCAATTCACTCGACATGTTGCAGAAATGTTATGGTTATGTCATAAGACAAAATACTGTTTCTGCTGAAGACATGTAGAGCTGTATGGGCTCTATTCTTCCACGTGACATATGAAAATCCAACCATAGCGCTCGCATTGTTGTCGAATTCATGCGCGCAGTTATTGTTGGAACTCCCTGCTAACTTGAACTAATAGAGCTCCAACAGCTGGATATAAGAGCATTTTCTTGGTTATGAAACTTAAGAAGCAATTTCCCGTAATTACAAACTTCCATATTCAAAGAATATTTTCTCCATAACAATGGATGGTAGGTATACCAGACTTTCACATCTTATTACCTGGGGTTCAGTCTTAATTTTAACTCGGGCTTTTAACAAACATTCTAGTATTTTGTCAGGAATGAAAATTATTTTTAAAAAATGTAGAGAAAACAGTGTAAAATAAAGAAAATACTTAAAAATTAAGTAAATATTAAAATTTCCCTGTGTTAACGTGATTACAAAAACTTAATGTATGTGCTCTGAAAATAGCAAAGCTCTATCTTTAATAATTTCTGAAAAAAGGTATATCAAAACTCTTCCATTTTACCATAGGCAGTATAGGCGCCTCCGACTCCCCTTCATCTGTTACTGTTACCAAACAGTAATGTTGTGGCACCACCCTTTTCTTATAAAGAGACAGAAATTGAATGATTCTTCACTTAAATGAAAACATACACAATATTATTTCTATCAAATTATTAATTTATCAAAATTGTCAAAAACCTCAATAAAATCAAAATTAAAGCGGTGGTGGTAGGAGCCTCGCACGTGTCTTCTTATGCCTTCATATTGCAAAGCTTAAAGAGTGGCTCCGAGGCTCCTCAAACGCAGCCACCCCGTTGTGGAAATTTCGATCGGGGGGGGGGGGGCTGCGTGCGCGCGTGCGATAGGAGCCCTCCGTGCAGCAGCACTTCCGCCGGCGCTGCGAAGCAGGGCGGGTGAGCGCGGCCTCTGGCCTGCTTCGGCAAGATAGAATCGATTCAAGGCGAAAGCATGTAGGTAGGGTCAGCGACTGAATAGGGTAAGGTCATATGCAGAGAAGATATTGCAAAATAGAACGTAACATTCCAATTTATAATCACCGCATCTATTTGATAGACGTAATTAGTAAATATTTTTTCTAGTTCTAAAAAAATTTCAGCTATCTGAAGATGATAGTATATCAGTTATATCGAATTTGATAATTTATTAGTTCTCTTCTCATTAAATCAACCATTTTAGATTCCATGGATTATGACGGGTCCAACTCTGTTTAGTAATAACCACTTACGAATGTTAAATTATTTACTCACAGTATCGGATGGGGGTTATTTGACGGAACGCACAGTTTAAGGTTTGGTCATTCGAAGTTAACACTCAACAACAACAAAAAACAATTTAAGAACAATGGTTTAAATGCTCAATATTTGCATGAAGTCTGTAATTAACGAATTATAGTAATAAAAAGTATCCTCTATATATTACAACCATTCATTTAAGACAAATATTTGCAACATTTCGTTACTGTTACATCATCAGGTATTCTAAAACAGAAATATAAACTACATAAGATATCTACATAACATATCTACATGACAAGTTCGACCATTCAGTAAAACATTGAGTTTAAACACTGTGTAAAATCTTGAGACTGCCAGAATTTACAATCTCGCTATCGCGGTAAAGATAGAATTATGTAATTCTGCGAGAAAAACAGCGAATTTTTGGCAGAAAATCTCTCCTTACAGGGCCCTGAAAACGAAAAAGGCGATAAATCCATGCTAAACTTAAGAAGAAAAATTCTCTAACACGTAATGTAACTAGAATCCATGTTTTGTGGGTCCCTGATACCGAAATATCGATTGACGGCAAAATATCTGTCCGTCTGTCCGTCCGTTAGTCTATGAACCACTAACGGTTAAACCGTTCAACCGATTTTCTCCAAAATTGATATTCCTCTCTCTATCTGGCTAATGTCGCGGGACCTTGAATTGGAAACCGAAATTTTAATTCTGGAAGTTACTTAACATGAAGTCCCTTGTACATTTCCAAAAATTTGAAAAAAATGGCTTCATTGTTGTTGATAAAACTTTGTTACTGGATAGTGTGAAGCACAAGAAATGGTACAGGTCTTATGTTCGTTGAAACTCTGATTTTTCGAAAATTGAAAAAATTCAAAATTTTTCGGCGTCTTCCCACTACTTTTAATACGTTTTCTTAATGAAATGTGTTTAAGAAAACAGCCTAAAAATATTGTTAAATTCAATTTTTGAAAAAATGACTATGTTTTGCGAAATTTTGTGTCAAAGAAAACATTTATATTTTTTAAACAATTTCTTTAAAGTGCACAATTTTTTAAAATTAAATTTAGATCTTAGGTAGCATAAAGTACGCTATGATGCAGGTCTCATGTTCGTTGAAATGCCTGATTTTATGAAAATTTAAAAAAAATTAAAAATTACGGCGTCTTCCTACAATTGTAATTGTCGCTGGCTATGAATCTCTATCAGAGATTCAACGAGAAACTTGTTTTTCATGTTTTAATTTTTTCAACTTCTATTGCATATATCAGGCTAAAAAAATGGCAAAGACGGGGGAAAATAGTTGAATTTGATGATTTTTGTCAATTAATTTTGACGCCCAATTTAATTGAAAAAAAAAATACATTTTCAAAATTGATTTTCGAGGAGATAACGTTGGAGTACTGTCTCAGTCGCCCCTCCCCGCGAATGTGTCTTATAACATTGTATAATATTTTTTCAGATTTTTAAACAATGTGGATGATAGTGAAAAAAATAAAACTAATTTTATTAATTTAAAATGTGAACTTCGCGCCAAAACGTGATTGGTAAAAAATGTTTTTACTAATATTTAAACACATAGGCATTACATTGGTTATGTACCAAACCCAATCGGAAAATGCGTGATGGAAAAAAGTGGATGGACTCTTGCGCATCCGACTTCAGCTAATTTGCCGCAGGCACCAGTTTGCGTCATAAAATTATTTAAATACCACAATTATCACAGTTACAAGTCATTGAAACAGAAACAGATAAGATTTTTTTAAAACTTTGTATCTTTTATTTCAATTGTACTTTCATCGTGTAATTTTTGATTAGTCACCTGCCGATAATTGTCATTTATTGCCACATTCAAAATGTTTCTCGACCCTTCTCGCTCTTCCTGCAACACGACCGACGTCTGGCCTCGCTCTTCAACCGAGGTGTCCGTGTTTTGGTCTCGTAGTTCCTGACGCAAACTGATGCTGCGCAGAAGGAGCAGAAATCGGGGCACCGAAGGAGCCCGGCCTTCTCATTCCACCATGGGAATATCAGGAGTGAAAAGATATTATTGTGAATGTGCGAACGAAAGTTGCAACCTGGGATGCTGCGATCATTTATTATTTCGCACACTTTCGTTACTTGGCGAAAATTGTTAGTCAGAAATTTTGAGTATTTGAATGTACTCTATGTGAATAGAGTTGAATTACTGTTTATAAACGAAAACATGATCCCAGTTACTAAAGAAGACAACATCTATGGCTGTAAAGTTGTCAGTGATTAATAAATCTACAACTGAGTAATTTTATTTATATTATAAAATGAACGAATAATATACTTAAAACCGAGTAATTTGATTAATACTAGAAAAAATACATACATCTAAAAGCAAAAGGGGTTTGATGATTTTATTTCGGTAATGTAAATGAATCGCTAACTCCAGAAAGGCAACCAATCTTCATTTCTCAATTTTACAGAAGAAAAACTTCATCAAGAAAGAAAGATTAGAACATTAGAAACCCTACACAGAAAACCCCACTGTCATCCACAACACATCCCAACATCCATCTGCCCACAAACACGCAGCTTTCCATGCCATGATTCACAGACTTGTCAGCCTGCCCTTATCACAAAGCAATTATCAAAAAGGAACACACACCATTACATACATAGCTACAGCCAATGGATACAATACCACTCTCGTTGACAACATACTACGCTGCAAATTAAATAAGAAAAAACTGAAAACGTATACAAGCCTCACTCCTTTCACCCAGAAATCATCAAAATTTATTTCTATTCCGTTCTTTGGAAAAGTATCACAGACGGTACCCCGTATTCTTCACAAATACAATTTTCACGTTTCCTTGACCACACACGAATCCCTCAAACACCTACTCTCACCCCGCAACAGCACCCCACTCATAGCGAAATCAGGAGTTTATGAACTCCACTGCCACAATTGTGAGGCTAAATACAAGTAGTACGTACGAAAGACGCTAGGCTAAATACGAGTCCGTACATCGGCCAAACAGGTAGAAGCTTCAATGCCAGAGTTAAAGAACATTCACATGCGTGGAAGCACAATACAAACAAATCGCACTTTGCTACATATCTTATAAACGCAGGTCACACGTTCCACCCCAACTCAGACATTAAAATTCTTGAAATAGAAAATAAATTCTGGAACAGAAGAGCTTTAGAAATCTTTCACATATTTCAAGCCAAGCAGAAATCTGAGGCCCTTCTCAACGAACAAACAAATTTTCCTCTGTCCTAATAATTTTACACACCTCAACCTCACAAACTAACCCTCCTGCCTCCTAAGACATTTCGAAGAGCTAACACTAAACAGACCTCTTCCGACCCCCCGCCGGATCTCCGGAAAGAAATAAAAACCCCGTGTCACGTTTCTTCTGGGCACAGTCTACCGACTTTTGCCGAAAGCAGCGAGGTAAGCAAAGCGGCTCAACTTATTATTCAATTATTTCCCCATCCTTGTAATATCATTTGCTATTAATTATTATTACCATCCCCCCTTTTTTATATTCGTTTATATTTTTTATCTCATTTTTATTGTTATTATTATTATTATTTTAAATATTTTGCAATATCAGAATGTTTTTTTTTCTTCATTTATATTTATAATCTGAAATTTAAACTGCTATTATCTGTATTAATTCCCTCCCCGTCGCATTTAATTTTTTGTAATTTTAACTGCTATATGTTCCGTCAATTTTCGCAATTCTATCTGCTATGTGTAACTAAAATTTAAATGTATTGAAACAAATGCCCACACACAAACTGCTTATAAAATTATTGGGCGTTTCGATGTAACCCGTTCCGATTATATGTTTTAAAAACATGGGCGCCAAGAAAAGGTTACGTTAATATTATTAAAATTAATACTTCAGCCGTTATCTAAATAAAATCAATATCCCGCTAGCTGGGCCGATGGGTTTCGTTAGAAATAATCACTATTACCTACTAATAGCCAATTATCCGATCTGCCATCTATACAGAGTGGCGAAGAATCTGATAACAAATATATATTGTCTAGCTACTTATAAGCTGGAATTGCCCAAATGAAAATCCTGTGTTCTATTTCAAAAGAAACTTATGGTTTATTCTCAATGCCAGGCAAAAATATGACTTGAAAAATTTGTAGCAAATAAAGAATGTTCTTTTGGTCATGAGCTCTTTCGAACCTTATCCTGCAGTACCCGTCTTCGCGCGCACTTGAACGAGGGCGCCACGAAGAACCATTTTCCTCTTCTTCTCGGTGACGAAAATTCCTAAGTCCAAGTACCATATTCTTCTCTCCTGCTCTTGCACTAATGTTGTCGAGTCACTGATCCTCACCGCCTCAAATACTTGTAGTTCTAATTTAATTTACTTCGCAAAAGTTCCCAGTTCTTTCTGATTGTTAAAGTTCAGCAAACTATTATTTACTCTGAATTATTCCAAGTCCTGTTGCGTACAAATTCATTCAAATTCTAATTTCCGCACATCGCAAAAATATTCAGAGTCCCAACTTGTTGTAGATCTTATAAATTCTATCAGTCTGAAATTATTAGCTCACACACGAAAATTACAAGTTACACATTTTTACACAGCAAATTATTCGAAGTCCATCACGTTACTTCATCCCGAGAAAATTATAATTTCCGTTCGTCGCACTCAAGAATTACTCAATGTCCGATAACTATTCACTCTCAAGAAAAATGTACAAGTCCCAGTCTCACAAAATTAATCATCCGCGAGCCACCCGCACAGCACCACGACATAGGTCAGAATGTGAAAATAATCTTTCTGTTCAGCCCTTCAAGACTCGGCCTATTTCTTTCTACTGTTTTTCACCAGAAACATTCGACGCACTTCCGTTGTGAATAGAGTGTCACTGTTCTCCTGGCCAATCCCTAAATTGATTACATAATCAACTAGCTATGCCCTAGACTGTCATTGTTTCCCAACCAATCCCTAATTATTTTTTTCTATCAGCTAGCCGTGCCCTCAAATCCAATGCCAGAATGAAGTTTATTGACCTTAACAACAACTCGGCTACCGTTGCTAGGGCGCCATATTTCTATTTGTTTATCCTTGTATATTTCCTCATTTACGATAAATATTAGTAAATAAATGTGTGACATGTTGGTATGTCACAGTATATATTAATTGTAATTTAATTTCCTATATTATTTTGTATTTTATTTGTAATTTTGTTATATTTTTCTGTACCTTGTAGACTGACGATGACGACAAAGCCGTCGAAAGCCGGCTATCTTAATAAAAATAATATGTGGACGAAAATGACCTCTTTTATTTCTTCTCATAAGAACGTCAACACCACCACATCAGAATTCTCACAATTCCCAAACTTCATCAAACCAGTTTTATGCAATTTCTGCTTACAATTCTTTGAAAGCTAATAATAAATATACTTATTTAATCCTATGAATAAAAGTATTTTATGATCGAAGGTTGTAAAGAGTTGTTTTTGGATTCGGACATGTTTCCTTTTTACAGTAAAAACCAACATGTCAGCACAAAGATGTAAATCACGCTGGTAAATGAGCCTCTTCAATAATTTAAATATAAATTGTTTAAACATTGGTGAAAAAACATTTAATTTTATTTTGTTGCGAATTTCAAATCTTTAAACTTGAAAATTGGTTTTAATTTTTTTCACTATCGTCCATATTGTGACATACCAAAAACGGCGGACATTTTTGTTTAGGCAAAGAAAGGTCAAAATATTGCAAAAGAAGTGGGTTTCTATAGTGCAGATACACAGATGACACCAAAACAACGCGAGTTCGTCCTGAAACGTGGGTTTCTATGGTGCAGATATGCAGAGGGTACACCATAGAAACGCGAAAAAACAAGAGAAAAAACACAGCGAGCTTTGAAGTGTGGATCAGATTGGGAATTAGGGCATTCCGACTCGTGTCGTGGTGGTGAGTGGATTGTTTGTGCGGTTTTTCCTGAGGCTAATTATCAAATCGGAACTTGTAATATTTCGTGAGAATGAACATTGAACTTGTACTTCGAATATTTCCGCATTAGGTATACAACTGGAACTTGTAAAATTTACGTGTTGTACCATTGCAAACTCGGGCTTGTAATATTTTCATGAGTGAACTGGAAAGAGAACTTAGAATATTTTCGCGGTGAAGTTACAAGACTCGACTTAGATATTTTACTAGTGAATAGTGAATTGCCAGGTTCGGTGATAGAAAATAATATTAGAAGGATATTATTCCGACTTGACAAAAAAATCAATTTGAAATAGCTGCTCACCTGAGGCGCAAGATAAAGAGTACGGAGGAAGTGTTTGTGAAGTGGTTGGAGGAAGTTTCGACTTGGTCGCTGATCATTATGGACTTCGACAAGGAAGATTGGATTATTCTACGTGGCAACATCGAGCAACGTGCGCGCGAAGAGGCAAGAAAGGATAAAAGGTTCTATAACGCTGTTATTGCAATAACGAGAAAATGGTAATGACCTAACAATAACTTGTAATAATTGATAATAGTTAACAACTTTTGGCAAGCGTAATAAATTGTAATTCGTAGTTTGAAAGAAAGCTGATTCTCATTTTCCATTACGTGCAATCCTAAAGTAGACATTTTAGAATTTTTTTAGATTCCTCGCCACTCCGTATGGATGGCAGATTGAATAATTGGTTGCGGAGTAAGTAGCAACTATTATTTCATAAGAACCCGATGACTGAGCTAGCGGGATTTGCATTTATTTGTAATATATCTGAAGACAGTAATCGATAATGATAAATTCAAATATAACCTTTTCCTGGCGCCCAAATTGTTTATAAATTCGGAAATTGGTTTCGATTGACGTTTTTATTATTAGTAATTAAATAATATAAAAATGTTTCAATATTGTTTAAAATTTGAAGAAAAAAGTTATATGATATTATAAGACATACTAGGGAGAAAACTGAGATTGTACTGTTATCACGTGAAAATCAATTTTAACTTTTTTCTTTGAATTTGCGGCAAAATTGATTAACAGATATACCTTCAAATTCAACTATTTTTCTCCCGTCTCTGCACTTTTTGCCTAATACATATAATAGAAGCTGAGAATAAATAAAATATGAAAAAACGTTTCTCGTATCACTGCAACAGATTGCTCTAAGAGGCTGATTTTTTGGGAATCTAATGCGGCTTTTTTCTTTCTGTTTCGTATGAGCATATCGATTATCAACATGGTTTCAGGACACTTTTCACCTCCTTATTCAGCTATATTCTTTAACTTAGAACTAAAAAAAAAATACTTCTTTACTTCAACAAATTTTGATCGCTGGTTATGGTATGTTTAATTTCTGAAAGTTTGAAATGACTGTTCCTGCCTATTGAAATAAACGCAGATATCCACCACAGGCGCTTCCTTTGAATGGTTGGGTTTGGATTATAATTGCAATATTTCTAATATTTTACACGAAATAAAAATTGACAAAATTGAGTACCATTAATTTTTACGAGTATATTAATTTTATATTACTACATACGCTGTCTAGGGAAACAATGCAACGATGTATGTATTTCAGAAGGTCTTTGTAGAACGGCAACAATATAAGATAATGAAATGTGAAATTCTGTTCAATTCTTCTTAGTTGAACATTGACATCATCCATTATGCGGTTTTCTTTTATTTATTTATGTATTTACCTATTTATGTATTCACTAGCATACCCGTGCGAGCATGTTAAAGCCCACCCTCTTCCCTATTTTTTCATTTTCATGTTAAATCTGTAATATAACTTTTTCTTCAAAACATTCTTCCTTGTAATTAACAACAATACAATGAATCCTTGTCAAACTACTCTTGTTTAAGCAATTTATTTTATTTAAGAAACTATTCTTATTTAACATTACCGAGGAAAGAGGTACACCCATGTAATTCAATCGCGTTATCAAGCAAATAGTTTAATTTCACATAGAGTTGCAGATTCTACAGGCTCTGAACAGGTGTGGTAAAATCGAAAAGCGTCAAACCAGCAAAAATGTAATAGAATGTTCAAGAACCCGTCCTGTAGAATTACAGTGTGAGAAACGTTTTTTTGAGGCCGGCCTCAAAATTTTATTTTTTAAAGCGTTAAAACACTTAGTTTAGGAGTTATTTAACGATATAGATTTAAAAATCTGGCAATTAAAAAGTGCTGCGGGTTGCATTTGACTTGAATATTTAGATGCGTTTAATATAACGTTTAAGCTATAAAGCGTTTAAGATATAAACAAATATTTCATATTTGTAAAGTCAAAGTTCAATTTATCACATCTTCATGCAATTCTCTTTTTTCCAGAGACCTCATTTATAAAGATTGGTTGCATATTGAGATATACAAAATTTTCTCTACATTTAAATCTCGCAAAGATCTTAGCGTCCGGCTTGCTGGGTCAATGAGTCACGATATATTATAATCCTTATTACCTTTATAATGGATTATAGGATCCGCTGACTATACAGCGCAGCTGGGAATCTGAAATAGAATGATTCTAGTTCCTAGTTCATTACTGTTTGGATTGACTAAATGAAAGATCACTTTCTTTTTTTAAAGAACAAAATTTAATAAAGTTTATTGTTACCTTTTAGTAAACAATTTAGTGAATTTAATAAATTATTTTGATGTTAGGCCTTTTATCAAGATATCTTTGAATTTTACAGTTTTATACCGCGGTTAACTTATCTATTCTTCGTTGATGTCCCTCGTAGACTTCTCAGTCGAAATATCTTGCGAGCTTGCCGTAGTCCAAAGTCCCAAGAAATCCTCTTCTGCTCCTATCCAAACTGGTCTCAAACTATCAAAATTATCAGTCCTGATTACGTCCTATGACATAGTCCCGAAATCTATAACTCGATTACCACTCCCGACCAAGTCCCAATTTATGCATCAATATTACTTCCACATGCAATATCTGCAATATCATTTACTGTCCTTAAACTTTCACGATCTAAAAACCCGACTCTATCTGCACTCCACTCGCTCCCTCTCACGAACCTACGATCAGTTCAGACACGCGATGCCGGTCAGAATGAATCTTCCTGCTTGATTCATCCGCGAACCTTCGTATTAAACTACCTTCTTTTTTTTTCATAACATTTGACCGTCCTTCTCTCACCCAGCCAATCCATGTGTTCGTTATATTTTGATGTAGCTGACCTTTCGATCGTCTAAACTTCTTAATGCATATTCCACCATATAGTCTACAAATAAATGTTTGTTTATTTTCATGTGACATATCGGTATGTCACAATATGAGTGCCGAAAAAGGTATGTATACTACTGAAATAAAATAAGAGACGATGCATTTATTTATATTTTTTATTTAACGTCAAAAAACAGAAAAACTGTGTGGGTCGTACTGTGGAGAGAAATGTACTCTGTGAACCTTTTTGTAAATTCTGGTATCTCTACTCTAACCCATTTACATGTTGAATTCTGAATGCAGAATGAAACGAAAAGTTTGTACTTCAATTAATAAAGATAATTTGGGGAAATTTTCTTCGGTGTGAAAACGTATAGGGCATTAGCATTACATGTTGAGACAAGGAGACTGGTTGTAACTCGAGTTAAAACCAGCATATTTGGAGAATATGTTCATTTTATTAGTAATGCTGTAGTATTTAATACTGTAGTGTTATACGATAATATACACATCGTACAATACTGTAGTGTTTAATAAATACTATTATATATGTTGCGATCTATTTGCATTTGTTTGCCAACGCTATGAGTATTGTATTATTTATTAACTTTTAATTATTTTGCTTTTTCTAATACTGCGGAAGCAGAATATTGTAAGGCCTCATCGGATTGTAACCGTTCACGTAGTCACGTTCTTGGAATACTTCGCTGTCCAAATAAAGATAACAACTGACTTGCGCAGTATTTGACACCACCAACACTATGGGCCGGTTTCACCAACCGGAATCAAGAAGATGATCCTGAGTTGATCCGGGTCAACTTTAGTTTGATCCCGCTGTACAAACGTACATGTACAAACGTACTCCGGTCCGGTTTCACCAACCGGAGTCAAGATGATCCTGAGTTGATTCGGATCAATCTTAGTTTGATCCCGCTGCACGTTTCTCCATGCACTTGAAACGAATCAACGTGTCTGACTCGGATCAAATTTGACCCGCAAATTGATCCTTCGCCAACCGGCGTATCACGGCCGGATCAGGAATTATTTTTCAGCTTGCTCGCAGCAACTGCTCGTCTCGCTAACTCTTTTTCGTGCTTTTTTAAGTGAATGCCTGTAGTTGGAGTTACATTCAGTTTAGAAGTATTCGCTGACAGGTAGGATAGCTCGTAATTGTTTGTTGGGCGAAATGTGTGCTTTTTAAGAGAGTATGATAAATTTAAGTAAGGTTAACATAATTGTAGGTTAGATTACTCGGTATTGGGGAGTAAAATTTAAATATATTTTGGCATTCAGTTATTGTAGATTATAAATAACATTAGTAAAATAGCCTTTTGTCGGTTTTAATCCATAAGAGGAGATATTTTCCCATATTTCTCTGATTTTTGTGATATTTGAATTGCAATTAGCGTGGGATAGTTTTATTAAATATTTTTTAACGTAGTGATACTTTGAATTTTTGTTCTTATTAGGTTACTTTTAGTGGCAAGAATGGAGTTTATTTTTGATGATGAAGTCATTGAAGATTTATTTTAGGGAGACGTACACGAATAATTCGCCAAAGAAGGGATTATTTTGAAAATCTGGACGAAAGTGATTTTATAAAGAAATTTTGTCTCTCTAAACGGATGGCACTTCATGTCCTTTCATTGACCGAGGTAAAGTTGGAATTTCCATACGATAAGTAAGTATGAAATACCATTGTTATACAGTACAACCCTAGTACAGAATCCATGTAGTTTCAAATGCATTATTTTTGTTTTCCCAAGCAATAGGCTTGAGAATAATGTAAATATAACAAAAGTTCATAAATTTTATTTAACTATTAATGATCGACATTGTTTTCCTTTCTGAAATGACAGTATTGCTTCAATGGCACGGCTATTCTGTGAATTAAGGTTTTATGCCACAAATTTTGACTTACTAACAGCTGGTGACTATTGTGGTTTTAGCAAATCCACAGCTTATCTCATTGTGAAGAGAGTGACATGTGCAATAGCAGATCTTTTCCCGTTATTTGTATAATTTCCTTAGAGTGATCAGGAATTTTCCAGCACTAAATTTGATTTTTATTGAATTGCCTCATTTCCTAATGTTTTGGGGGCAATTGATTGCACCCATGTGAGAATTAACTCACCTGGTGGTGACAATGCGGGAACTTTTAGAAATAGGAAGAACTATTTTTCCGTAAATGTCCAAGCAATATGCAACGCCAAAATGGAGTTCACAGACTTAGTTGCTAGGTGGCCTGGAATCTGCCACGATAGCAAGATATTTGGCCATTCCTATAGGAATGCAAAGTTCCTAACAGGTGTTTATGGGGACGGTGTGCTTCTTGGCGATGCAGGACATGCATACTCGAGGTATTTGTTGACACCCCTTTATAATCCTCGCACCCAAGCAGAACATCTGTACAACGAGTCCCACATAAGAACAAGGAACGTCGTGGAAAGAACCTTTGGCGTCTGGAAAAGGAGATTTCTTGTATTGGCAACGGGTGTAAGACTCACTTTGTGGAATAGTTTACCAGTAATTGTAGCTACGGCAGTCCTGCACAACCTTTTAAGGAGAGCAGGAGAATACTTGCCACCTAACGATTCTGACCTTAATCTGCCTTGGGACACATTGGTGTCTGAGGGAGAAATGCAGGAAACATTCTCTGGCTCGCAGTGAGTCAATGAACAATTTAGATATAGAAATAGACTAGTTTATATCTATTTTGGGAGTATTGGAAGAAGACAGTAAATAAGTGCTAAAATTTAGTTTAAATTTCTACACTTTTCATTAGTCAACTTATTACACATGGAATGTCAGAAAAAGTTTAAGAAATAAACAATTTTGTAACGAGATTTATTTTTCAATATTTCTTTTCAACATTATCATCCTCACAACATGCATCTCCTCCTGCCTCCTATTTTCTTCTCGCATTGCAAATATTTTGTACTCCTGTAGTTCCATTTCTTTATCATGCTATTCTTGCTTTCTTTTATTTTCATTGTTGTAAAACTGCTCCATAGCCAGCAGCGTTTTCACCCTAGCATCCTCGGCAGTCTGTTGTATCCGGGGACGTCTGGAGCACCAACGGGTAGCAGGGGTGTCGGCGGCTGCGGAGGTGATTGAGGCAGGAATGGCTGTAGCAGAGGTGGCTGTGGCAGTGGCTTCTTGATTAGTAATAGCACTACTAACAAGCAGATCCACAGGCTGCAAAAGGGAACACATAAGTGTCCTCAGCAAAGCTGGCGAACCCCTGCTCCAGTCTCCGTTCAGTAGTAGCGATGGTTGTGCATTGGTCTGTAAATTACGTAAAAGAAACGTCTGTAAAAGAAAGTCAATCATTTTTATTTGCTAGTTAGATACTGAATTAAACTTATGAAACTCATTTAGAAAGTTCACAATTTTTTGCATTCCGTAAACATGAAATCAAGAGAACTAGATGACTTATCAAACTGAATTTCCAAAATGAAAATACTTTAGCATCCACAAACAACATCTTGCATACACGACATTTGCGAAGCAAAAGTTATCAAATTAAACAGTTACTTGCACTATTTTATTAAGAAAATCTTGGAATATACTGCAACAAAATTTCTCACTATGAGTATGGCTAACGTGGGTGTCTCTTCATAGTATTTGTGGAGTAATTTGTGCAAGGAGGACCTGTGGATTCTATGTAAAAATTTCTCTGGAAAACAAATTACAGTTCATTTGTATAATTATTACAAGACTCGCTAAATTTGCCTCCCTTTATAGATGATCCTCAAACAAATAAAAGTGTGAGGATTTTCAATACAACAATTCGTGCATCTGTATTTTAAACATGCTCCAAATGCTGCATCCACACAATGGTAAAATTTAGAGTGCACTTATTGACTTACAAGAACAGCTGTGTACAGCTGCATTTACTTTAGAATGAAGAAACTGTTTCTAATTACTTTAGATCCTATCTACCATATTACTGATTCAACAAGTAGGCCTAATTCACAATTATTGCCCAAATTATACAAGTGCTTGTTATATATTACAACTCCACAGTCAAATTTACAATGAACTATAACACCACCTTTGCAACATGAAATTCATTCATTACTGTTCTCACCTCAAAGAGTTCCCCTTCATCTTTCATTGTGAAACATACCACTAACTGCTACAATTATTGGGCGATTCGTCGTAACCCGTTTCCGAATTTCTAATAACATGGGCGCCAGGAAAAAGGTTACGATAATATTTTAACTATTATTACTCTGATAAAAACTAAATATTATCCCGCTAGCTGGGTCGATGGGTCACGTCAGAAATAATCGCTATTATCTGTTAATAGCCTATTACCCGATCTGCCATCTATACAGAATGGCGAGGAATCTGAAAACAGAGATTATTTTATCTAGCTACTTATTAGCTTGAATTGGCCAATGAAAATCATTTATCTTTCTTTCAAAGAGAAACTTAATGTTTATTTCTTATTAAAATGTAGCAAATTAAAATGTAAAAATTTATAATGAGAAACTTTCTTTAGTCATGACCTGGTTCGAACCTTATACGGTGATCCTGGTCTTCACGCGCTCTTGATCGATGCCACCTCGAAGAAACGCCTTCCCTTCTTTCTTGAGGTTCCAAAGTCCCGAAGTCCAATTACCACGAATCCTCTTCTCTTCTTTAAATACGAACACCGCCAATTCACCGTTTCGCACCACTCAAATATTTTTTCTCGCTCCACCAGATTATATCTGATGCCCGTTCTCTCCATATAAATATCCAGCGCTTTTATGATTCCACAGCAAAAATTTCTCAGTTCTATCATCCGTTTATAGCAAGAAAATATGCAAAGTCCGGTACCGTTCGTGAACCGCATACATTTATAAGTTCAAGAATGAATAGAGTTCACTCGCGAAAAATTTCCAAGTCTTATTTCGATGCACAGCAAAATATTCAGAACTCGACACGTTCCACAAATATTAGAAAGTATCACAAGTTCAATTCTGGTTCTACCACGAAAATATTCAGAGTCCGAATATATCCCTCAAGTCCGATTCTTGCTCTACCACACGAAAATACTTCAAAGTCTGAACACGTACTGTAGACCCCCGAAATTTTTACAAGTCCTAACATGTACAAATTAATCTATTCGCGAGCGAACTGCTCACCGTCACGACATGCAACAGAATGAATTTTATCGTCCATTTAAAACCCACAATGGCTCGCCTTTCTTTTTTTTTTTTTACTATCTTGTTTCGACAAAATGCCACAAACTTCCGTTTTAATAACCAGTCGACGCTTCTTCAACCAACCCACAAATCTCTTATATTTCCTCCTACTCACGCCGTCACCTCTACGGTCAGATGAATGTTTATTTATCCTGACAACAACACGACGTCGTTATGGGTCTTTCCACGTAAGAAAAGACCCTAAAAATTCAAGATGGCGGAGTTTCGGCACTGCCAACCTCATCGAAATAAAACACGAAAGCGCCGACGTGACTTGTTTAAATGTACGTTGTGGCCTTCAAAAATCCAGATATGCTGAAATGATTTGTTAATATTGTTTTACGACTTATAAATCGCAACAGCCATATGGTAAAATAATGTAATTTATAATTTATATATGAAATTTTTTATTAATTAATTATAATATTAAATATAATACTTTTAATTAAATTACTTATAAATTTAAAAATATTTGAACTCTCAGAATTAATAAAATCTTATTGAAACTGAAGAATAAATGAAATAGTAGAATGTTATTTTATTATACAATAGGAAAAAAAGGTATAAACAGGGGATTTATAGAATAGAGATGAAATGAAATGCAAGACAAAATAATTTTAATTTTCCAACAGTACACAATGAAGTGAAATAAAACTATTCTTTACTGAACTAGAAATATTTGTATAATAATGGTTTTATGCACGTAATATCGGCACATGACCACAATCAAAGCATATATAAGGAATGAACAAATCTACAGTATGAAAATGACAATGTTTGAAATTTCATGAAAATTGAATTGATTAGATATATGATTTTATATAATGCGAATGTTCAGTAAAGAATAAACTGATGCACCATGGGTGGTCAATTTTAATGACAAATTGCAAGGAACAGTCATTAAAATTTCTTGAACACCGATGGTCCACAGCAATTTATTTTCACAAATATTATTGAATTTTTACAATAATTTTAAAGCCTAATGCCCCTGGGCTTACAAACATTACAAAACATCCCGGCATTTACCTTAAGCGATCGGGGAAAACCAGGGAAAACAAAGGAGTAAGTATGCTACCATATATATAAAAAAAATTGAATAAAAAAGTGAATTAATCCTCAATTGGATTGTAAAAATATTATCATTAAAAATCAACGTTAAGAAATTTGGCTGACTTTACAAATTAATAAACTACTTAAAAATTTTACATATATTGATAGCATACCCATCCTCCCGATCAGGATGACGACTGAGGGCCGATTTCTAGCATGCATACAGAAACACAAGTCAAAATAATGGAGACATTTACATTACGTAAAATAATATACATAAAACATTCCATATTTAGAAAATGAAAAATCTGGTAAACACAGCAACCCTGCAACATAGAACAATCAATGCAGTATCTATTGTCCAAACATGATAAATTCAATAAACAGACATGTTATTGTTATAAGATCAAAAATTATTCCTAGGAAATTATGTTCTTGCAATGAAAAACAAAAAAATTAAAAAAGGAGAATATCACATTTAAATAAAAAAAATTGCAACTTAACTTATATATTACTTCAAACTCCAGCAACATATGAAATTGTCCGGAAGATAAGATGGCCCAAGAATTTATACTTCACATTACAGTATTCAATATAATATGTAACCAAAAAGATTTACCTACAAAACCAATAAAATTTACAAACATAAATAGAAATTCATTGAAAAATAACTTAAAATGATATGTTAATATCCAAAAAGTAATATAGCGCATCAGTAGTAAACATTACATTTTACTCTATATCATGCCAATAATATCATGAAATAAGTACTTACTAATTTCACTTTACAACTGATTACCATTTCAACAAAACATCTAAATAAAATGATGTATGTTCTGAACTCCATTATTGCATATGTGAAACATTTATTAATGTAATGTATGTTTCACACACATGTCAAATATTTGAAGTGCATTCATTTATATCACTTAGCATCCCTACTTAAACAGAACACAAACTCAGAGGCATTGGCAGTAATGATTAATTGTATTACAGGGATAATGTAAAGAAAATTGATTAACTGTTAATTCATTGGGGTTAATTAATGTTAATGAAATGGTGCTCTTAACTAGCGTCTTTGGTTGAATTGAGAAAGCAGGAGTTCACTCAGGATCTCAAACTCATTAAAACTATTAATGCACACTCACTTCTTTCTCATTGCAACTGTTCTCAAACCAAACAGACTGACTGAAGCACTGGCAGGAACAATTGACTGTAATATAAAATATTAAATTACAACCTGCAATTATCACAAACCCATAATCAAGTAAATTCAAGCAATACCTTTTCCGTAGCACAGTGTGACAAAAACTTGTACACAAACTAGACTTTTGTGGTTGCTTTCAGGAGGCAGCAGATTTATAATTACATGGCACATCTGTAAGATTGAATTTCATTTGTCACTAGTGTTTGACAATTACTCTACACTATTTGGGAATACTCACTAATTTCACATTGCAACCGTTCTCGAACCAAACCAAATAACTCAAGCACTGGCAGGAACAATTGACTGTAATGTAATAATATTAATGTAACAACTTGCAATAACCATAATTCCATAATCTTGTACTGTGTAGCTATACCTTTTCCTGGGCACAGTGTAACCAAATTTTTTCTTAATCTTGACTTAGTGGTTGCTTTACTGGGGCAGGAGTTTTATAATTTGAGGCACATCTGAAATATTCGGTAACATATTTTACAAGAAAATCACTTTTATTCCAAACGCTTTAATGCTTACTCACAGTTTTCACTTTTGCAACCCTACTCGAACCAAACCAAATAACTCAAGCACTGGCAGGAACAATTGACTGTAATGTAATAATATTAATGTAACAACTTGCAATAACCATAATTCCATAATCTTGTACTGTGTAGCTATACCTTTTCCTGGGCACAGTGTAACCAAATTTTTTCTTAATCTTGACTTAGTGGTTGCTTTACAGGGGCAGGAGTTTTGTAATTTGAGGCACATCTGAAATATTCAGTAACATATTTTACAAGAAAATCACTTTTATTCCGAACGCTTTAATGCTTACTCACTGTTTTCACATTTGCAACCCTACTCGATCCCAACACACAACTGAAGCACGGGCAGGAACAATTGACTGAAAATTGGGAGAATGTGTTAATGAAATGAAATTCTCTTCAACTCTCAATGGAGTATTTTCCAGTTCTTACCTGTTCTGTTGCACAGGAGGTCCCAACATGTTCTCTAACAACTGTGGGTGGTTGCATTAATATGTCAGATGTTTCTTGAGATGAAGTTGTGGAATCTCTAATTTTGTTTTAATTATTTCACATTGAAGATGTTCCTGGGATTGGCTCAAATGGAATTGTGTCTCCTTCCTCTCCTGTGCCTTCTTCAGCTGTGTCAGTTCCACTAGCACTGCTCAAATTTACAACTATTTCTTCATAATCTTCTTCCACTGCCTCTCTTTCATAATACTCTTCAATAATTTTTTCTGTATGTTCCACTGAATTCTTCCAAATTTCTGGTGTGACCTGTTAATGCCATACCATAATTTTCTACTTTATTGTTTCACTAATTTTGAAAAAAATTATAATCATAACTGTTGTCATATATTTACTATTTTTCTATAATGGTGTATTGAAAACTTTACCTGATTTAGTGCCTCATTCCACACAGCTTTAGTTCTCTCCATTCCTTGCCCTGGCCTTTCACATACAGTTTTGTTGTAGTACCCTTTTGAAATGCCCCACACATGTTCAATAGGATTGAATTTGCAATGATATGGTGGCAGCCTCAAAACTGTGTGCCCTTCTGCAGCGAGCATGTCATCAACTACATACCTTTACCAATACATTGCTGAGGTCAGTTATTTATTAGATTTATATATCATTTATTTATCACAAGTGTAGATGTATATATTTGTACATATTTAAAGTACATATTTTAATATTTTATTACAATGATGCAACAGAACAAGATAATATGATGCAAAATATTAATGAAATGTATTCTTTAATGCACTGATATGTATCTCGTGGTACCTTTTTATCCTTTCACAATGTTGGCTCGCCAGGGCAGCAAGTGAGATTTTATTTGCAACTTCTGGCACTCGTACTCCTCGCTGGTTCAGCCATTCCTAAAAATTATTTTCTTTGGTTAAATTACTTATTTCATTAAGCACAATACTTTCATTTCATTTCTGATACTTACGATCAGTTGATCCTTTCGCCACTTTGTTGTTGGATGCCTCTCTACCTGCCTTGAATGGTATGAAGCATTATCCATGACAATGATGCAAGGTCTTAAATTGCGAATGCCAGGAATCAGTTGTTTCTTAACCCAGGATTCAAAAGTAGAACTGTTCATTGCTCCATGATAATCTTGCCCCCTTTTTAGGTCAGTAGCAAATATCAGACCAGCACCTACAAAATGTCATGCTTCGTACACATGCCTCAGTTTGTACATAATTATTGCCATTAAAACTGAAAACATTTGTACCTGGTACAAAACCTTCTCTCGTTCCTGCATGAACCACAACTAGCCTCCTTCCCTCCGGTGGTCTTCTAATTACTCCTTTACTGGTGCCTGGTAGTTGCCATGAATAAGTAGTTGAACCTAATGAAAATTATGTTTCTTTCTTGTAATTTTTACTCATAAGTAATATACATTTAATATATATATTTTCAGTAATATACATTTTCAAAGGGCTATTTTACCATTCATATAGATCCATGTCTCATCAAGGTACACTACAGTTTTTGGGTTTTGACTTCTCTTATTTTTCATATAGTCTGCCACAAAATATAACCTCTTTACAATTATTTCATTTGACTCACAAATACGAATATTTGGGTCTCCTTTCCTCCATGCTAAACCCATTTCCTTAATAATTCTGAACAATGTTGTGCGTGACCCTCTAAATAAAAAAAATATCATAATTTTCCTTCACGTACTGCCAAACATCTGTAAGTGAGAGTCTCCTGCCTGTTGCAAATGAATAGGTCTTTAGAAAGTCTTCAAAAAGTGAGCCACATACTTCATCATTCCTCTAAATATAAAATATCTTACCATTATCAGCTTCCTGGTAAATATATCTGCTAATAGCTTCTCTTGCAAATCCATCAGCTGAATCTCTCACAGGTCGTGAACGCTTCCTCTTTTTGCTTGGAGTTTGAATACATTTTCCTGCCTTATAATCCCTAATCACGCTTGCCAGAGTTGTATAAGGTCTCTGTAATATATGAATATATTTCAATAAAATAATTATGATTCACACACACATGTTCATTGTGAAGACGTTCTTGAGGCATGCAATAAAGTTAATAATTATTGTGACATTGATGGCTTACCCCCCACAATTACAGCTACCTTTGCAATGACACTGCTCTCAGGAAGTTTCACTTCTTTACGAGAATTTTTCTCGCTCTTGTATTTATAAACATTAAGAAGGACCTGCCTTTCACCACTCGATAAAATCCACTTCCCCTTCTGCTTCACTGGTGAGTTATTTCTAGAATTACCTGACATTTCTAAAAATGTCAAGCACAGCACACAATAAGATTTCCCTTGGGAAACAATTCGCGCACTGGAAACGCAAAAAAAATTGCTTTTTCAGCACGCAAGTGCGGGATGCGGCTCCCTCGCATAAGCTCACAATCTCCACACAACGCTTTGCTGGTTGAAACCGTTGAAGTTGGCACAAATTCATTTCGCTCGCATGCATGCCATTCTCCGGCCAAGAAAAAGTCCCTGGCAGCTATATTTCCATTACGTCGGGAATTTACGTTGGGGTTGGCACCTACTTTCTCCAACCTAAAGGGTAATCAAAAGTCCCTAAGTCAATGTAGTATGTATGGCGGGTGGTTTACGGGAGGTTGGTATTGCCAAGCTCTCTGGGTCACATCTTACGTGGAATAAATCTTAGCACTGGATTTGTTAACATGAAGTTATTCAAAGAAGCGGTGGGTCGTAGGTGACCGGTGAGTCATGGGTGAGCGCTGGGCTCAGATTCGCAATGCAAACCTCACTCGCGTCTCAGGGGGCAAGTCGATAACCCCGACTTCCGACGCGCACATCTCACCGTCCCAGATGTTCTTCCAGGAAGGTAAGAGAAATGTAAGTAAGATTCTGTGAATTGAAAGAGTTGCGGGTGAGGTCTTTTTCGTATGCCAGTGATGGAATTAAAGACAAAACATTATTTTTTGTCATTTCTGGGCCTCTAGTAATTTACTACAATAATTCACATTTTTCTATTGCCCAACACTGTTATAAATTTATTTATTTCTCATTTTATATTGTGTATTTCGTATGTAGTATATGATAATGAATTATTTATTTCGAATTATTGAAAACTCTACCCGTGTTTGGCGTTAGAGGTATGGAGTTGAATAGGCTGATTTGGAGAGAGTGCTGTTGTTTGGCGTTCGATTTTGTCGACCAATTCAGAAGCCATGGCGGCTTACATCAAATATTCCATAATAAATAGTCTCCAGTGACGAAAAGACGTTTTCTCACAGGGAAGAAACAGTACCCATCTCAATTTTGTTTAGCATTTATAGCATTTAGCTTTTATTAAACAATGATGAAATTAATACCAAATGTTTATTGGGTTTAATAAATATGCCATACATTCGAATTTGTAAGAAACTTAAATGGCATTCGAATGGGCATGAAATTAATTATTTTCCTTTAACGCATCTTTTTGTGCTCTCATATGTAATTCTGGATTGTAAACTTTGTGCCTTGTATAGAATTTTCGTTGCTTACTTGAAAATAAACTGCAGGTCCATTTATATTTTTGGAGATTCCAATTAACAACCTCTGAATACTGAGTAATAATTCACAGTGTCAAAAGAATTGATGAACATTATTTCAGTTTTTTAAATTCTATTTTATTGCTGTAGCGAAAAAGTTGATTTTAAATTACTTTTCAAACTCTTTTTTTTTTTCTCTTTTAAATATTTCAAAAATTATATTGATTTGTTTTGTCTCTCTAAAATAATCTACAATAAATCGATTGATTGTAACTTTTCGACATATTAATAGATTAATTGAAATTGCATTTCTTGCGATTATAATTAATCAATTACAATTAATTGAATGAGTTTTGCGATCACAACGCCCGGCGACTTTAAATCCCGTTGTTGCATTGAGCGGCCGAGCCGTCGAGCCAACGCCGAGCGGCCGAACCGCCGAGACTGCCGATAATGACGCGGTCCCGACAGCTCCGATTCTTGAGGGAGACCAGCGTACACTAGATTTCAATCGGCAGATAAGCGCGCGCGCGACTTCCGAGACTCCAACACTACGAAAGCAAAGCCAGCAAAACCGATCGAATATAGAATGCGTTTTGCCCGGCTCTAGTAAGGATATTTCTTCAAGAATACGTTATTACAGACAGACTTTTTATGTAATTAATTAGCTAATTACATATTTTTTGTCTTCCTACTTACCGTTCTCAAATTTGTAATCTTGGGGAATCGTCCCCGTCCTAACACAATATTCAATATTTTCGTTACGTATTTTTACATATTTGAAAACGAATATTCGATTCGCCACAACCACTCAAGAGTATCAGAGAAAATCAGGATGAAAATATCATCATAGAAGTAATTGCAGGCTCAAATTCTTCGAAAGAACGAATAAAATTTACAGAAACATTCCCTCCAAATTGTGACAATAATCTTTGTTCAACAATACCTTTCTTTGTCAACAGTGTAGTGTACCATATTTTTATTGACATTGAAGAGCCATTGAAAACACACATTGAAAAATTAAAATTTAAAAGGTCATGACAATTATGAAAATAAAAAAACAGTAAATTACATAATGAATAAAGAGAAATGAAGAAACGAACTAAAACATGTTTGCGTATGAACTGTAAGTAACAATGATACTTTTTTTTTTTTTTTGTTTGTTAATCTTGAAAATAAAATGAACAATAATTTGGGTAATAGTTTTGCCTAAAACAGATGGCAATGGCCAAATAAAAAAATGACCTTGTTAAATTAGCGCAACCTGAAAAACATTCCTTTCCTTTCAGCATCAAAAACATTTCTTTACCAAACGATATTTCGTCAACATTCAAATAATAGCTTGTGCTGCCTCCATCCGGCGAAATATAGAACTACTATCTCTACACGCGCTCTATCTACCGGCATCAGCTTGAACTAGAGCGCCGCGCGCGCCAAGCAGGCGGAGCGACCGAGCGAGCACCCACCACTCCCGCCTCCCCCACCCAGCCAACCAGCGCCCACCCAACAGCCAGTCGCGAGGCGCGAGCGGCCGCGATCGGAGAGTCGTGGTGTGCGAGTGAGTGCGTGCGTGCGCGTCGAGTGAGAGCGGACCCGCGAGGCGAGGCGAGGCGAGCGTGCACCGAGTGACGTAACGCGGTCGGTGAGCGAGACGCGCGCGTCCAGGGAAACCGCGCGCCGGTGATGCTCGCGGCCAGTGCGACGCGCCAGTGCCAGTGCCAGCCCCAGCCCCAGCCGCGCTCCACCGCCGCCGCCGCCTTCTCCGCCGCCCCACGCCGCCGCCGCGAGCCGCCACCATGTCCATGAAGGTGAGCACCGCCCTGCCCTCCGATGACCTGTACTGTGGATGCTGGCGCCGGTATCGGCCCGCTCTCCCGTGAGAGCGTGTGTCATATTCGTAAAAAGTATTAAATGCTCCCTACCAGGGACGCAATCCATTTCCAGAAGCATTGTTAATATAGTCCACGTTGGCATATGTTCAAATTTAAGAAAGTTTAAAAAGAAAACTGTCGCAAGACCATTCGTAGATTCATTGAGACTCCGTAAATTAATCATGTTGCGTGTCTGGAGGACGGGAGGGAGGCTCCTATTATAGAAAATGATAATGTCAGGTATTGGAATATGTATCAATATATTGACACACTATTGACTCGCTAAAGCGGGTCCGAATTTTCAGACACGTACATGTTGGGATGCAGTGTATTGGCTTGAACAAACCCCAACTGGGGCTCTGGGCACCTCTTTAACGAAGACTGCATTCACATTACGGTCGATCTTTTGGGAGGCTGTGACAGATAGCTCGAAGGTATTTGTTTATGTCATTTTTTAGGTATCAACGGAATGTGAACCTGAGTTCAAGGTGCTCAATTTTGAACGACAACAATATAAATATTTTTGTGAATCATATATATACATAAGAAAAAAATAGAAGAACGCGCCTGTAAAAGATTGGACACTCCCAAATATTGCGAGCGCAATTCTTCTTTAATATTTGAAGAAGCAATTTTGAAGTTCGCGGTCATGTGTCCTGCGACTAGATCCAGTACAGGTAGACTAGATCCAGTACAGCCAAACGACTGTACTTCGCCGCAACGTATTTGATTTATTTTCGACAAAGAACAGTATAAACTAGGTGACGTACTACAATGGAGAAGTGTAAAGTACAGTAAGAAGTGTGAAGTACAAGTACATACGTTGTAGTCCAAGTCGTCAAACGTGTTGAACCATTTCCATCGTGAGTGCCCGTGTTGGTTGCCAGTACTATTCCTTCCTTAAAATACTTTTTTTTCTTTTTGGAGAAGACTCTGAAAAACAGGTGGTAGCTTATGATTAGAAATACAGTAAAGCATACGTTTGTTGTTACACGATCTAATTTCTTGTGTTGTCCAAGTATTTCTTTTCGTGAAATGTTTAATTTTCTCTTTTTAAGCGGAAAGCACGCATTAAAGTACTTAGAGTGACATGGCAATTGAAAATGTGGAACTTGGACCTGCGCGCCTAAGACAGTATTTTGATCTACGGGACAGCACGTGGATTACATGACGCGGCCTCATATGACGTTTCCGTTGGCAATGTTCCCACCATGTGGCGGGCTCAGGCGCTGCGATCGAGATCACTAGCGATTGAGCGATTGTTTACCAACGTTGATTAGTGTGCGAAGATCATAGAAGCCGTTAATTTATTACACTTGTTTGAATACATGCGAAGAAAACAAAACACTTCAATGGGCATTAAATACTTTTTTGAATGTAACTCAAAGGAAAAATTTTCTCAATATTATATTTACGTTAAAATCATAGTGTATACAGTACTTTCGGTGCGTTATTTTGTTTGTAATTTGTTCTTTTTTTTTAAAAAAAAGTGTGCTCTACCAATACCAAAGTTCATATATATTGGAAAAAGGAAATTTATTGGTGGCTGTGATTCGCCTATACAAAGATTGTAAACACATATATGACGAGACAGAGCCTTGTACCAATTTTTGTAAATGAATTATCAGCGTAATTTACAACATTGTTCTCAAAAGGAATTTCGTTACATTAATTGAGCAAATTATCTGAACGCACATAGTAAAGATCGATTATGCTTTTCTACGAAAGATTTCTAGAGGTCTATGAAATTAATTATGCTGCTGGCAAAATTTCTTAAATGTTACATCATAAATTAAAATATTTGACACGAGTTATCTCGAATACTGGACACATTGTTTCGTATCTTCTCCAGGAAGAGCGGTTTTCAGGAACTGCATCGAAAAAGTAATTGTTAGCCTATTCGCGGAAAAAATAAGGACGCCGGACTCTGGGACTAACTGCAAATGTAGGTACAAATTTCAAAAGGAGCGAACGGTATTTTCGATTTACCGGTAAAATTAAATCAACCGCAATTTAAATATTTTAGGTGGCACGGCGAGCAATAATCCATGTTTAAATTGAATAAATACCGGTAAACCTTTAAATTAGAAACATGTTTTATGAATTTACATACGAGGCATCACAAATTGAATTTGAATTAAAAACTATGAAATAAAAGAAGGAAATAAATTACAAATAAAACTAAATTTTGAACCTTCAAAATCTATATATTTAAAATATTAATGCAATTGTAAATGATATTACGATCCTCAGCCAGCAGTATTTCTGTCATAATACCCTAGATGAAGGAATATAATGACTGGGAGGAGACAATGATAGGGTTACGAGATCATCAAGATAGAAAAAGAGCACGTACTTTGTATTTAAGACTCTAATTAGTGGTGCTACAACAGTGCATTCCCGCTTAATTTTTAACTTCGACAATTTTCAAAGATGAGATCTGCGCCATTATTTTAAGCGTCCCTTGTTCTGACAGTGGAAAAAGAAAACAAAAAGGTACATTTCGTCCCTTGCTGGGAAAGCCATCCTATGATTTTAAATTTTAAGGTTTTTATTTATTTAGAATAATGTATATTCGTTCTTTACGCTATATTTTCCTTGTATGGAAGAATTCCAAGCAAACTAGTGACTACATAAAACATGTTAAAAAGAGATGTGCTTTAAGGCCCATTCACAATGCAAACACAAAAATAAGCATAACACAGACGTTAACATTAACATAAGTGATTGACTGAAGTATTTACAATGTCGAACATAATCGTAAGCAAAATAAAGAGTTTCTATTGGCTGTCAAACTTTCTAGTTTATATTGGTTGGATGTGTCAATCGATATCGAGATATCGACTGTGTCCGTGAAAAAAAAGGGGGGGCTGTTGCCATGGATTGCGTTTGTTCGTCTATCGACTTACTTCGATACTCGATTTTGAGTGTACTGTAATTGGTTCATTTCTTATTTTTGACATAAGCATAAACACAGAAGCTTGCAAGCTATTAAGTTAACTTCTTACGTGTTATGCTAATGCGAACGCATTGTGACCGAGTCCGCTTATGGACGTAGTCGTAACTTTTATGTTAACCCCATGTTTTATTATTGATTGATTGATTTTTTATTTATTTATTTAGTCAAAAACTGTATGTACGTATAGGGGAGAAAAACTGTACGTATAGGGGAGAAAAAATCATCTGCGCACGCTTTCTTGAGTTTCAGAGTCCCTTCCCAACAATTTAACTATTAATAGTTGAAAGATAAAATAATAATAATAATAATAATAATAATAATAATAACAACAACAAATTTAAAAAGCGAGGGATTAACATTTCAAAAACTAGATATTTTCGTTGCCAAATTATAGAAAACTTATTTTTAACGGTAAAGGAACAAACAGATTTGATTTTTCTGTATTGGGGCATTGTGAATGGGCCTTTAATATATCGATGTTTAGAAAACATCGACATTGACGGCGCCGCGCCACGTGAGGCGGGATGTTCCGGGGTAGCCGTCCTGAAAGCGCGCGCGAGCTGCGTTTGTTTTCTCTTTCGTTCATTCGAGTGGGAGAGTCCTCCCGGACCATTTATGGCCCTCTGGAAATCCCCTCGATTTACACAGCGGCGGATGCCTGTTGCGGTCTCGTTAACGCGTGCCAAGGAGCTGTGCTAGAAGAGAATTCCGGACCTAGTACGCATACACAAATAACGTGGGTGCTCTGAGCTAGTATGTCAAGGGTGTCCCCCGTAAAAGGCCCTTTTACTCTGTTTCATGCTGATTGAACGTAAGCATGCAGTCAAGACGGCATGATTTGTGGATGAAAACTTTTGAGATTGTTTTTCAATCCAGAAAACGTACGGCTTGTAGTCTAGTCATATGGTAGAAAATAAGAGAAAGTTTTGATGGAGTTTTGATATTTTGTTCCTATACGTCTTTTTGGGTCGCTGAACAATATTAGGTTTGGCAATAAAAATGTTGCATGAAAACACGTTTTTAAGGGAAAAAGTGTGTAAAATCTCACACTTCTTCTTCTTCTTCTTCTTCTTCAAAATAACCCAAAAGCCATCGAGGTGGTTGCTGATGTAGGTGAACTATTTCGGGTTTCATTATTCGACTCCAGGGCGAAGAACGTGCCATTTCTCAGGCAGGTGAGATATGTCAGCGAAATGTGCCTTCAGTTACGAAGCAAATATTGCTGCACTACCAATATCTGGAGCTGCAGTACAGGAACACTTTTTAAGAGTTTTTTATAATGTTCAGAAACGCCTAGATTTAGAAGGGGGAAAAAAGGAGAGTGGAGAGTGAAAAGTACGAAAAATGGCCTTGCGCCTTTGACTACAACGTGTTAGTACCACCTGTTGTACCGGTTTTATTGAAATTTGATTCCTGCAAGAACTTCAAAAACTGAAGAAGAAGAAGAAGAAGAAGAAGAAGACGACTGCCAGAAGACAGAATTAATGATCGAAATTGTTGCCTCAATGGATGACTTGAGTTATTGTGAAAAAAACTGAAACAGGCATGAATTTCATACATTTTTTGCTTAAAAACCGTCTTTCCATACAAAATTTTTATAGGCAAACCTGAAATTCGTGTTCAGCGACCCAAAAAACATATACGAACCAAATATCAAAACTGCACCAAAACTTTCCGCTATTTGCCCCTTTTGAGTACCATTTGACTGGATTCTAGAGGCATCCTTTTCAATTTGTAGCTAGGTTAGGTTAGGTGCGATTCGAGAGATTTTGTGTATTCGCGTGGCGGATTCGAGTTTTTGAATTTTCCGGTGAGTTTATATTTTACTGTCTTTTGCCAGTGTGAGGTTACTGAATCTCGTTTCTGCAGCCAAGATTTCCTTTATTCGGAGCCGCTAGACTTCCAGATCACTTCCAGCGACGATGACGGCCTTTCTATTTTTGTCCTCATCTTTTATTAATACGTCAAGAAATTATTAATTAAGTAGCTTTTGACGCACGTAGGCAAGTCGCGAATGAATGTACTTGGTCGGTGCAATTCGTTTCGATGCCGGCGGAGTCCCTGGCGGCGTCTCTTGGCAACTCGTACAGAAAACATGCAGACCGTGTAAACCCTACTTTTGGCTTTTATCTTCATGTTTAGGATCTTGAAGTTTATCTTCAGTTTCTTTACGTTAATCTGCATAAAAACTGTACCATGTAAAAAGTTTTTAAAAAATACCTATTTTATTAATTATAAATACGCTTCAGAGTGGAGAATTATTTGTAAATTTATTGATTTATTCGCACAATTTTTAGCCTACAAAATTTCTTGAGAGAGTTGAATGTGGCGTCCTGACATGCATTGGAACTGGCGAATCATTCGAGTTAAACCCTTTTCGGGGATAGAGGTAACTGGCTTTTGTGGAAAGAAGCCTTAGGAGAGAAAAACTGCATTCTGATCTAGTACGATTTGTTGACTTGTCCAGTTTACCTTTGACATTTGTCTAAACACGAGCTTAACTTGATATTTTGTGTCCTGATTGCGTGACGTTTTGACTATTTATTTGGTATAAATAATCAATAAACAGTTAAAAACTTTACCCCACGTAGTGTATGTGACAAAAGTAAATTTTTTGCATGTTTTGAGCTCCGGAATCCCTACCTCGTTTTTTACTGTTCTAAAACTGAACTAGTAAGTACTTTCAGGCTTTCTTGATTGTGCGGTAGTGAAAGTGAATTAGTATTTCCATTTGCACTTGCTGGGAATAAAATTGAGGCGCTCAGAACAAAAGCCAGGTAAGTGACAATTTCATGAAATAGAGAGAGAAAACTCAAAGTTAAGAAGCTCCTAACAAAGACATTTAGGGTAGTTATTAAAATATGCCTACAGAGTAATATTAGAGAAGTATATACTTACAAAGTCAAAAAACTTAACTTGTATTCATTTTCAGAAACACCCGTTTTTAATCTTTGAAATTTTCTGCATAAGAACGACATAAGTGCAATCATGCTGGATTTATTGAAAACAAAAGTTTAAACTCAAAATATTTTATTGTATAACATGAGAACGTTTTACGTACCTACAAAATTATAAATAGTATACCTATATCACTACAAATAAAGCAAGAACGAAGTAACTTAACTAAATTTCTAATACTAGTTGCCCGACTTTTCTTGACGTCTCCCAGCGCGGGGTGCGGGGAAAGGAGACTTCTCCCTACGTCACATCCGACGGGAGTTGCCAAATGTAACATTAATACTATTCGCGCCTCTTTCACTCTTAATACAACAGGACATTATAGACGATAAAATAGAACAAATAATAACGTAATTAATAGCAACCACAAATGAAATTAATTATATAATGATAATATTGCTTATTAAGGAGATAAGATATTAGTGTACGTACTTAATTTTCATCTTCTGAATAATGTGAATCATCGCTTGAATTCTCTGTAGTATTAATTACAATGTCATTCACTACAATTTCCATTATCCCGTCTTTTTGCCAGTATTCTTTTTCTAGATGTTTTACATGGTTGCAGTAACCTTCCCAGTCCGAAACAGTTACAGCTTCAAACTCTCTGACTGTTAATTCACGCAGATCCGTAGCTGACATGTCCCCAAATATATTGTGTTCCGTAAAATACCTTTTAGTTTTTGCCCATCCCAGCTCAATTGCATTTAAGTCGCAATTGTAGGGAGGACGACGAATGACAGTGTGACCAGCACCTGCAGCCATTTCATCTATTACGTACTTTTTTCCCGCTCGTCTTCCATAAAAAGCTTCGTTTTCACAAGGAAGCGAGACCTCCAATCAACAATGTCTCCACTTTCTAACACTCGAATCGTAATCGTAATCACCAAAATCCGAAATGAATAAATCACAGGGCACAACAATAACAGCGAAAACGCGAGAACAGAATTCATTCGAAAGCAGAGGTAGGCAGCCCTGACAATCTTGCCGTGCCGTTCCGGGTGAGACCAATATTCTGACCAGATCATACCGAGTCGTGCTGTGTTGAGTACTAGGGAGTTCAGACGTCAAGAAAAGTCGCGCGACTAGTATGTCGGCATCACTTGAAAGAATTTTGTCCTCAACAACAAATTCTTCTTGGCCATTGTTCAAGCATGGAGTGTTATCTTTTTGTTTTGTGCAGACACAGACATGAGAAATGGCAAAAATCAAGGTGAATCTGTAGTTCCTGCAGATTTTTATACTTTTGGCTTTTAATTTTCATTCCTAGATACAGTTTTTCGAGTTTTTCTGCACAAGGTTTACCGAACTAAATTTTTCAAAAAGTGAACCTTTCTAAAAGTGATGTCCTCATTTAATGTCTCTTAAAAATTGTTTAGGGATTGGTTCTTTCAATGCGTATCTACAGTATCTTCCGCCAAGATACGAAGTTCCCTTCGGCGTCTTTTGTAATCACGGATTTCATTGATTTTGTAGCTAGGGATTTCACTGATAAAAATCATCAGCAGTCGTTTCAAGAACAGTAAATATTCTCCAAGTATGTCTAATCACTTCCATCCATTTAGTTTAGAGGGAACGTACACATTCTGGATAATTTTTCTTCGCTATTCGATTAAACCAAAATCTTGGACACACTCCATGTACGAGTCCGAGCTCTAGAAATTTATGATCTATAGTTTCGAAGCTGCAATTTTTTGCTATTACCAACCAAAATTTAACTATGTTGTGTTTTGGTTTTGACCTTCACAACAATCAGTCTGCAAATACATGACGTGATGACTTGCTAAGATTTTCACAGTATATTTTTAAGCATTATTCAACCTATTCGATGCCCCTTGGTGCTACAACAAACGAACATTCTGCCTCTGCTGCAAATAGTCTGGCGCACTTGCCTGGTTTTTGCTTTGAACACTGCGGCCACGTTCTAAGAGTATAAAATTTGACTGCATAAATGGCAATAAAAAGCATCGCGGTTAATAATGAGGAATTTTCTCAAGAAACATACGATATTTATTTTAATGGTATGGCCAGTAACTCGAATTTCGAAAAAACGTCTCTTACCTGGTTTTCGTTCTGAGCGCCTTTAATGTCAGTCTCCATCACAATGTCACAGATGGTTTATGATTAAGTGAGAACGTAAAATGAAAATCCAAAGAAAATTTCCTCAGAGGCCATTTTGTGTTTGGGAGGAAGGACGGTTAAATGCAAAGCTCGACAACTTTCCGAGCTACACTCTTACCATCTCGAATAGCAAGACTAGCCATTTCCAATTTAATGTTGGATTGATAATTTGAAAAACCTCATGTTTACAATGTCTAACTACCTCATAAACAATTCTCTACGCTCCCATTTTCGACAATCGATAATATAGTGTTGCTAGGTACTGTATCTTGGACAACCCGCTCAGTTGGATTTTCCTCCTAGGAACCATTGGCATCGATTAAAAAGGAATTTCACGGGCTAAGGATCATCACCACGATAGAATTCTTTTGACCGGAGCCGATCTCAGGGTTGAGAAAGGAGATGCAACTCACAGCATTCTCCACGGGAGCTGCACACATCTCCCTTGGTGAAAATGCTTAACTCCATTTTGACACCGTAAGAAAATATTGAAATATTATGAAACCAATTGAAAGAATAAAATGCAATAACAAAAACGTTAATTGAATAATAAAAAATCCTGGATACCGTACAAACTAATTTCAATGTGTATTTTCGAAAATGAACCCACAAATACATCGCCTTCAACCCTAGATTTCGAAAAACGTGCCTAATTTATGAGTTTACGCGGTCATTCATTTCTAATATCCGCCCAATGTCTTTCTATTCGACAGTATATTTCCAAATTTATTGATTAGTGATTTCGGGCCCGTCAACTGTCCCGTACGTGGTGTGTGTTTTATCGCGGGAAGCGGCAGTGATCTTCTACCGGTGGCTGGCGAGATCCGACGCCGACCGAAATAAGTATGTGGGGAGTCCGGCATGTGGGGAGTGTGATGCATGTAAGTAGGTGTCAGTAAGGGAGTGAGGAAGGATCAAAGACAAGAGAGGAAAGATTGCGTGCCAGTTTGTTAGCGCCTGCCCCGACATTCGCCAGATCGGAGAAACCACGGAAAACACGATTGGGGAAGTCGGCCGCTAGAATTTGTCCAGACAGCGGCTGAATTCAAACCACCTATCTAGATAGGCGAAAATCCTGCTAACGTCAGGACTCGAACCCTAGGACCTTCCGGTCAGAGGCACTGCAGTGACTTCAATTAATGCCCTGAGCCACCTAAGCTGGCTTCTGAAGTCGAAGCTCCGATGCTGGTATGTTCTTTAAACTTCACTAAGTTACTCGAAGTAAATTCGTCTTAGAATCTGGACCGTCCGCAGATTCTTTGCACACTTGTCCCAACAACTTTCGTTCGATACAGTCGTCATAGGCCCTGAAGAAATTCGCAGTGGGGCGACAGATACGTTGCCTAGGACATGGCGTCTCTCTAGCAGCCATAGTATCTCTAGCTGCTGTTCAGAACTGTTTTTAAAAGTTTGTTATATTTTGGAATTTTCCGTTTGCTTTATACAAATTCAAACCTTGCAGTTTTGGAGATTTTTGGAGTTCTCCTCTGCTTATTTCGATTACTGAGATGTAGATTCCTAGTGTTAATATACTTGCTGTCGCTGGTATACAGTTTTTACCGTCAAGACATCAAACAATTTCAAATAAAGTTCTATTTCAAATAACACTGAAAGCTGTAAATTTCCGTTCCCGAGTAATAGAAAAATTATTTTCGCCGGCAAACGAGCAGTAGATTTAATTTTTTGTATTGCTAACAAAATAACTACCCATACCCAGAGACTGATCCATCCAATGATTTGGGAAGGGGGGGGGGATAGATAGACATCATAGATTTTTATTAAATACTAAACACGTTTGTTTATTATTATATGGTATATTATTTTTGTATTACGATACTATATAATATTTTTCCATTACCCCCATACCCCCCCCCGGATCCTCCACTGCCTTCACCCCTCGGCCCCAACTAGCCAAAGGAGAGCTGAACAGAATGTGTGCCTAGGGAAGCTACATTTATGTCGAGCATCCAAAGAAGGGGCCATCTCAGCATTTGTTCAGCAGATCAAGGCAAATTGAACGCAAAAACTGAAAGACCTAGGATTGAATTGTTAACAGTACGAGTCCCTCAAAGAAAACATAATAGTTTCCATTTCACTATTCAAGTTGTTTTTAAACCGTTTCCGTTTGGTCCCCTTTCTGCAACACACGCAATTCGGAGTCTCGCAGCTTCTTCCTCAAGCGCCGATCTTCACCTGGAGCCTCTGGGAATGCAGCGCCCCGTTCTTCTCCCACGGAGCCGCTCGTCTCCGGGCGCCGCGGCGCGGCGGTCGCAGCCGGTCGCAAGCGGTCGCATGCGACGAGCAGGGGTTTACCGCACAGTGGCCCCTTTATGTTGTAAACTTCTCACATCGCTGTGCGAACGCCCGCACTGACTTCCAGCTAACAAGCCGTTTGACAGGTTCCTCCAATTACCCAGTGTTTATGAACACGGTAACTGTCGTAAATGGCCAGAATTTTATTTTGGAAAGAGCCAGTTGAGAACGGCATGCGATCATTGAAGACTACAGTAACGGCGACTGTTTTGTTACATTTTGCGAAACCGGTATAAAATTTGCATATATTTTTGTTTCACTAAGATTTGAAATATCCAGGTTTCATTTTTTACATTTGTAACGTTCCATTATTAATACGAGTTTGCAAGTTCCAAAACGCCATGCCCAACCCACTACATTGAGATATATTTTTTTCTGGGGAGGGGTTTCAAGAGCTACGAGCTCGATCAGGTTATTAAATAAATATTGGGGAGTTATCGAACACATTGGGCGAGTTTTCTGTTGATCTGCACAGAATTGTTGATCTGTTGATCTGCACAGGTTTCCTGAGCTACGAGCTCGATCAGGTTATTAAATAAATATTGGGGAATTATCGAACACATTGGGCGAGTTTTCTGTTGATCTGCACAGAACCGCATAAATTGTACATCTCGTGACTATAATAGCTTCTTTAAATGAATGATACAATTTCATTTAAAAACTCGGTGCGTGGAAGTTTCAAGAAGACCATAATATCTTCTATGTGAAGCAAAAATACCATTTGAAATCTTCGTTCAAAATCTTACCTTCCTCAATTACCTTCATCTTCCATTTTCAATTAAAGCACAAAGTACTATTCTTTCTGATATTAAGAAAAAATTTCTTCTACGCATCAAATCAAAACCGTACCCTTTGGAAAAACCATTTCAATTATGTGATCGAAATGGAATACATTTTTATCATTAAATAAATTTCTGAACGAATACAACTGTTTCTGTTTTTTGAAGAGCGTAATTCCGTGCACTTTTACGTTGGGTTCACATTTTCAAAAGTGATAGTTGTAAACAATAAGTACATGAAGTTTTAGGGCGTTTTTAAATCCCTCTAAACCATAAGCCTGTCTTTTGTTTTTATCAGGTATCTCAGAAAAAGGGTTAAGTATTTCTTTTCAACTCTTCAAAATTATGACCAAGTATTCTTGTACAAGCAGAAATCCTAAGAAATATTAGTCATGAATTGTAAGAATATTTGGTTCAGAGTAATAAATGAAATAAATAATGTTTTAATAAATTGGGAAAATCTTTTGTAAATATTTCAAAAACTAAAACGAAGTGTTAAATAAATCGTACCGAAATTATAATGATAACACAAATCGAAGCTGGAACGCTATTTAAACCGTTTTTATGCCTTGATTCCCTTTCGCTCAAGAAACTGCTTTTATGCCTTGATTCCCTGTCGCTCAGACCTTAAACCTGCTCCTGCTGCAATGTGCAAAATAACAGTCTTCTCGTTAAATCTTATTCACATGTAGTCACACGTGTAGTCACCTCGTTCCTAGACTTTCAAATGATGATGATGATGATGATGATGATGATGTGAGCGTGTTGAATCCCTAAAGGGCAAGGGCCCTTCTGTCAGAACACAGGGGTGGTTCTGCTTAACTCTTAAGTCCTTAAAGAGATTTGGACTCTCAAATACATATATGCAGGATTAACCAATGTATATTGTGCATTGTAAGCTTTTATGGAGGAAAAAATAGAACGAGTCGAGACTACAAACTTTGAGTTCTGGAAATCGGTTTGCGACCAGTTCCTGGAAGAGCTTCGAGCAGAAGGCTGGAGAGAATCGCTTGGTCAAACTTCGCGGCGAAGCCGATGCGAGCGGTGCGAGCTCGCCCAGGGCGTTCCTTCCGACGCCAAATATTTGCGCGGGCTGGGCGGACGGAAGGGGCCTTGGTTAATCTCTCGCTCGGTCGTACGATCGCGTTACCTCGCGATTGCACCGCGATTACCTACCGCTTGGGGAGTTATGTTCATTATTATACATAACAAACCCACCGTTTATGCTTGAAAACATTTTTTGACTAAAATTATTTCTGCAGTTTCTTAAGCATACGAATATACTTTCACGAGATTTGGGTCTCCACATACGAGACCAACATTCCGTTTCATTTACATCTAAAAAGCGGGTTGAATAAACCAACAATCGAGAATGTCTTACGTTCAGCGAACATGATATTTAGCTTTTCAACATTACGTGGTCGTTAAGTGCTGTCTATGCAAAAAATGTTGCCGAATAAGTCCATTTAATCAATGAACGCCGGAACAGTAAAATTCAAAGGAAACGAACATTTAGTGACCCTGAAGACATGGACCTTTGTTCACTTGACTAGCACACTACTTGTTATAACTAAACTATAATAATCCTGGCAGAAAATAACCTGTGACCCAAAACAAAAAACCGGCTTAGGTTATACCCGGCAGGTTCTTCCCACGCCAGGGAGGGGAGGCAGATCGAAGCGCCGAGAAGCGGGGTGGCGCCCTCCCAGCAAGGAGCTGAAGGCGCTCGCTCCGTCTGTTTGCTTTCTGGGGAGAAACGTTTACTTTCGCATCGGGAGAAAGTCGATCGTGTGATGCGCGCGGGCTGATACACAAAGCGATCTCTTGACGGTGAGGGCGGGGCGGGGCGAGGTGCCGACGTGTCTGAAAGGAAGAGGGGGGGGAGGAGATCGCTTCAGCTCCAAGCAACGAGTGACGAAGCGCAGACGTCGGCGGTAAACCAGAGGCGGTTCTTAGTAATTTGTTGATGGATGAAGTAGAAAACTGAAGTAGTAATGAAATACAATCCCAAATTACTGAAGAATAAATTTAACCCCTTCTTAAATAAAACGATTTAACAAAGAACGTCTCTGATTTTACAATGAAGATGGGGATATCCGTAAAGGACAAGAATACCAGGTTGTGTGAATGAATTAATTACTCGCATTCTCTTACAGTTAATAATTGAAAACCTCGGCTGAAAAAACAACTCACAAAATTAGGTTTTTACTTTATCGTGTAAACAAGAATTTAACTATATGTTTCTTCTGGTCCAAGTAACCCACGAATATTCTGAGAGATAAAAGCACAATATATTTTTAATTCTATGGAAAACCACATGTCTCCGCAGTAAATAATGACTACCCTCATTCCCAAGACGGAGGTCCAAAAATTCAGGATTGTGGGTTATCATTATTTATTTCCTAGGTCTTCAGCTTTTTTTAATTCTACGTTTATTTAATCGGGCATACATTTAGAATTATTCGATGATAGCCGCGGCAGTCAACAGCCACAAGACGCTAACAACAACAACAACAACAACAACAACAACAACAACAACAACAACAACAACAACAACAACAACAACAACAACAACAAATATTTGCCTTGGTCTGAATGAGGTTTCCAGACACACCACAAAAAGATGATGGTCAGCTACTACACGTCTTGAGAGATGCTGCCGAAGCTTAGGAGATACACGCATACCAGAACTAGTGGTGCTAAAACAGCACGTACTTTCTCGCCATTAATAATGTAAATTAAATTGATTCACACGAAAATTAAATAGTTTCCAATAATAATATTTTATTCAGAACTTAAAAACGAAAATATATTTCTGGCATTGAATTCATTTTATAAGGTATGCATGTATTTAGTAACTGGATTTATCCATTTTTTCGTTACCAGTGCCCTGCAATAAGCGTTTTTCTACTGAAAAGTCGCCGTTTTTTGGCGCAACATTATATAACTTTCTCTTCTTAAGAAGTTTCTTCTTAAGCTCGAGAAAGTAAAAATTAATAAAACATTCCTCTGACAGCTCGATTTGCAGACACGACTGCGGACTTTGCCGCTTGAACGAAGGAGGGGTTTAAACGAATTGCGAATAAATATAAGAATGCTATACCAAGAAATTATTATATAAGACTGTGCCTTCCTATGTAAATCTGAAGATCTCAGGCAAAATTGCCTCCGCAAGAACAGCTTTAAATACAGTCCAGGTAACCTGGATTAAACACGAAATAAATAAATAAATGGTATTCTATTACGGCCGCGCTTGCTTATTACTTGTTTGTGACTCATACCCATATCACACCATTATTTTGACCCCTTGAATTTCTCCTTCTTGATCGAAAAATACGTGATCTCCGTTTCTTTGAAAATTGCTATGCAGTGATAGATGCGAAAGTGGTTAAGAACGGCAGCCTGAAGTCGCCATTTGACGTGGAGTGTTGTTCGTACGTGTAAAATGCATAAAAGCAAAAGCATTCACGCTTATGAGAATATAATATTCATATTTAAAAAAGACAATATTTGTTGCTATGTAATCTTAAACAGCAAATTTGAAGAGTAAAGTTGAAGTGAAAGGAAATAAATTGTAACTAATTCACAGCTTAAGTTGTTTTACCAAGAATCTGTTTTTGAAGCGAAATTTTTCGTAAAGTGGAGCGGATAAAAATACTTCCTTGGTATAACACAATGGGAAGAAAATATTTCCGTACTGTCAGGTGATGTTTTCTGATTTGATATTACTTTATTAAAATTTCCATCACAAAAACAGACAAGTGATAAATCTAGGCTGTCAGGGAAAAGAGTATAAGTCAGAACATGTTCAAAATGAGAAGTCCGCGGTCTGATCCCTGGAAGCGTGTTCTATCTTTTGGTCTAAGTAGAATAGGATTAAATATACAATAACATATAATAGGCCCTTTTTTCTAATAATACAAGTAAACATGTTTACATTGACCTATAAGAGAAAAGTACAAGTCAACATTTGCTATTAGTACCAAAGTGATATCTAGTGTGCCATGATACTCTGACTTCATCATGGAAAGTGATACAAAGTGAGGACTCAATCTCTTTGGCACAACGAATGTTACCAATATTGACTCTCTAAGAACTATTGCAACTTTTCTGAGAATTGTTTCAAGTTGAAAACATTAAATTATTACCGGCGTGACTGGGTCGTGTATATAACGTTGTGGTGTGTATGTTACTTAATTGTGAGTTCAGTGACTAGGATATTAGGAACAATAGAAATTCTATTTTTGAAGATGTTAACCTGACGTAGAATTCCCCTGTGACTGAAGTGATGCTTCTATTCCCTCATACATTAGCTGTAGATTGTGTGCGAACTTTGTTGAAAATTAGGACATTACTACTTTTCAATTTCATCACTTACAATGATCCATATATTATTGTATTCAATGGTCCCAATAGTAAAAGTCTAGTTTTCAATATGTGCTAATGTCTCATTTTATCTAATGTCTAATGTCTCATCTCAATATGTCTCATTTTTCCTTAAATACTTTGCTTTCAATATAAAGGTCTTCACAAAAATGAGTTCAAAATGTTAACAAAGGGTAAAATGTTTTTCCTATTGTTTGTTTCAGTATCATTAAAAGGTCTCTACTGGGAAATCTCATTTTTTGACGTACGCTTTTTCCCCCCTAGAAATATGACGTAAGACAAAAGTACTACGGTCATTCGTACCAGTCATAAATTCATCGGCAATGTTCTTTCTTTATCAGACGTAGCGAACATTAAGTGGCAATAAACAATCATATCCTGAGGTACATTGTCGAGACAACGACAATAGACTTTATACATTTATCAAAAGAATCGTATGCAATATTACGGGGGAAAAGTGCAAGAGGCATAGATTATGGATGGATGTTGAATTATGCAGGTCAAACTTGCATTGGCAAATTTCTGTCGACAGGTCGAACTTTTTTCTAACGCTTTATAATGCGTATGAAAAAATTGCAATTTATTGTAATAGAAACTGCGAAACACGAGTTGCAAAACGTACATTGACTGCTGAAACTAACTCATGGCAGAACCTCTGAAAATAACTAGCTGATCATGTCATATGCATTTTTGTTGTAGTGTAGAGATTAACAACTACATTCAATTAAATTCCTGAACTGCATCCCTCAATCCTTGAGAATTCTTCCCATTACGATTTTCAAATTGTGAATTATTTCTTACATTATTACGTTAACGTGACGCCCTTCTTATGTACGGAGTTGAATAATCATGTGGGATTTTCATCTCTATAACAACTCATTTTGCTCGGAGATATAAAACATTTCTCCGTATTTCTATCTCTAATACATCCAACCGGCCAGCACGTACGGGTCGAAAGTATGCCACCACTGACACTGAACGGTTGGATATATCCCGATTTAGGCCTCATTCACAATGTAAACGTAAACGTAGACGTAATGCTGCAAATTTAGCCGTAAAATTTACAAGTAAAAAAAAGCATTCACAATGACGAACGAAAGCTGGAACTTAAGTTTTGCCTGAACCAATCAGATTTCAACGTACTGAAACTTGATCGATTAGTTTCTAGCATGGTGGAAAGATCTTTCCATCATAGCTTCTTTTTTTTCTTCGACATTTCTATCGATTTGTCTGTGTATATATATATATATATATATATATATATATATATATATATATATATATATATATATATATATATATATAAAAGTAGCTATTGTAGTAGTGCTCGCATTTCTTTCCGTAAACTTAACGTAAAAGCTTGGAGCTAGTGAAGTCAATTTACGAACTTACCTCTACGGTTACGTTAAGGCATTGTGATTGGTATTGCTTAGTAACTCATTTGTTTTGCGGCTACATTACGTTTACGTTTAAGTTTGCATTGTGAATGAGGCCTTACGAAGATGCAGTAAGGATCCGTTCATATTTGAGTTATCACTTCCGTGTCATTGACAATCATTTTTAACATGAATATGGGAGTGGGTATGACTTGTTTCGGGATGCGTGTACTACTTAGACCATCAGTTTCTTAAGTGTAGTGTATGTTATACCCCTAAAGGTGGCTATGTCCCTACCCTCTGGATCGTGAGATCCAGTACCAACATACACATTGCGGCTATGGAGTTTTTTCGCCGTCAGGAATCTTTCGTGTCGGGGCCGCGCCCCAGTCGGGAGAAACCAACAGTAAGCGACCAACTGTCGAAACTAGGGTTGCCAAGAATGTTCATGTAAAAAGGAGGACACTCGAAAAGCAAAAAAATCAAAATTAAAAATAAACGCATCAACACATTTCTTTTTATAAATATTTAATTAACTCCCGTATCTTTCTTCTCTCCATTTGTGTTTCAAGTGTAAAGATTCGCTCACAAAATTCAGACGAAGATGGTCTGAGCGTCTCTTTTTTTATTTTAGTCGCTAGACACAGACACTGTCAAGCGAGCTATGTCAGTGTTCTGAAAAAGGATATTCATGCTTTCTACTCTAAATTAAACAATAAACGACACAACGTAACAGATGATAGTTATGTGATAAAATAAATGACACCATATATATTAAAAATTTACTTAATGGAGGACAATTAAAATACAAAAGAGGACGAGATGACAATTTGCGTCAATGAAGGACTGTCCTGAATGGAGGACGGTCGGCAAACCTAGTCGTGACGGACACCGATGAGCTGCGGGCCTCTGGAATTCCCCTCCAGGTAGTGGTTGAATTCGATCCAGTTAAGTAGCTAGTGACGAAAATTTCTCACCGTTGGGATTCGAACCCTATAACTTTCTGGCAAAGATGCTGAAATGACAACGCAGTCGGTACTGAGCAATCACGGCCGATTTTAACATGAATAAGTATGAGTCAATCGTGAGAATAGAAACATCATCGGCTCTTGTTCCTCCGTTTGAGTGTTGCATGCGCGTTGCGTCACTTATCTAAATTCGCGATGACTTCTGATGACCTCACAGTTCACTTTAAGGTATTGCGTTTTACAACAGATCAACAACCCAATGCGAGTTTCCATGGAAGAAGAGGGCAAAAGGACGAAGCTCTATTGCTAAAGGAAGATTAATATGTATGACTATTCATTAGGTGACAGTATCAACAGCTCACTACAAAAAATTCACATACAATACATGTATATCATTTTACAACACTTTGCCAGATGTCATTAAACGATTAAATGCGATAGAAAAGTTTAAATAGCAGGTAAAATCTTCTCTGCTGCATAACTGTTTCTATACAATTAGTGACTATACTAAGCATCAAAAGGACATTAATTTTAACAGTAATATTTAATGTATGATTCACCATTTCGACTGTATAATTCTAAACAACCTGTAACAGTATTGTACCGCAGCTTCTGGGTCGATGACCCCCCATCTCAGTCAAGACTTTTCGACCAGTTTCCCCCGATCCTTTGAGCAAATGCTAAGATGGCCCCTTGTTTTGCATCTGGACATAAATTGCACGTCTTCTAGAATTCAGAGGGAAATATAGTTATTCAAATTATCGTTTCCATGATGTCGCGGCAGGAAGTATTATTCCTTGACGAAGGACATGATGAGCGAGAAGAACCAAAATTTACTGCTTATTTACCCTAGAAAATAGATTTTATTACACCGTCTATTATTAGGAAACGCCGTAGTTCAACCCCACTAATAGAGCCCTCAATAGAGTCGTCATTTATTCAGACCTGTGAAAATGAAGGCAAGTCAAAAATACTCACTTCCCAGGAACACAGGTGAAGTTCCGTTGCTGAGAAGCTGAAGGAATTCGTTAAATAGCCGAAAGAATTTGTAAAATAATTGCAGGTTTGGTCCACTAAGGAACTTTAAAATAAAAGTTGTTCTCCCAAGACGTCACAATTTTTTTTATTTTTTCACGTATGTACAGGACCCAAGATTAATACACGCATATTTCAATGTAGCGTCCCATCAAGGAGCTGGAAGGAGAGGGAGGCACTGTCATCTAGTCAGGAGCTTCGTTACTTATTAAATTGATTGATTTTTTCATGTTTCGGGGCGCGTCAACTACTTCGGTCATTAGTCCCGTTAGTGTAGTGCATGTTTTTTCGCGGGAGATGGTATTCCCCCGCTGGATGGCGAGATCCAGCGCCGACCTACCGTCGGCTATTGAGGATTCCCCCTAACCAGGACTCTCCCACCAGCGGGATACCGCCCCAGCAGGAACAAGCTCTATGCTCCGGACCGGTCTCCCGGAATATGTGGTAGTGTAGTGCATGTTAGTGTAGGTGTGTGTGTAAGGGGAGAGGATAGGACAAGGAAGAGGAATGACAGATCGCGCGCGGTCCGTGGCCCGTTTGATTGGGTACTGCTCCGACATTCGCCTGGTGTTGATCCGAGAAACCACGGAGAACTACCGATCAGATCAGCCGCCCGCTAGAATTCTCCTCCAGACAGCGACTCCTAGCTGAAAAGCTAGTGTCGAAAATCCTGGCGCCGTCAGGACCCGAACTTAGGACCTCCCGGTCAGAGGCGCTGCAGTGACATCAGTTGATGCACTGAGCTACCGCTCCCGGTTTACTTTGTAAATGTTTGGTATTGAAGCTTCCCATTAGATGAGAATATCCTTCTTCCAGCACGTGATCTAAAAGACACATTACATTTCATTACATTTATAATCCGATTGAAACACAGTAGCACTTCAAGGTCATGATGGGAGGGAGATGAGGGACGTCATCCAATCGGGAGCTCCAACACTAAAAATTTACATCGTGTTGAAGCTCCTGAATACGTAGATGACGGTATCCCCATCTCCCTCCAGCGCGTGACCTTGAAGTGGCACTACATTTAAATCGGAGTGTAAATCGTAGTATAGATCTTTCTCCGCTCCAACACTTGGCGAAGGGAGGCGTGCAGATGGAAAGCGAAAAAGCGAAGAGCACGCGGCGAGCGCAATCTGTAGCTTCCACTGGCGGCTCTTGCGCGCACGCACGGAGCTGAGCGGAGCGGCGCCGCAGTGCGTATAACGAGGAGCGCAGCACGCGAGGCGGGAGGCGGCGCGCGTGCCATCATGCCACGGCGCCGCCTCACGCCCAGCCCCGCTCCGCTCGCTCCAGCCGACTCCGCCCCGCTACGCCCGCCAGGCTCGAACTCACTTCCTTCAGACCGAACTATCCCCGCGTTTCTGGTCCTGCATCGCCTCAATCCATGCCTCATTCTCTCCCGCTCTCTACAAATTGCCATGCACCTCCTCGAATCTCCCTACACTCCCATTCCCTGCTGCCTTGTCAACCATTCTATTGCATGCCGTGACCCGCAGCTCTCCGTCCAGTTCCTCTTGTTTCAAACCGCGCCGCCCCGCGTCGCTCTAATATCCCCCGCCAGGCTCGAACCCGCTTGCTTCAGACCGAACGTCCCCAATTGGCCAGCGCTTCCTGGCACCGCACAACCCCTTTCTATCAAATATCACCCTTTCAGACTGTGGTCCCATCTTGCACTTCCTCGAACTGGCCTACACCTCCCATTCTGTTTCGCGTTGCCACTCATTGTATTGTCTGTGTCCTGCTTAGCAGCTCTCCGTCAGTCCCTCTTTTGTCAAACAGCTCCACCCCCCTCGCCCAAATATTCAATATCCCCCCACCACGCTCGAACTACCTTGCTACAGCCCTAACTGTCCCCTCATTTCACCCCCGCTCTCTCCAGACTGTCGCCCCGTGCACTTCCTCGAGCTGCCCTTACCTCCTAGTCCCGATGGCGGCGGATTGTCGATACTATAAAGCTGGATAGTTGGGTCGAATGCTGCCGCTGTCTGAAGGTTATTTCTAGTCCCCGGCTGCTCTGATCGGTGGTTTTCCTTCTTTTCTCCGATTAGCACCAGGCGAATGCCTCACCGGACCAGAACCCAAACCGACCTCGCGCGATCTTTCCTTTCTCTTCCATCCTCACCCCTTACCTACACACATTTTCATGCAGTATACTATCACACGTCGATAGACCCATCGAGAACTCAGAGCTTTTCCCGTTTGGGTTGTATGCACCTCTCCTACCCAGGGGAGATTCCTGGAGGAGGAATTCCCCCGACTGCGCCGGGATGTCCCCATCCAACAGTTGGAGGAGCACCGCAACCTCTGTGGATGAAACATTCACTGCACTAACGAGACTAATGATTAGGGAGCGGATTTCTATGATTTTGCATGCTTTTGTCCGTTGCTTCAGGACAGATTTAATTGAAATTTCTTGACATTTTGTTAGAATTGGATGTTATGTAGATTAAAATAATAGTGCATATTTGTGCACATTTAGCCTATTTTTTCTGTTGGTGTATATTCGTGAAATTATAGGAGCATATTTTGCATATTTCGTTAAAATATACTCCTATCTCTAAAATGCTTTATGATTTCATAGAATCTATTTATATGTGAGCGTACGTTGAATAGAAGACGCTTGTCACAGTTTGTGTTTTTCCCCTTTCATTAGATGAAATAATACTTCTGCAAATGTAGGATATTTCTTGATACGTTGTTTAAACCAGGAAGAAAAAGTTAATTAAGGGATATTTACTTCAATTATTTCTCCCGCGAAGAAAGCTAAGTTATATTAGTTTCCAAAAAAATCTCTCTCTTCATTTCAAGCATGCTTCTCCTGAATTTTATCTACAGAAAATGAAATATTGTTATTTTTCATTGCATAATCAGGAGAATATTTCAGAATTTTTAGATCATAAATACATATTTTTAAAAGCATACTTCAAGATGTTTGTGGGGCTTAAAGTCGCGTTCGGAAAGACGAAATAATGAATCAGTTCAATCCGCTTCGCCCAGTCCGCCTCGCCCCGTCACACCTTGCACCTCATCGGACCGCACGTCCACCAGCATGTCGTCCTGCCTTGTTCCGTCCCACTCTACCCAACCCAGTCAGCAACGGCACCACACCGACGTTTTTCACCTTAGACAGGGGTTTTCAAACTTTTTTCGTCCACGGTTCCTTTGACCTAAATGAAATTACTCCCGGCTCCCCTGGTAACAATGTTTCAAATATAACGGTTAATATAGGCCTACTCTACCGATATCCAATATAGGCCTACTACTCAACCGAATTGAATAAGTGATATAATAGACAATTGGTAAAGGACTTGCCAGGTTCAATTAATCAACAATTAATTAGTGAAATAAATCGTATACATTACAAATATCATATAGTATGATCGTACAAAATACATAAATGGCACAAGGATTAAGGTAATAAAACCTAAAGATCATTTTTAATAAATCACTCCAACGCCTTTCTATATGGCCGCGACGTCCCTGGGAGCTGAGACGCACAGTTTGAAAAACCCTACCTTAAAGTTTCATCTCCAAATCGTTTTTTCACGGAGTGCATTCTCTCATCTAAAAGCGTTTTCCATATACCCCGTCATTTGAAGTATCCCTGCGTGACAGAAGATCAATTGCCTTTACAATTTCACCACGAACCTAAATCAGCATGGATAACTTCCGTACCTAACCTCACAATGGCCCGGTGCACTGAACTGCACTGACGCGATCGTCAGTGCAGGTTAGGGCGCCCCGAGTGCGCCCTGGGTCCGTGTCGATGTGCGAATGGAACATGCGCTTCTTTGCACTGGTGCGCCCTAGCGGTCGAATGGAACACGAAAGCTGCCCTGAGTGCGCACCAGTGCGGCGAATGGAAAACGCTCTAAGTGACCACTGGGAAGGATTTACCTTCTGAAGACAAAGCAGGATGCCGCCTTCTTTTCTCCTTGCGGGTTCATGTTCAACAGCTGCTGCGGAGGAAGATTGTGGTCTTTCCGCCTCAGAAATGCACCGCTGCTCTTCCCCCGATTATCCTTGCATCATCCTTTCCGCAAACACTTTTACGACGCTCCGGACTCGGTTGCAAAGAGGCTTGGGCGGTCGTTACGCAACAAGTTGCCTAGCGGGTGGGAAGGAATTTCTACGACGTGTTTATCAGCTCGTTATCGACAAGAGCTTCAAACTAAGTAATGAAAAAATGGCGCGGTGCATTCATTTTCAATGTTGACAAAAAAGCTTTTGCATTCATGAGTGGTTCAATCTAGAAATGATAAAACCGTGTTCACTGAAAGAAAAATACAGGCGACTTACTAGAACTGAAGTTATTATAGTTTGTATTGGTGAGCAAATAAAATGAGTTCTGGTTCAATGAATGCTAGTGAACTATTATCCAAGTGATTTTTAAGCTACTTAAAATAGATATTGATGGTGTTTATTCCACGACCGACCTGAGTATTTTCTGAAAAGAAGTTTAGAATTTGCTAATACTCTTAATGTGTAATATTCGAATTTATTACATTCGAAACAATGTTGCAGTTTTTTTAACGATAATAAGTAGAAAACAGTAAGTGCCTACATGGAAATTGTGAAGTGCATAATTGGACATTTATAAGTGCACTGTTGCATGCGTATTTTCCTTTTAATGAATGATGTTTCGGATTATATTTGTATGTACCCTTATCCCCTTCGACTCAGAAATTGTTTTACTACGCTTCATCACTTTTTCTATACATAACCTAGGTTTTCTACACGTTACCCAATTCACTTTTTCTACACCGTAGCGAAGCTAACCGCGTCCCAACTGATCAAACGTTCGCCGAATGTTTAAATCGGGGTATAATCCAGAGTACATGTATGCTCTAGCTTTAATACCAAGATCATTCTGAATGCCTGTTTGAACTTGAAGCATACAACTCTGGAGCACCATGAATTAAATTCAATATCCAAATAATCCAAATATTTCAGTCTAAAGTATTAAGAAACTTTGCCAATGCTCCCTGGTACGTTCAAAACTATGTGATTCACAATGATTTTAAAATGACAACAGTTAATAAAGAAATTAAAAATTATAGTTTTAAATGTTTTAAAAATTAGAACGCCATACCAATACTTCAGCCGCTCATCTTTTTAGATAACAGTTTAAAAATATGACGTCTTAAAAATTTCCAGCCTCTGGATTTGTCTTACAGATTTTGAAGTTATATTATATGTGAATCAACTGTATTAATGGAGAGACACTCATGAGTATCTTTTTCAGTGTTAAGTATGGAAGTCTACAAATGTATGTATTGTTCTCATGTATTAACAGATGTATACAAACGTTTAATAATAAAAAAGTCCTAACGAAGTTCCCGATTGAATAACCGCGTCCCAGCTGATCAGATGTTCGCTCTATTTTTTTCTTTCTCACCCTTAGGAAGGTACTTCGTAAGAGAAAGTTAAGTAATCGTGCGCCTGAAAACAGCAAATTTTCGTCAGAAAAACTCATATTGCCGGGCCCTG
>BLKR01000942.1:0-215000 GCA_011170035.1 Teleogryllus occipitalis
TCCCTCCTCTCTCTCCTCTCTCCCTCCTCTCTCTCCTCTCTCCCTCTCCTCTCTCTCTCCTCTCCTCTTTTTTTCTTTTCTTTTCCAATTCAAAATTCAAGTAGTATATGACTTAGTGTAGGGATCCCAGAATTTTGAAAATGTGCACACAATTCACTTTTCCCCATAGCACATCATACGTAGTTTCAACTGTTTTTTGACATAAAATAAATAAAAATAAATAAATAAAGTATTATAAATGTACAGTAACTTGGTTGCTACAAACTTATGAGTTTGTCTTGCTCAACTCAGGATAGTACGTCCTTCTTGAGTTTTGGAATATCTGTAACTACTGAACACTTTATTCGTTCACATAGCAATAAGTATTAATTATTGATATAAAGTAAATATTGATTAAAGCTCCATTGTACTGAAACATCAGTACATAGATGATAAAACTGTTCTAAAAAATCAGTTTAAAATAGGCCATGTATATTTTTTTCAAAATATGAGTAGTTCAATGTAACTTTTGTACATCTTCAAAATTTACAAATTTGAACTTTCTGTGCTTTGTTTGCTAGAGTCGTTTATGCAGCATCAGATTGTATTGCAATAATTGAAATGCTGTGAGTTAGCAGTTTGAAATTCTCACAGTATGGCCTAAACTTCTCATTGTTGGGAGAAGTTTAGGCCATATGAAATCCAGTTTTAATTGTTGAATTTCTATTGATAATATTAGCTCTTAAAGGAAATAGTTTTCCCCCCTATTATTCTAAGATTTGTAATGACATTTTTCAAGTAATGACTGAAATGTTTTAATATGGACAGATATTGTTGTATTACATAACCATTGAGGCGAGAAAGTATGCGAGTATGTGCTATTTATGTATGTAATTTTTTCACCTACAGGTGAACCAAAACGCCGGAGCTTTTCATCCACCCTTTCTTCAATGCTTCGTCGTGCAACACAACCTGCTCTTCCTGCTCCTGTTCCCATCAGAGAAAGTCAACTGGAACACACTGGTGACAGTATGCGCTTCTTTGCAAGAAAGAGAACATCAAGTAGTAGTAGTAATAGTAACGGTAGTCGCTCACAGTTGCAACACGTAGTGTTGCAAGCTGTGCTGCTAGACGAGTGGCTGAAGGAGTTAGCTGCTATCACGCAAGAGCAAGCGTTGGCTGGTGAAACACGTGATATATAGCGAAGGTGTGGAGTGAGCATGTGTTGTTCACTCACAGGTCTTGCCACAAATGGGAACTCTCCTGCTATGTTGGCTTTGCACTTGCTTTGAAATGATATTTTAAAACATTTGTACTGTTGATCTAAATTTCTTTTTTTTATGACTCCTGTTGTTTTCTTTAGTGCTTACATAGAATAAAAAAATATGATTCACTCTCATTTTTGAGCTGAAGAAAGCAAAAACATGTTCTTGCAAATGTGGGTAACATCTTTATTTCTGTATTTTTCCATTATAGATAATGAAGTGTTATGACAGAACGCTCATATTCTTAATGCTGTATCATTTATAGTTTGTTAGACTTAGACCATTTTAATTTTTTTAATTGTACATATTTTATCGCAACCTGTCTTAAAGTCAATATTAATCTTCATAGATTAATCATGCACATTTCAATGTCGCTGCAGTTACTGTTCCCAGTATTGTTCTTGACCTGTGAGGCTCCATTTAAAGATGTCTGTGCCAAATTGTGTTTTCACTGTATGTCAAGGAATTTACAGGCACAGTCCTGACTCTACTAAACCTGTGTAGTACTAGTCTCTGCTGTTTATGGTTTTCAGCAGAATATTGTCACTTGTTTATAGTCGTACTAGTTAAAATGAATATGTACATAAATGTACAGATGGTTCTTCTTATGTAAAATACTGCTGTAATTTAATCATTGCTCTGCTATGACAAAATATAGGTGCTCTTAATATGGGATAATGTGGTGACATGGTTTAGAGAGTCAGGGCTGTGTCATGGTTAAACTGGTGTCCCTGCTCAAAAAGAGAAGTGAAGCCCTGGCCTGAGATAGCTGGGAAATGAATGTTGAATCTGAGCCTTGTGTAGCATTTCTCCTTTTCATTTTTGTCCTTAACTCATGCTGTATGAAATGCAAAGAGTTTGGTATGTAATGCTATTTTTGTGATTGTTGAAATATATTATACCAATAATTTTCATACATGCCAGACTTGTACAAGGTGTTTTTGCTGTTTTTTCTAGATTGATGTATGTATTTATTGTATGTCATATTTTACACCCTAATCCATTTATAAATGTGAATTATCTTCAAATATTTTAAATGTTCAATTTTAAATTGTTACATTAAGTTTTTTACGTTCAGATATAATAACTTCCAACTAATTATGTAGGGTGATCAAAAAACAAGTTACAAAGCTAGTAAATTTTCCTGATCCTGTTGTTAATCTGAGAATGAGTATATAACTGAGAGTGGCCTGTGAGACAACTTATCCTCATTCTCACTTATCCTCAGCATCCATTTACTATGGTATAAAATGAAGTTATACTTGCCAGTGGAATGAAAATTATGACAATATTTTTTAGTGTTCCATCCTTGCCTTAAGGCAGGAAGGAAGTTGGAAATTGCTGTTGAATTCAGACTGGAGAGTGGGAGAATAATCCAATTGCCTAAAATGCGATAAGGGATTTCCAGTATTAAGGGAAAGGATCAGAACATAAGGCTTGCCCACCTGTGTATGCCGAAGTGTCAGTCTGAGAGCATCAGTATTAAGTGTCCCTGTTTGAGATATTCCTCCAGTAACAAAGTTATCTAAATGCTATCATTTGCTTTTGTCAAAAACTTAATTATGAATGAATCTAAGCTGCAAAAACATTTTGCTCTAAAAAATACATTTTGCTTTTAATCGATTTCTCTAGTATTTGACTTATGGAAACTTCCCAACGACTTAAACCTTGCAAGACATTTCCATTAGACTAGATGTTACCAATAGACTAAGCTTATTGGTTTTACTTGTCTGTGAATGTAGTGAGGTTCTTAGGTCTTTGGAAATGTTTTTGATCATCCTTTTAATTCTGAATTTATTCTAGATAATGTGTTTATTTTTCAGAAATAATGAACAATGTTATTGTATATTACTTCTTTTATAACTTGTCAATTTTTTAGCTTGTTGAAATGTTTATGCCACAATTAGTAAGAAGTCAATGAACTATAATTTTAGTCACATTTGGAAAACCTTAAATCTTCTTGTGGTATTGCCTTGCTTATGAGCCTGATACTATTTGAATGATATTCGTAATATTTCACAATTGTTTTGGGTATTCTAAACTAGTGTAACACAATAAATTAACATGCCTTCAATTTTTATATACTTTTTCTTCTAAATAAATAAATATACTCTCATTTTTAAAGAAGAAATTTCCTTCAGAAAACACTCACCAGTATTTTATTTATTTAGTTGAAAGAGTATGTAAAAATATAAGGATTCATTAGTTAATTCAGTGTTTGTTTAGTAATGTATATTACGAGAACATTGTAAGGGCAGAGCCATTTTTATACTACTATTTATCTTTTTAGATGTAATCTTTACCTCTCTCATGACTTATGATAAAATGTTTTAGCTGTATATTTGACTGGACTTTGTGCAGTTTGTATTTTTGAGAAGATACTTGAACAGTTTCAGAAGTAGAAAAGTGAAAATAATCCATCCCTGCATCATCTTCAGATTCTGCTTTTATGTGTACTATTGTACCAACTAAATGTCCTATGTTTTTTTTATTAGCTGGTTGCTAGAAAAGATGTTTACTACATTTCAATGTCTTTCTGAGCCTCCTATCAAAGGCCAGTGGTCAATTTGAGGGACCCTGTACTTACGAGTGAAGCCGTCTCATAGAGCCAAGCTGTCCCTTTACTCGTTTGATTTCTTTGTTTATTTTGTTATGAGTTTGGTGGTGATGTTGTTAAGTAAAACTGGAAAAAATATTTTATTACATGTTTTGTAAATAGATTACTTTTTTATCAGATGTTACTGGTAATGTAAGTATATTTTAAATTCCATCCATTCTATTAGTATGTATTACTCAACCAAGATGGAAAATGCCCACTGCTAGAATTGCAAGAGCTTCACTGGGAGTTTCTTCACAGTGATAGTATGGAAGTGAAATGTTGGAAGTTAGCTACTAGAATTGAGGCATCAATCTCATTGTGAAGTCATTCTATCTTCCTAGATAATTTATCAAACATACCTAAAAAAACTCTTAGAAAGTCATATCTGTTCTTTGTAATTTGTGCATTGCATATGTTCACTTATCCAGATGTGTGGCACAAAGTGCTTTCAACCAGTATTGTGATCTGGCAGAGTAAGAGAAGATCTTGAAAACAATCCTCTAGATGTATGTTAACATGTAGATCAACTTGTACTGCATGTTAACATGTAGATTATCTTTAACTTGTACACTCTGTTTACATGACACAGTCAGAGCTGATATGATGTATCAGTTTTTAGCCTGCGGTATTTAAATCTTGGTTGAGTTATAAACATGTGCACATTTAAGATTACTCGTAACGAGTTTTCACGCTGTGCTATTTCATTGCGTCCCAAAGTTGTCTCATGCCTGGAGGAGGGCTGTGATTCTGGTGGCTCTTTTGTAGTTATACAATTGTTGAACAGTTGTGTTGCTGCAATGATGAATGCACCAGGGAGACCTGTACATTACTAGCAATAAATATTGTACGAGTATGAAGTGTGGATGTGAGTGACACTGATTTGAGTTGTTTTATTTTTCAACTCCTTAACAATACCTTGTTTAATATTGAGGCATTTTCCTTGAAAATAGAGAGGAAATCAATTTTTAAGAGTAAAATGCATGGTGTGAAACTACGGTGGAGAACAGCTCAGAGCATCAATTGATGTCACTGCAGTGCCCCTGACCAGGAGGCCCTAGGTTCGAGTCCTGAGAGTGGGAAGATTTTCGACACTAGCTTGTCAGCAAGGTCGAATTTAGCCTCTGGAGGAGAATTCTTGTGGCTGGCAGCTCTGATCGATAGATTTCTATTTCTTCAATCAACAGATGAATGTCATAGCAGTACTGTAACAAATGGGCCCTGGACTGCACATGATAGTTCCTTCCTCTTCCTTTTACTATCCACACCCCCTACTTACACTTACAGTGAAACCCCTATTTTACGCCACTCTCGGGACTGGTGAAAAAGAGTGTAAAATCGAGGAAATAATTTTTTAGCACAGATTTTGTTCTAAAACACATTGTTTTTTTTTTTAAATAACAAATAATACAATAAACCTTCAATTGAAAATAAATGAATAGAAACTGGTTGCTAAATAGCGCGCACTTTCTCGCCCATACTTTCACGCAAAATTACGCGAAAAATATTACAATTTTCGAAAAATTGTGCTGACCTTATTTCAAAATTATTTTTGAGAAACAGATTTCATTAAGGGAAAAATCTCTAATCTTCATAATCGTAGTTTTTGAACTTTTGCAATTTTCGAAAAATCAGTTTTCAACGAAAATGAGACGTACACCATTCTCTTTAACATCCTTCACACTATCCAACATCAAAATTTAATCGAAAACGATGGAGCCACTTTTTAAAACTATTTTGAAGATGTCCGAGTGGCTTCATGTAAAGTACCACAAAAAATTACAATATCGGTTTCAAATTCGAGAGCCCGCGATATCAGCCAGATCGATAGGGCAATATCAATTTCGAAGAAAATTGGCTAAACGGTTTAGCCGCTGGCGTTGTTCACAGACGTTTGGCGTCAATCGATTTTTCGATATCAAAACATCGATTCTGGCTACACCACGTGTTAGAGCCCCCCCCCCCCCTAAATTTAGCTACTGGGTTTATTCACTTTTTCGGGACCAAGGCTGGGCAATAAGAGTTTCGCTCGTAGCACGTAGATCGCAATAGCTCGCTCGTAGCACGTAGTCGAAGTCGCTAGCCTTTCACCGCTGAGGTCCGAGTTCGATTCTCATCGCATCTCATGTGAAATTTGTTCCAACAAACCGAGTTTGGCTGCTTCACAGGGATAATCCAACCCCTGTGAAGTGTCCTAAATCGTACCCCTATCCTTATTCCTTCCCAATTCTGGCCGCTGGGTAATGACGCAGGAGCGCGTACGCAGAGATGCTACCTGGCGGTCCTCTTGACAACTGACTGCGACGTGACTTGACATGACATAAGAAAAAGTCAATGGAGGATTACTCCCCAGCGCACAAATTTAACGGATTACTCCCCAGCGCAAAGCGCTCAACGCCCTTTAAGGGGCTTGAAAAAGTATGCAGTAGTACACGGAGAAAAAAGAACAGTTGCAGTATACCTGATCCATTATACTGTATCAAGGGAATGCATGATAATATAGGCCCAACCAGGTACACTGTTGCTGTTCCGTGACGGAGATAGTTGGAACGAAAAGTTGCATCGTAAAGAGTCCCTTGTTGCACTCCTCTGAATTCACCTTGTCAGAGTGCACGGGTAGAAGCTGCCGAGCCCAAGCAACCTTGTTGGAAGAGTTGGCTATCTGCTCGGCATAAGCGAGCAACACAGGTTGGAGGATCCAGCCTACCGTCATGACGCATCCGGGCGAAACTGATAGAAGGAGCCGGCCTTCCGTGTCGGCTTGCACAGCTATACTGGTTGAAGGACCAGCCGTACGTGTTGCCTTATTTAAGCATTTCTTATTGGTGTTACAATTACTGATCGTTGACGGGTATAGGATGGGTTATACGTGGTACTTGCTATTAATAGAATATTCATTATTTATTTTTGATCCAAAAGCAGATCTGTATATTTACCTACACAACCAGGCACCGTAAAAATAATTGCATAAAAATTACGCATTTAGTGATAATTAAATTTTACAATAAGCCTCAAAAGGCTTTAAATTCTGCAGTCTGACTGTTATTACGGTAGATATACATACATCAATATGCCTGCATTGTTTTTGAATGAAAGTTATATATATATATATATATATATATATATATATATATATATATATATATATATATATATATATGAATATTCTGAAACAGCATGTACCTAAAAATAAAATATTAGAATTTAACATTAAAATATTTATTTAGTAAAGTAAAATGTGTAAAATATAACGTAACTCACAATAGAATGAAATATATTGGCATAAACTTAATAGCTAACAAATGATAATGAAACATTGATGTACCACTTAATCATTTATGTGATCAGGTGGATTAAATACACAAGGAGACTAAGAACATGTTTACAGTCATCAGTAATTATTTCAAAAATATTTTATAACTGTTTCAAAATTATTTTAAAAACGTTTTATAACTGTTTCAAAACTATTTTAAAATTGTTTCACAAGTACATTTAAATAGCAACTTTTATTACTGATCTCCCAAAAACAAATTTAATTCACATTTATTTTATAAAAACGCCAAGATTTATTTAAATTATGGCTAAATATGTAGCTGAAAATTATTTTCAAATGTATTTGTTGTTTATTTCTTTTAACCTTTCATTTTACAAATTTAAAATTCTTGTTTTATGTTTATATTAATTTTGGTTACTAAAGGTTCAATTCTATTAGTCCCTTCATTAAACTTAGGGTTCTTGCATTCACTAGCACAAAATTCATCTACATAAAATTAACACTTAGTTTACAATTACAATGAATTCATAAATAGTTTACATACTGTTAAAATCAAAAAAGTATATGGAAGAAATCACCAACATAAATCATATTTATATTTTTTACTTCTGTTATTTCAATATCTGTAATGTAAATGTACACACAAACTATAAAATCAAATCAAATTAGTTAAATTAATTTAAAAACTGGAATTAAAATGTATTGCCCAGCATTGATTTACCTGCTGGGTCTGCAATTTGAATCAATCTCATTGCTTAGAAACCTCTTTGCCCATTTGACAATGAATAAGCTCATTGGCCTGCATTTACAAATCCTACACTCCCAAAAAGTTAATGTCATAACTATTGTTATTATCACCTGAATGCAACAATAAAAAATTGTGGAGAAGAATGTGCACTCAATAACAGCGAATAAATATAGTGAGAGGTCGGGATAAATCATAATTTTAGTATTGTGTAAGGTGGGAGAAGACTCATCACTTTAGCGTGGGACGAAATGATTGGCCTTCATTTTATTGGATGAGTCAAATAATAAGTTTTCTTAGCAAATTAATAACCAGTTCTGAAGTGACTTTTAAATTTGGCAAGTTATTTTGTTAAATGCATACTTTTCTGGATTGCTTCAAAATTTAGGATTATATTCTCCGAATACTATTGATTAATTTCACACACACATAGATCACTACTCAATGGTGGTACACCTGTTTTCATGCTAGATTGTTTCGCAGTTTTTCGAATGCTCGAAATGATACTGCTTTCAGAGGTTGTAATTTGCGTATCAACCATTGTTGTGAAGGTTCTGTGTTTTCTAGGACAATGTAAGTATATATCGGAATGTGTTTTCATTCTTACAGGTCTATAACAATATCTACAAGTAATTAAGACCGAATGAAATTAATAAAATTCAATGTCCCGTGCCAACAATGTTCAATGTACGTGACTACAAATAGGTGAAGTTTTTCTTACAGAGGAAATACATTCTGCAAGTGATCTTTGAATACATTTTTTCTTCTCTTAATGACTAAATATTGGAACATAATAGTTTTAAATTACACTGTAAATATTAGACGCAATTATAATTATTTTTATTTTTGCCCTGCACGTGACCGTCTGTCACTACACGTCGTAACCTCTCTTCGTTGAAAAGTTTTTACTAGTAAATATGTTGGTTTTATATTATTGTACAGTTCAGAAATGGAAATGCCAAAGAAATCAGTTAGTGCTATGAAGATGAGGGAAAGGTTGAAAGCTGAAAATCCATACTATCAAAAAGAAGAAAATAAAAGAATTGCAGATTTGAAGAGGAACAAGAGGAGTGAAATGTCTGAAAAAGAGAAACAGGACTTCAGGAGATATGAAAGAGGCAGGAAGAAAATTCAGAGAGTGAAGGAAAAGCATAACTCAGTAGTTTTTAATGATCAAGCTCCCCCCCCCCCCCTCCGATTCAAAATCTCCTGTTTACGAGCTGCCCGAAGGCAACCCTACTGGTTTTAATAACAATGAAGCTCTTGAGGAGGACATTTATAGCATTTACTATAGAGACTCTGTAGTATTTGCTTATAGCACTGCCAATGATAACAATAGATACTCTGTCTGCGTAATCAGGCAATGTACCTGAGGGTTTACATTATATATATTTACCTACCAGAGGGTTTACATTATATATATTTTTTTAGGAATTCGTCTAGAAATCTATGCTTTTCACTAAATGACAGAGAAAAGTTCATTCTTTCAGGTTGTTTGCACTGTAAATATATGTATATTCTATGACTATTAACGCCGAAAATATTTTGTTCTCGTGACCATGACGAGATCAATTTCGTTGGTGTTCTCGCTCGTTTATGAAAAAATGACAATTTTGAACACATTAGTCCATTATCACTGAAACTATAGAAGTGATAATTTAAAATTTTTGAGGTCATTTTTTAGGAGGTCAATTATGTAATAATAAATATATGTTGTCAAAATGAGTACTGTATGTTTCCTACTTCAGGATTTCTGAAGACTTCTTATATTAAACTATCAAAGAGCGTAAAACTGTAAAATATCGTCTCGAATTGTTTTCTTAAAAATCGTTATACGGATATAGTCGCATTGACTGAATAACATGACATAGATGTGAATTAGATGTATAAGATAGATGTATATTACTTTGATTTTCATTTAAGCATTACATTTAATGTTCGCGTACATTAATATCCTCTCTATGACTTTTTCGTAGGCATAGTGCTTATTTCACTGTTTAAGATGACATAGAATTAATTTCGCTGTATTCTTTTATTTTTCAAAATTTACACAAATGTAATTTTTTTGAAATATCACTCACGCTATTAATATGGGCATTTCTAGCAATTTGTATACATTATTGCATTTGTGAGTGAAAACTTCTTCAAATGACTTCAAACGAAGTTTTTCGAAAATACAAAGGATTCCTGCGAAAAAGAGTTTCAAATTTCGCATTTACAGTAGAGTTTAAAATATTTTTTTCTTAAAAACCACTCAAAATTTTTTAACGAAAATTTCCAAATAGGACGAGATTTTACTCTCCTTTAATTTTAAAAGTAATATTTCAAATCTAGCATTACGAAACCGAAAACTTGAGAAAATTAATGTATATTTAGGGCGACGATAGATGGCAGCTGGCAAGAGGACGGACCAAGACCATACAGCTAGTCCACACTAAGTAAATTAGAAAATTTTACCACGAGAAAGGCCGTGACATTCCGTTGCACTACTAGTTCTAATTTTCTGGGTGTGGTCTGGCTTTAAGGTCTTGCTCCGTTCTCTGGCCAGCTACCGTCTATGGAAATAATTTGAAGATTTTAGCATCGTGCGATGATGCAAAGGCTGACGCAGTCTCGGGTCGCTACAATATATAACAAAAATCTTCTTTTATTTAGTTTGTCATTTAACAACTATTTTCAAATGATTTCCAGTGCAAAAGAAAGTTATTTTAATATTTGATTACTCAAAGAGATCATCAGAATTCAGAATTACCCTAATTGTCCCCTCATGCATGTTGCTGGGTGCGCAGCTAGATTTTCAAGTTGACGCGCGTGAGAGACGGCGCGCGATCTATGTTGAACCTCCAGGTCAGCGAAGCAATATTCGCTCCACCAAACAGGGAGTCGTCGCAGCGAATCTGGACCAGCAGTGGTCACGCGTAAATAACGAGCGGCCTGGCGCCCGGAAAAGCAGATTAGATTTGGACTCTGAGCAAGTTCGCTGTAGTTATTGTTACTGATTCCGTTACGCCGACTACGCTAAGAAATTGGTTTCTTCTGTTATAACTGTTAGTGGCTAGGTTCAGAGCTGGTACATCTACTGGGGAAATTATGAACGACTACGGACTTGGTATTTTGTTCACTGGCTAGTTGGTCTACACCGGCTTTGTTTATTATACGATTTGAATTGTGTCATTTAGTAAAGGAGAAACCTCAATAAACTATTATATTTGGTACTACAGTCATCTTGCTTTACTTTTTCGTATACGTACGTAAATACCGAGTAACATACGTAGTATAGAAAAAGTTATGTAATGCTGCGGAAAATCGATATCGAGATTTCAACGGAAATACAAGTTTTGGGGTCCTCTAACACCCAAACAATGTTTTTTTCTAAACATCCGTCCGCCCGTCCGTCAGTTTGTCCTTCCGTCCATCCGTCTGTAAACACCTCTAACGCCTAAACCATAAATAGGATTTTTTCAAAATTTGTATTCTCCAGTCGGTTTGACTCGACTCGAAGACGTGAAATTTTGAAAAATATTCTTTAAAGTTCGGGGGGTACTTTACATGAAACCCCAGGGCAGTTTCAAAATTTTCTCAAAAATAGCTCCAAATTTTTTCTTTACATTTCTAGTAAGAATAGAGTAAAATACACTAATAAAGGTGGCGTTTTTGACTGTTAACTCTGAATTTTCGGAAATTGCAAAAGATTATTTATTTTTCGGCGTCTTCCTACAACTACAAATTGAAGATGGAGATATTACTTTCGAGGAAAATTTAATTCATTTTTTCCACTGTTAATTCTCTCATTAATGTCATGTATATTTTTTTTGAAAATTTTACTAGCTCCCGCACAATATTTCGTGCAATATGTGCAATATTAAAAAATAACAAAAAATAGATTTTCTCGAAAACGGCTGCAAATTTTTTCTTGAAAATTTTCTTAACGGATAGTGCAAATTACACTGTTTAACATAACAGAAAATGAATTTTGCTGTATTCTTTTTATTAAAAAATTACACAAATGTAATTTTTGAAATATTTTTCGCTTCGTTAATACGCACATTTTCAGTGATTTGTAATTTTTGTATTTGTAAGTTGAAGTGCTTCAAACGACTTTCAAGGACGTTTTCCGAAAGCTTAAAAGATTTTATGAAAAAGAGCTTGAAATTTCGCATTTACCGTGACGCTGAAACGCCATTTTCTTAAAAAGACTCCAAATTTTTTGAACGAAATTAGTCATGTAGGACCAGGTTTCACTCTTCTTTAATAAATATATTAAAGGAATATATTAACGGAATTAATATAAATTAATAATTAAAATATATTAACGGATTATTTCGGTTCAATTATTAAAAAATAGAATTGAGAAAATTTTTAAAACATGACTTTGGACGGTGATTGATGGCAGCTGGCAAGAAGATGGGGTAGCATCGGAAAGCTAATCCAAATCAAAGGCATAAGAAAACTATTACGAGAAAGTCTGTGCCATCCTGTAACACTACTAGTTTACTTTCTCTTATGCGTTCGTATATATGGAGTAATGTAATAGTATAATGTAAGAGTAATGTATTAGTATAGAGAAAGTTATATTATGCTACGCTAAATCGATTTAAAGATTTCAACGGAAATACACGTTTTGGACTCTCCTGATACCGAAACAGTGTTGTGTTCAAAACGTCCGTCCGTCTGCTGTATGTGAACAACACTAGCGCATAACCTATGCGTAAATTTTTTTCGAAAGTGAAGAAACCCCTGTCGATCTGGCTCTTATTAAAGATTTGAAATTTTGAAAGACATTTATTAAAATTTTGGGGTACTTTACATGAAGCTCTCCGGACATTTTCAAAAGTATCTCAATCGGCTCCAAATTTTTTCTTTAAATTTATTGTAAGAATACAGTTAAAAACACTTATAAAGGTGGCATATGTCTAATTTTCAGGTTTAACTGTGAATGTTCGATAAATGCAAAAGTTTGATATTTTTCGGCGTCTTTTTTTACATTTGTAAAGTTAATGATAGAGATTCTTCCTTCAAATTAAATTTGTTGTTCATAAATAGTTCTTTCATTAAAACCATACGCTGTTTTTGAAAAATTAAGTAGTTTTCGTGCAATAGTGCGTGAAATATTTGCAATTTAAAAAAATTACAAACGGAATTTTCTCAAAAAAGGCTCCAAATTTTTTCTTTACATTTTTAGTCGGGGTAGCGCCAAATGCATCCTATCCGGTGACATAAACGCCATATTACACAATTCTTTTGTTTTTTCAAAAATTACAAAAATTCTTTTGACTTGTTTCTCATTTCGGTAATATTTACATCAGAGACGATTTCATTCACATTATTATATTTATATGTACATGTGCTTTAAATAATGTCTGATAAAGTTTCTCGAAAACTCCACAGTTTTCTGTTTAAATGAGCTCAAAATTCCGCATTTTCAGAAACACTCAAACGCCATTTTCTAAAAAAATGTTTTCAGATTTGTCCAATGAATAGTGAAAATTGCACTGTTTAATATGCCGTAAAGTTCATTTTGGTGTATCCTTTTGTTTTTTCAAAAATTACACAAATGATTACATTTGTAATGTCTTGAAATATTTCTCACGGCATTAATATGCAAAATTCAATTGATTTGTGTACATTATTGGATTTGTGAGGTGAAGTGCTTCAGATACCATTAAATTAAGATTTTCGAAAACTCATTAGATTTCTGTGAAAAAGAGCTTCTAATTTCGCATTTACAGTAATGCTTAATCGCCATTAAAAAAACGCTTTACTTTTTTCAATGAAAACTTCTATTTAGGATGAGGTTTTTTACTCTTCTTTAATATTCTTGAAGATATATTTCGGTTGTACTCTTAGGAAAGCAAAAAGTTGAGAAAATGTTAAAAAAAGCTATTACTTTCAGCAACGTAGATGGCAGCTAGCAAGAGGATGGGGCAAGACCTTAAAGCTAGCCCACATAAAGGAAATTAGAAAACTTTAATACGAAAAAGTCTGTGCCATTCTGTAGTAGCACTAGTTACTTACTCACCCTTCGTAAGGAGTAGGAAGTAATATCGTTAGCCAGAAAACGGGGAATTTTCCACAGAAAAACTCTTATTGCCAGGCTCTAGTTATTGAAATGTGGATAAATCTTGTTCTTGTAAAATGTATCATAAATTACCTCCTCTGACACGTTGTGTACTGTCAAAATCCACGTTATGTGGGTCCTTGATACTGAAAAATCGATTGACGGGAAAACTTCCGTCCATCTGTCTATTATCAACGCTAGAACCTAAACAGTTCAGCAGATTTTCTCCAAAATAAATATTCCTCAGTGAATTTAAATGAACTAAAAAATGGTTCCCAAACTTTTCAAATAAACTTTCCCCTCCGATAGCGTACAGAACGCTTAAGAGACTAGTGCTGATCTCAGTTTCGTTAAAATCCTGGATCTTCCTAGAACTACAATATTGCAGATAGAGATTTTATCTCAAAGTAATGTTCCTTAAAGACAGATTTTGAAATTAGGACATGTACAATGTTTCGAAAATTGAGTAGTTTTAGCATAATTTTGCGTGACAACGGAATTTTAAAATATTTTTATAACATTTTTTCTTAAAATTTTCTCCAATTTTTTTGTTTATATTTTCTTCTCGTATGTATCAAAGGACGGTATAAAAACATATGCTAGTCTCATTTCCGGCGAGCTCTCTGTATTTTCAAAAATTACAAACATTTAACATTTAAAAACCACAAAATTGAAGATATAGAAAAAGATGCCTTAAAGTAAATCTATTTCAAATAATCAGCCCTTTATAAAAAGCAATGTACACATTTATAAAAAATAAATCCGCTACAAATTTTTTCTTCGCATTTTTGTCACATACGTAGAAGAAGGAACGCCTAAAAGAACGATGCTGGCCTCATTTTTGTTGGTCTCTCTGAATTTTTGAAAACCGCAGATGTAGAAATAAACCGAGAAAGTATGTGCTGTTGTAGTCCCACTAGTTTAGCTCGTTTTGGAAATCTTTCGCCGACGCGGATGTGAGCGGCGCCGTGGCCTCTTTTATGTGCCTTATATTTTTTAAATACTGCGCTTTAGCGCGGTAACAGTTTTTGGCGCGCAGTTGCGGTTTCGAGAAGAAAAACGAAAATTGTGAAGATTTTGTGGTACAGAAGGAGTGTATCGTTGTGGAAGAATTTACAGAAAGTTTTTGTTAAGATTGCGGTTAATCCCAGGGGATAATTTTGTTTTGATGGTTATGGCAGTCTTAGGAAGCGTGAGTCAGTGTGGAGTTTTTTTGCGTCCGTTATCTGATTGTTTACAATAGTACTTGACGTATTTTTCGAAAAGTGGATTTAAGGAGTGGTTTGTAAAGATTTTTTTCTATTTCTTTGGAGGCTGTGTCATAAAGGAAGTTGTAAATGGTTGGGAGATTTTTATTTTTACAATGGTATTGTAGACTGTCTGGTGATGATAGCAGTACTGGAGGTGGCCGCTGCCTGCCGTACAGCTTGGTTAACAGCGTTAGCACTGCATCCATTAGCTCGAAATGTGCCCTTGAGGAACTCCGTTTCAGAGTCTAAAGATCACCACTAGGGGGAGGATTTTGATGACCTAAAACATCGCCAACAATAATCAATAAAATACTCTTAAAATGTTTGAATAAAGACCTAAAAACAAAGAAAAATGACGTAAAAATATGATCAAAAACAGTTCAGATGAACAATTCAAGATGTTGGATACGTTACTGATGTAATCGAAGCCGCTTCTACCCGTTCTAGTGAATACTGCTTTCAAACTTTTCGTTTGGACTGTTGGTTGGTGTTTCCGAGCGCGTCAACAGCTTTGGTCATTAGTTCGTAAGTGTAGTGCATGTTTTCTCGGGAGATGGCGGAGGTCTTTCTCCGCTGGATGACGAGGTCCAGCGGCGACCTACCGTCGGCTAGCGGTGTTTCCCCAACCAGGACTTCCCCTCCCGCGGGGCACCACCCCAACCGGGACAAGCTGTAAGTTCCCGACCAATCTCCCGGAATATGTGGTAGTGTAGTGCATGTTAGTGTAAGTGTGTGTAAGGGGAGAGGATAAGACATGGAAGAGGAAGGACTGATCGCGCGCGGTCCGTGGCCCGTTTGGTAGGGTACTGCTCCAGCATTCGCCTGGTGGTGAACGGAGAAACCACGGGAAACTACCGATTAAAGCAGCCGGTCGCTAGAATTCTCCTCCAAACAGCGACGGGATTCGACCAAGCCGAAAAGCTAGAGTCGAAAATCCGGCAGCCGTCAGGACTCGTACCTAGGACTTCCCGGTCAGAGACCCTGCAGTGTCATCAGTTGATGCACTGAGCTACTGGTTTGGACTGTTCTTCAAAATATCTGTCTTTATTATCCCGAAATTGGACTGTTTGGACTGTTCTTCACCAGAAAATCTATCTTTAGTTATCCCGAAATCGGCTGAACTGCCAATGGCGCTGACAGGCAACACAGAAACCTTATATTACATACTCAAATAGTTGACATTAAAACTTCTGAGCAAAGAAATTGAATAGACTACCAGGTATAGGTACTCAGAAATTCTGCGGAGAACATTTCTTGCACCTCGTAAATATTATTTGAAGCGATTACCATTCAAATTATATTAAAACCTAATAAATCTGCGAAAAAGGCATTAAAAACGACAGGGAAAATTAAAAATTGACTTATTAGTCGAAATTGAAGAAAAAAAGTGTAAAATAGGCCATTTCCTTTTGTCGTAACGTAAAATGAATCTCTACACTAAACGGCATTTTCTTAAAATAAAAAAATTCAACAAAAAACATTTCATTAAAATTCGCACCTCAATCATCACACACTCTACTTGCTCTGATGGCCAGAGTTTTCCCAACTCCTCGTTTAGTTACCGGAAAGTGGTGAAAGCCCACCTCACTAATAGCTGGTCTAACTAATAGAAAATTCATGTATGTATATTATACTATCATACTCATGTATGCAACATGATGCAAAACTTTCTAAAAGGTTGGAAATGACTACAAATAAAATGAATGTTAAACTTAACTTGGATGTTCTTGAAGGGTTGAATTTCCGCCGATGTTCAGCAAGCCACTTTCATCGCATTTCATTATATTTTGGGAAACAGAATACATGGATATTAGATACCCCTTTTACTATCGACGGCAGCGTCCGGCAGTTTGGTACAGCACATCTATATGGCTTTTTCGAAGAAACATCACTGATATGCAGGCACCAATGCTTAAAATTATTTCTGAATATTATCACCGATTGGAATGATAGTCCTCGAATCTTCACTGCTTTCGCATTACAACACACCTTTACTACCCAAGCAACTGACCATGTGCAAATGACACTGTTTCCTAGTACTCCTCTGGGTGCCATGACACTACGTCACGACCTCTATCCAGGGGGCGTTGGGCTGCTGAATCGGGCGGCAGCGGCTGCGAGCGAGAGCGGATGTCGTTCGGTTCGGTGGCCGCCTGGAGCGCCTCGGCGCCAGCGGAGTGCGCGAGTGTCGGGGTGCTGTCGCGCCCGGACTGACGAGGCTGTGAAGCGGAGGAGGACGTGGCGATGGGCGGCCTCGGCGCGACCCGGCCCTGGCGCGCCATGTTCGCCCTGGCCCTGACGGCGCTGGCGCTGGGCGCTGCGGCTGACGCTGCGGCTGACGGTGAGTGACAACTTGACGCGCTCGCGGGGACAACAGCGCACTGTCGGTCATGTGTGTGTCATCGTGCGTTGGCAGTCAGCCGTCGTCTTCCACGCGTTGGCAGTGAGTTTTCCTAAGTTTTACAGGCGTTTGCCAACTGTAGATGCTTTAAGTGGAGAGTACTGTAGTATTTTGTGTGTTTGCCAACGATTGACACACAACGATTAACGACGTATGTAATGACATTGCCATGGTGTTTCTATGACGACACTATGTGCAGATTAATTTTCGTTACTTCTCTATTTGCTCTGTCCTTTTTGTAAACCATACTATGACAAAATTGTTTATAAAGAAAACTACATGAGCGGAGCAGTTACTTAAAGAGATGGCTGCTGCAGACTCATTTTCAAATGAAGTGAATTGAACCAAAGTAAAATAAATAAATAAATACTACATAAGAAACTTAAAATACCTACGTAGAAAGTACAACGTTCCAATATGTAGTACATAGTTGTACACACGCTTACATTCGTACAAAATAATTTAACTCGCATTTATGCATATGCAGACATGTTAACTTGCTCGTTAATTTAATGTATATCTGCCAAATTTCTGGATGATTGCGGCACTGGCATCTTGTGTACTATTGCCCTGTGTTATTGTTCCAATGTAAAGGTAATTTGTATAGTTCCACTTTGTGTTGATTACTGTTCTTTTCTGGTGATTAAATGCAGAGTTTGTCTCGCCCCCTTCTCCACTGACATCTCTTGCATTCATGTTAGAGACTTCAAATCTTACGCGGTACTCTTAGTAGAAATATTGACTACGTAAAGATTATGTTCCATTATCGTAAATGCCTAGCGCTTTCTTTGAAAATTACAGATATACGATGTAGATGACATGCAGATATACAAACTTCACGAAAATATAGATATAGATGACGAATAGTGTTGAAAATTGTGGATTGAAATTTGTCAAAATATAAAGACAGCATTGAAAAAGTAGAATAATTCCCAACTCTGGAAATTCGCGCCTGATTTGATATTCCGTGAATTCAAATTAAAGTGTATCTTGGATCAACTTGCAGGTTAGGAACGATTTACGTGCTTACATTACAATGGGGCTAGTGTATAAGACCAGGAGTCAAGGAAGACAGGCGCTCCGCAGACTTGCTCCGAACGTCGCTCGTTTTCAAAATGCGTACTCATGCAATAAAGCTTCACATTTTAAACTAATTGCATACACTACTATTAAAAGACACTGTGATAATATAGGAAACGTTGCAATTTTGACAAAAGAAATAGAAAAATTTCTTGGTATCAGATCTGACGAAGTGTTCTAATGAAACTGGCAATGTCAATTTTGTAAAACTCCCATCATCTGACAATACTTTTTTTTTCACTGAAATTGTCTGTCATTTACCTTTTGTTCAGATTTTCATTGTTTAATCACGATAGTTCTTTTCTGTTTTGTACAATCTTTGTTTTCACTTTTGTATCAATAAATAATGTTCTAAATATTTTTATATATAACAATAACAAATATTGTACAAAATAAAATAATACTATTATGATTTAAATTATCTTGAACTTTCTTGTCTTGTACTGACTAAATTAAAACTTCATACGCGGAAAATAACCAATATTTTACACTACAATATTTTACACTATAATATCAACACTAAGTTGTTGAAATTATTATTATTATTATTATTATTATTATTATTATTATTATTATTATTATTATTATTATTATTAGTGGCATATCAGCCATTTCTGACCACCTTACACGATTAACGTGTGTAACTTTTAAAATCAGCTTTTCAGCTGTATCTCTCGGTATGACAAGATTGTTACGCCTTGAAGGGTGAATTATGAGGTGACACGATGTTGTTGAAAGGTGAAGGGACAATTACGAACACGACCATGCCTACGTAGGAATCGAATCTGCAGCCTCCTCGACGCAAACGACGGCTGCCGCAACCGTCTGCGCCACGGGGCCGACTTATTCGCACTGTCTGATGTTACAGACACACAAAATGAAAAATCGTTTGTAATTATTGTCAATATTATTTTGTAAACTTAAATGCACAAAACAAGTTCGTACATTTTAATGTAAAACTAGATTTACATATTTACAACTCTTCTACATTTTATTGATAATAGTTTTCATTAACCTGTAATATTTGCATATTATTATTATTATTATTATTATTATTATTATTACTATAATTATTATCGCATACCCTTAATAATAATAATAATAATAATAATAATAATAATAATAATAATAATAATAACAAAAACAGCTATAAACTGTATTGAGATCGAAGTGTACTGACAGACCGAACCACAACAGAAATGACATAACACTCTGAGATAAAAACAGGAAAAAGTATGGTTTGTGGTTATGACAGTTGTCGATACTAGCAGTCTTACAACAGTGTATCAGGCAAAGATCCAGAAATGCCAATAATTGGCTCATATCGTGAAAGAAGAGTGGAATATTTTCATCGGTGATGTAAATGTTGACTTAAAGAAAAACTCAACAAATGCAAATAACTACTTAGCTCTAATGAATAACTATGGACTAACATCCATCTTAAATCAAACGACCAGATACACAGGATTGTCTGCATCATGTATAGATCACGTCTTTGTCAGATGTAAGTCAATCAACGGTTTTTCAGTTTGCATATATGACTTAGGAATTTCAATTCATTTTCTAATAGGAGTAAAATATGATTTTCATAATGAGAGTATAAATGTTGCTAAAAAATCAAATGAAACATGTATAAATTACTAGCTGACCCGGCGAACTCTGTTCCGCCTTAACAGCCGGTCTCATCTTTTTTTCGCGTCGCACTCACTGTGAGAAACTGTACTATCCTTGTTGCACTCGTGATAATAAAGCAATTGCAGATTTGTGTTTTTCTCTCAAACAAAGAAGAATTTCAAAAAAACGCTCTGATATTAAATAGATAATTAAAAAATATATTACGTAGCAGAGCGTTTTATTGGAATTGATTTTTGTTTAAGAGAGAAATACAAAGCTGTAATCATAGGGACCAGCTGTTAAAGGCAATAAATAAGCAGATTTTGGAATTTATTAAGTTAAATTGTTTATTAGAAAATACAAATAAAAAAAATTAAGAAGATTAATAATTCATATTGTTCTTGTATTTTGGTGCATAGGTTGCACTCTTCAGTTAAGTACCTTGTGATACACGACATTTTTTGTTTTATTATCAGGCGCAAAAACAAACAACGCAGATGATCTTCCGACCCGTGAACATGTCACATATAATTGACCATGGGAAAAACATGGATATTCTAGATTCAAACCACAAACTTTCAAGGATTGGCCTTGTGATTTGTTGATGGTCATGGCGAATGCAAGACGGATCGGAAATTGAAGTCTTTTAAATTGAAACGTCATATCGCTATCATTATCGCCTTCTGTTATCAGTGCGGCGTTACAACAATGGGTTACAACAGGCAACAATGACCGCTAACATGCGAAAACGTGCGAAAACGTGCAAAAACGTGCGTTCTCACACAGGAACGCTGTCGAACGGGATAAACAGTATCCTATGTCCGTCTCCTGGCTCAAAGCTTCCTGCTCACCAATTTTCAGCCAAATCGGTACAGCCGTTCTTGAGTTATAAATAGTGTAACTAACACGACTTTCTTTTATATATATAGATTACTAGCTGACCCGGCGAACTCTGTTCCGCCTTAACAGCCGGTCCCATCTTTTTCTCGCGTGCACTCACTGTGAGAAACTGTACTATCCTTGTTGCACTGCGTACGTGCAAAAACGTGCGTTCTCACACAGGAACGCTGTCGAACGGGATAAACAGTATCCTATGTCCGTCTCCCGGCTCTAAGCTTCCTGCTCACCGAATCGGTACAGCTGTTCTTGAGTTATAAATAGTGTAACTAACACGACTATATACAGATATAACGGCGAACGAAAGGCGGCTATCATTATCGCCTTCTGTTATCAGTGCGGCGTTACAACAATGGGTTACAACAGGCAACAATGACCGCTAACATGCGAAATCACGCGAAAACGTGCGAAAACGTGCAAAAACGTGCGTTCTCACACAGGAACGCTGTCAAACGGGATAAACTGTATCCTATGTCCGTCTCCTGGCTCTAAGCTTCCTGCTCACCAATTTTCAGCCAAATCGGTACAGCCGTTCTTGAGTTATAAATAGTGTAACTAACACGACTTTCTTTTATATATATATAGATGTATATATATCTATATATCTATATATATATATATATATATATATATAGATATAGAGAGAGAGAGAGAGAGAGAGAGAGAGAGAGAGAGAGAGATAGATATAGATATAGATATAGATATAGATATAGATATAGATAACCTAGTTCAAAAATATCTTGTAGATATAGATATAGATATAGATATAGATATAGATATAGATAACCTAGTTCAAAAATATCTTGTTGAAACGAATTGGAACAATATTTTACAATGTCAAAATGTAAATATGTGTGTAGATGAACTGTTCTCAATAATTAATAATGCCATGCTCAAGTACTCAAAACAAAATACCAAATAAAATTGCGAAAGCTAAAATAAAAAGTCCGTGGATAACTGATTGCATATTAAATAAAATTAAATTAAGATCAAAACTATATAAAATTAAAGTTAAAAGACCGCACGACGACGCATTTCAAAAATATTACTGTAATTTCTCGGAGAAGCTTAAAAACCAAATAGATTAAACAAAACATAATTATTCTAGGAACTTGATAATGAAACATAATGGCGACACGAAACATCAATGGAAAATAATTAACGAACTGGTAGGAGATAACAAGACTAGTGATATCGATTATCTCTTCTTAGAAGATGGTAGCGTCATTGACGATACACAGGAAATCTGCTGTAAGATAAACGAATACATTCTCGGTATCCACAAGCAGTTGATTACTAACAACACGTGTAATGTAACTCTACCCCCGAACCGAGATATAACATATTTTCAATCCTTTCTCGAAGCGACCAACGAACAGGAAGCAATTCAAATGATCAACAGTTTAAAAAACAAAGCATCAAGCGGTTAAGATAAAGAACTACGAAACTAGTAAAAGAATGCACATCGATTCTTGCTCCATTATTAACACCTATAATAAATCTAAGTTTCTGTAGCGAAATTTTTCCTAATCAATTTAAAAAGAGCATAGTAATTCCAATTCTCAAGAAATCTAGTAAAATAAATCTGGATAACCTTAGACCAATAAGCCTATTACCAGTGTCTTCAAAAATCATAGAAAAATGTATGAAAAAGGGACTTTTACATTACTTCAACAAAATTAATTTCTTCAGCAAACATCAGTTTGGATTTACAAAAGGTAAATCCGCAGAAGATGCACTTAACACTTTTCTAGAAAATATATATAATCACATTAATAATGGAAGAAAGTGTACAAACGTGTATATAGATTTTAGAAAACATTTGACATGGTAGATCACAAAATTCTTCTCTCAAAATTGGAGAAAATAGGAATAAGAGGTGTAGCCTTAGAATGGTTCAGTCAGTTCCTCTCTGAACGGGAACAAATAGTCAAAATAGAACTGTTACAGTAATTGAGGCATAGTCGAAAAAGGCGTGCCGCAAGGATCTGTGTTATCAGCGATCATTTTTCTCATATTCATTAACGACCTCTCAAATATTCAGTTCCCAGAAAAAATAACAGCTTTCGCTGACGACATGCATTTATTTCTCCTCGCAATGACGAACAACAACTTTGGAATGATATTGAAGACAGTCTTGCGCCCCATACACGCTCAATATTATTGCGCAATATTTAGGTTTGTGCAATATAGTTGATCGTGTGTAGTCGGAATTGAAAGGTTGTGCAATATATTGTGCTAAATTCAAATCCTTGAAAATATATTGTGCAAACGGGAAATATATTGTGCCGTGTGTAGGCAATATTGTGCAATATCCCATCAGTCAGTATCAACACGTGGTAGAGTACGCGTCGTCATGGCTGCCAAGGAAGCAGATAGACAATTCATTCTCGAATTTATTGAAGTTTATCGTGGCCTTCCGGCTCTGTGGGATGTAATGTGTAAAGATTATACTAATCGTGCGAAAAAGGGGGAGCAGTATGAACTTCTGTTAGAAAAATATCGCGAAAAATATTCTGATTGGAACTGCTTGCACAATATATTGCCTTGAAGGTTGTACGTCTGTGCTCGCGATTGGGCAATATATTGCACAACCATCAATATTGCCTACATACGATACAATTTATTGCACAAATCAAAATAGTGCTCAATAATATTGAGCGTGTATGGGCCTCGGTCAAAATATTGTGTAACCCACATTGTGCAATAATATTGAGCGTGTATGGGCCCTTTTATGATTCTAAAAAAAATGGTGTAGTAGTAGTAACAAAATGAGTGTTAATATAAGAAGAAATAAATACATGAATATGGGTTTTGCTGATTTTAATTTTAAATATAATATTAAGTTATATTATCTTAATTGTGTTGAAAAGCTGACATGCAAATGTAAAGCAATTGAAAACGTCAACTATTTCAAATATTTAGGAATAATAATAGATAACAAAATGACTTGGAAAAATCATATAATAAGTATACAAAAATATTTAGGGGGTAATCTAAGAAAATTCTATTATCTACGAAATTTTTGCGATATCCATACACTTAGAATTCTGTATTACGCACTAATCAATTCAAAACTGGAATATGGAATCCAAATATGGGGATGCACATTCAAGACGTGTATTAAGAAACTAAAGAATAAGTCAAAACAAATTTAAATTTTTATATTATCTATAAAAAAAATAAGACTGCTTCTTCACTTCCTCTTTATAAACAACTAAATATTTTACCATTACAACATCTTTTTGTATATAAAGTACTACAAATATTTTATGTCAAAAGCGGAAATAATTTAACTGAGAGAATATTTCACAATTACAGTACACGTCGTAAATCCACTAATCAAATTAAAAAGCCCAAAATTCATAAATCTCTAATATCAAGAACCTTGGTGTTCATTGGGCCTCAAATATAAAATCAATTACCATTAGCTCTGAAAAATAGTAAATCCTTAAATATTTTCAAACACAAGATAAAGATTTGGATTTTAAAACATGATGATAATGATATAAACAAGTTCACTGAAATATTGCAATAAAAACGTTTTTTGCTGTATAAATTAAATATAAATTCAATTATGTAAATATATATTTTGTCTAAGTAAATATACCTATTGTATCTCTGTAAATCTTCACTTTTGTATCATTTAAAGATAGGTTTTTTGTTTAATATGTTCACAAAAACTTATATTGTAAATGTTAAAAAATAAGAATATTGTAAAAACACGCCACACACAAAAAATACTATGTAGAAGTACACAGATAATAAATAATAAATTCAGTATTGCTAACCATCACAAGTGTATGGTTTGTAATTCCAAGAAACAACAATGCACATTATCTCTGTAAAACAAGTTGGGAATAAATATTATTATTATTATTATTATTATTATTATTATTATTATTATTATTATTATTGTTATTATTATTATCGCGCCCCAAGAATAATAATAATAAATATAATAATAATTACAATAATAATAATAGCTACAAACAACAGCTATAAACCGGATTGGAATTGAAGGATAGTGACAGATCGAACAGTGCTCCACAAAAAACCTGACATAACACTCTGAGATTAAAACGGGAAAAAAGTATGGTCTGTAGATGAAACGGTCGTCGATATAGCAATCTTACGACAGTCAAAGATTGGGAAATACCAAGAATTGGCTCACATCGTGAAAGAAGAGTGGAATATCCTAGAAAAAAAGACTGTTCCTGTGGTTCTTTCAACAACAGGCATCATTCCGAAGACCTTGAAAAAGAGTGCCACCATCAGTCTCCAGAAATCTGTTTTACTGAGTGCATGCTCACTGGTCAAGAAGTTTCTGGGAAGTAATGGAAGTTTCTAGTTTCTAGAATAGTCCATGTAAATATGTTTCTTAATTGTACACATATATATATATGTATCTAATTGTTGTCCCTATGAGAATGTTGTTTATTGATATACAATCTAATTTACAATATATATTAACAATTTGGAAGTTATGCTTTGATAGGGGATATCTGTGTGACTTCTGTCTCAGTACCAGTGAACTGTGCACGATTAATTAATAATAATAATAATAATAATAATAATAATAATAATAATAATAATAATAATAATAATAATAATAATAATAATAATAATAATAATAATAATAATCCCTATAACCAGTCCGAATAGCTGAGATCGCGAAGGCAGTAGTGCCGTGGCGATCTCGGACGGATCGTGGATTCGAGTCCCGCCTCGGGCATGGATGTGTTTGTGTATGTCTGTTTGTGTGTACCATTCATTCATGCTTCATTATCATCATCATTCCGTCTTCCATTCCCCCAGAACTAACAACCCTGGGGTATCAAAAGCGGATTCAGCCTAATGCTGATCCCCCTTAGTAGTTACATGCAAGACTTGGGGCCGGTTTCATCAATGCTTGTTAACACGCTAAATAGACGTTAGGAGATTTTAACGGTCCGTTATAGAAAATACGTGTTTCACCAAACTTTAACGCTTGTTAACTTTCCGTTAAAGTTAACGCACGATCTCAGCTCCGTTAGCAGCACTTAACGCCCGGTTAAGCTGATTACAGCGCAGCGTGGTTCAGTTCGAACACACAGCAGAGAAAAATGGAAAAGCTCTGCAATATATAATGGAAGACGATATTTTAGAAAGCCTGGAAATGTCTGTGCGCCCGCGTGTATTCAGAGACTTTTCAACCAGATTCAGTGGTACCAAACAATCTACACTAGAAATCCTGGAATTTAATTGAGCAGGATCTGGAGTATTCATCAAACAGGTTCGAAAATATTACATGTAATAGTTACATACCATTTATCGCAACCAAACCATATAAGTAACAGTTTTGCATGCACATTGAAAACTATCTTATTATATAATCTTCATGAATGTGAATTAGGTTATGAATGGTTTCGATCATTACGTACATTATACATGAAATTGTGTCACTATTCATTCTTATCAGAATATAGGCTACAGTTTTCTTCAGACACAAGTCATTCCAAAAAATTTAGAAACTAAATCACAAAATCATAAAGTTCAAAGTATGATGTGAATCAATTACATAATATTATTAATTATAATTCATTTTATATTAAAAAATAAGAACTCATTATTAGAAATTTGTTTCAATCTATATTCATTTCCAGGAACGAGTCAATCGCACCAATTAACCAGTTACTTATGACTACGTTATTTTGCAACTGGCAGCTACCAGTAGGTTATGGGTAGACTATATTGGGGCCAGCAAATCTACGGCTAACCGTATTGTCCATAGAGGTAGCTGCGCTTTGGCTAGACTGTTGCTTTATTCTCTGTAAGCAGAGTAAACATACTCACCAAGAATTTCCAGTTCACGGCCTTCTAAAAACAAATGATTACGCATTTTGTACACCCATTAAAGTTGACTGGCGATTAGCCAACTGAAGCCGCGGAAGCGTTGGTGAAACGGAACAAATCTTAACGGAGACGTTAATTTTAAAGACTCGTTTACTAACGTCACGTTAGGTGTATGCAAAGAGTATATCTGGGTGTATGTTAGTGAAACCGGGCCTTGCAACACGATAAAATGATACTGAGACCGCGCAAGGGCATGACCTGCGCGGTCCAAGATGGCCTATTTGCGAGCAAAAAACAAACAAACAAACAACAACCCTGTACTAATCCGTTTCGGTCTAAGGCCTCCTGTATCAAAACGGGGTTAGTTCTTGATGCACGTCAGATGAGAAATTTCTAATGATTGTGGACCACTATTTTCCTGCTTCAGGGTAGAACACTTAACAACATTTAGAATACGAACTTGACACACCAGGGTGGCCAGCGAACCTGGAATCCTTGAAAACCGGAAAAAAACCGGGAATTTTTCGTTATTTGTATTTTGAGCATCAACTGCACTGCATAAAATTGCAAATTTCAGGGTTATGCTTGATAATGTTCACATATTAGATCAATAATGCATACAATTACAAATTTCAAGGATGCTTTATTTTTTCTCTCACTTGGCTTGCTTAATCTATAGTTAGTGAATATTAAGTTATTCAGATTGTTACTTCTCTTGAATTAATTTCTCTTTCTTCTATCTCCTTGAATACTATACCTAATATTTCAAAGGAAAGATTCTTAGAATTGAGAAACGATAGTATAAGCGAACGACGCCTTTAATCACAGCCTTGCTTTCTACTTAACTGAAACAGGAGTCCACTCAAATTATGTTCTTGGAACATCGATTGTGTAAAATCAGTCGCTTCTTATCTACTACTCTCTATCACTTCTCTTATTCATTTTGCATGCGGCTTGCGATCAGTTGAAATCCGTTTGTTCGTCAGAAGAAAAATAATTTCATGTAATTTCCATTTATTTTAGTACGTATTTCGGTTTGTTAGGTAATGTTTTACATAATTTCACTCATTTTAAGTGCATATTTTTTATATTTTACGTTTTTTATGGATATTTTTGCTTATTTATTAAGTTTTTACTGCATATTTTGACGGCATAAAATCTTATCTCTAATTATGATTCTTAGAAATGAAATAAAGGATTCTTTTGTTTTTACACTATCTAATCCCTCGTGTTATATACATCGTTTTATCGTGAAATGTTTAATTTTCTTTTTTGATGAAAGCACTTGTTAAAATGAAATAAAAGCGTCAAAAATGTGAATTATATTCATTGTTTGTATAAGCATTATTGTAAATCCCGACCCATGATACATGTAGCGACTAGTTTATGAATCATTTTGTTTATGTGTCTCGAGAGGGCAAAATGCGGCCCGAAAGTAAACGGAGATAGCCGAACAGGCCAGCGAGCCGAGCGGTTGTCGAGCGACCCCGATCGGACTTCCATGGCGCGATGCTTTAATTCGACATTTGTCAGAAATTTAATTTTTTTATTTTACAGTGGCCGTTAACATAATTAACTTGCATTTGTCAGAAATTTTGAACGTTTAAAATTAATATGATTGATCTGAAGAATTATAATTAATTGGCAGTACCGCTTATATTTTTTATGCTATTTTTATAATTTCTTATCTTTTCCATATCATTCGATTGAAGCAACCTTTCGCGCGTTTTTTTAAGTGGTATCCCTCCCACTCTAAAATACAAATAAATTAATGTAGTTATAGTTAATATATAATAATATATCAGTAATACATACATGACTGAATACATTGTTTACTTTTATTAAACAAACTACGCAAACGTGTATTATTTGTGTCAGTGTTCGCATTTCTTGTAATGGTAAGAATTTAGGCACTGTTGTCACTGAATCCTAAATCTTTAATTACAATTTCATATCTAGTAATTTTGATTACCTACTTTGAATTAAGTATAGACCAAGAAGGTACATTTATTGTAATATCTAAGCTGAAGGAATTAATTAAATTAAGAAACTGTTCTTGCTCGCAAGATTCCACCAGATACTCTGTTAAAATCTCCGCTTACAATGAATTCAAAATAGCGAATACTGACTTCGTTTAGAGTTACAATCCCTGTTGATTGCTGTCTGTATGATTATAGAGTTTAGTCATTCAGTCTGCGGAGAGTAGAGCATTGTAATGGGTGTTGTTATTCTTTGTGCGTGTGTGTATTTACAGTGCGTTTTCGATAAAGAAGTAATGTCTAAAAAATCTAGCGTTACTAAATATCAGACAGCGTATGGACATTCTTTTCCACGAGTCGCATCTGATCCAAAAGTTAACACAAATGCATTTCGCACTTGGTGCAAAACCACTATAAATATAATTACAATGGGGAAAAGTGCGCTAGAAAGCCACTGTAAATCGGCACAACACAAAATCGCGTGCGAAAACAGGCGTAAAAGTGTGCCTTTAGATATGTTTCTCCAGTGTGGGACTGTTTCAAGGTCAGAAACTCCAGTTCTTCTGGAAACGAAAGATCACAAGGTAACACATAATATTTATTTTCAAAACTTTTTTATTTTATTTTCCGTTTATTTACAATCTGTTTTTAATCAAACATTCAGTAAATGTGATAATTATGATAGCAATTAGAAACTATAAACTAGAAATCTTCTTCAGGAAGGTTGTTCAAAACGGATGGGCAGTTCCATAATATATCTTTTGAGTCGGTGTTCTTTCTCACTTTTGTCCAGTAAATTTATGGCTGATGGATTTGGATGTTTGTTTAACCGTTCTTGGTAGGTAGCGCTACGATGGGTGATTTCTTCATATATTGTTGGTATCTTAAGGTCTCGATGTAGTGTGTCATTTGTCACGTAACATGGTGCATTGGCTAATCTTCGAATACATTTTGACTCGAACCTTCTAAGTATCTCTATGTTCGATTTGCTGGCAGATCCCCATAGTTGAATTCCGTAGCTCCAAATTGGCCTGATGATTGCCTTGTAGAGAAGTACTTTATTACTTAAGGAAAGACGTGAGTGGCGGTTGATGAGCCATGATAATTGGGAGAATCTGATTTTTGCTTCTTTCTTCTTTGCGGATATGTGATTCCTCCATGTTAACCTTTTGTCCATGTGAAATCCTAAGTATTTAACACAGGATACTTATGCTAGCTCAACATTGTTTAACTGGACTTTAGGACACTCTTTTTTGCAAAGGGTAAATATGATGTTTTTAGATTTGGAGGCGTTTGCTTGTATTTGCCATCTTTGTAGTCAGTGCTCTAGTTGGTTCAGGTGTTCTTGCAGATTTAATGAAGCTTGTTGTGGGTCTTCGTGCACTGCAAGAATTGCTGTGTCGTCCGCAAAAGTCGCCGAAGTAGTATTTGCATACATAGGCAGAACATACGCTCGTATGTGTATATAAGGTATAAAGTGGGACCAAGTACACTGCCTTGAGGGACTCCTGATTTAATAAGATGGAAGGATGATAGTTCTTCGTGTTGTTTAATCTGGAAGTAGCGATTAGATAGGTATGATTTCATCAAAAGGTAGTACAGATGGGGCAAAGTGGATTTAATTTTATACAGAAGTCCCTCGTGCCATACTTTGTCGAATGCTTGTTGTATGTCAAGAAACACTGCTGCACAGTAGCTTTTTCTTTCGAGGCATTGAGTAATAACTTCAACAACTCGGTGCACTTGTTCTACTGTTGTGTGTTGTTCTCTAAATCCAAACTGATGTTCTGGGATTATCTCTTGAAGTAGAGGTTTTAAACGTTGGAGTAGGATTTTTTCAAAAACCTTTGATAAAATTGGAAGCAAGCTTATTGGGCGATAAGATGCTACGTCGTTGGGTGATTTGCCTGGCTTTGGTATTGCTATGATCTGAGCTATCTTCCATTGTCCTGGGAAATGATTGCATCGGAGAATTGCATTGAAAAGCGAGGTGATAAATTCTATAATAGTCAGTGATAATTCCTGCAAGACCTTGCCTGTGATTAGATCATAACCTGGGCTTTTATTTGGATTTATAAAGCGCTGAATAGTTGTTCTAACTTCATTGGGGGAAAAAGATTGTATTGGAAGTGATAATTGACAAGGAGCGTCATTATATCGAAGCACTTCTTCCTCATCTGCATTGTTCCGTGGAGTTACTGGTTCAAATACCGAAGAGAAATGTTCTGCAAGTCGTTCAATCTTCTCTGTTGCACTTCTTGCCCAGGTTCTATCTTTCTTTCTTATTAGAGGTATTTGAATTTGTGGACGTTCATTTTTCTTAGTAGCTCTCCAGATCGAATAATTTGTTGCTGCGGTTGCTGTTAGTGACTGTACATATTGTGCAAAAGATTCATTTCGATGTCGTATCAATAGCTGCTTCAGCTGCCTGGAGGCTCTGTCATCAGGGTGCCTGGTTGTCATCCAGATACGTCGTAATCGCCGCTTCTCTCTGATTTTTTCTCTAACGTCTATAGGTATTGTCGATTGCTTGCTTTGAACAGTTTGAGGTGTTGAATCCGATGCGGCGTGTTGAATACATTTTGTCAAGTATTCAGTGGCTTCTTCAATATCTTCTGAGTTTCTCAGAGGCACATTTGCTAGTGAAATGCTATCCAAAATTTCACGAAATTTGTTCCAGTCTGTGAATTTGTTGTAGAGTCTTGGAGGGACGATGTAACACTTCTGAGTTTATGGTCAGAATTACAGGGGAGTGATCTGACGACATGTGATTTGGTTCTATACAGATTTTGTCTAGTGAAATACCTTTAATAATGTAGAAGTCCAGAAGGTCCGATATTTTGCTTCTGTCAGCGGGCCAGTTAGTCGGTTCTCCAGTAGACACTACCGTAAGATTATTTCTAAGAACACAGTTATATAGGCGTCTTCCTTTTGGTGTATTTAGTTTTGAGCCCCAATGCAAATGTTTTGCATCGTAGTCGCCACCAACAATGAATCTTGATCCAACATTGTTGAAGAATGCTTCATACATTGCCTCTGATACATTATGCCTAGGTGGACAGTATACTGCTGTTATGTTGATTGGCCCGCATAGATCTTGAAGTTGGACAGAAGTTGCCTGTATGTATTCATAGTTGTATTCTTTTAGTTCATGGTGTTTAATTTTGTTCCGTATAATAATGGCAGTTCCTCCGTGAGCAGTGCCATCCGGGTGTTGTGTATTATAGGTCACATATCCGGGAATTGAGAAATACGACCTCTTGGTAAAATGAGTTTCGCTAATTAGCATGATGTCAATTTTATAATTCTGTAGAAATAAAATTAATTCTTGTTTGTGCTGTAAGAGGCCATTTGCATTCCATGTTGCTAACTTGTAATGCCATGATGACTTGTAAAGATTCAATTTATTTTAGAGATAAGAATCTTTTTTTTTTAAATTTATTTCTATCTGCTCGACCAGATGGTCCTACAGAGTTGTGAATACACATAAACATATAATTCTTGGAAAACTTCCTAAGTTGATTGTCTTATTGAGGTGTTAAACCACAAAGAAAGACATAAATTTTATGTTTTATGGTGAGGTGAGAAAGGAAGATAGTTTGAATTTGATATTGTTAAGGTTTGGAGAGGGTGTTAATTAAAATATTATGAGAGGACATGTGGGGAGATTTGAATCAGGGGGGTCTGAAAATATCTTTGGGAAAACGAGATTTTATTCTGTTCGGAGTATTGGCTTGTTGACCAAGGTGAAAAAAGGAAGTGCTTGGGCAAGATGGAAGAAGTGTATAAAATTTAGAGGATAAGCTTATTAAATAGTCTGAGATGTAAGGCATTTGAAGTTCACGATGAATTTGACTGTTAGGAATGAACCAGGGTGCGTTAAGAAGTCTGCGAAGGCATTTATTTTGAAAAACTTGAATTTTGTTAGTATTGCTAGGAGCAGTGTTTAACCAGGCAGGGCATGCATATGTTAGTGTGGGTCTTATAATACTTTTATATAGTAGTAATTTGGTTTCAAGTTTTAGTGAAGATGTCGGATTCATGAGTGGATACAATTTAGAAGCTTTTGCTGTAGCTTTTTGTATGTTAGATTTGATGTGATCTTTCCAGGTTAGTCGTCTATCAATTAATATTCCTAGGTATTTGGCAGGGGTAGAGTTGTTTAGCCAGGATAGTTGAGTGTTATTGATAGTCAATGGAGGTGGATTTGTTGGTTTTCTGAGAGTAAAGATTTTTGCTTGAGTTTTTGCTGGATTGATTTTTAATCGCCATTTATAAAACCAAGTATTTAAACTATGAAGAAATGATTGGATTTGATCAGACGCTAAAAGTATGTCTTCGTGAGAAGAATAGACTACCGTATCATCTGCAAATAGGGATATGTTGGCATCAGGCATAGTAGGATGGTCTGAGGTGTAGATGTTGAATAATGTGGGAGCAAGAACTGAGCCTTGAGGAACGCCTGCAAGTATATTATGAGTATTTGAAAAGGTCTGATTGACTTTAACTTGGAAAGTTCGGTTTCTTAAATAGCTGGAGATGATTTTATAGAGGAATTCTGGAGTACCTGATTGCTGAAGTTTGAATAGAAGTCCATTGTGCCATATGCTGTCAAAGGCTTTAGTAATGTCAAGGAAGGCTGCAATTGTATGCTTTTTTGTGTGAAAACTATTTGCTATGTGTTCTATAAGTCTGAGTAGTGGGTGGGTTGTTGAGTGATTGGGTTTGAAGCCGAATTGAGTTTTGGGTATGGTATTGCTGGCATTAAGAAAGTTAATAAGGCGGTTTAATATTAGTTTTTCAAAGATTTTTGCTAGAGAGGGGAGTAAGCTGATAGGTCTATAATTGGTGGGATCGTTAGGATTGGTTTTAGGTTTAATAATGGGAAGTATAACTGCATGTTTCCACATTTGTGGAAAGTATCCAAGGCGAAGTCCGGCATTGAAAATAGATGTTAAAGCTGCAATACAACGCTTTGGTAGCTGTTTGAGGGTTACATTGGTGATGTTGTCATAGCCAGGTGATTTTTTGTTTTTCAGCTTTTGTATGATATTGAACGTTTCTATTGGCGAGATGAATTTAATGGGATGTGGAACAGTGATATGGGGATGATTCAAATGATGTTCTATTTGTGTGTTAAAGTTTTGGTATATTATTGGATTGGGCTTAAAAGTGGAAACTAGGTGGTTTGCTATGGTTTCTGCCTTGTGGTGCTCAGAGTATATTACTTGATTATTTGAAAGAAGAGGGGGAACACTTGTTTTTTCCTTCATGAAGTATTTGACTGTTTGCCAGAGTCGTCTGGTGTTTGGATGAAGTTGTTGCAAGTGTTTCTGGTAGTTATTATGTCTGTGATTAGTGATCATGTTTTTGATGTGCTTGGTGAGTTGATTAATTAGTGTTTTGTCTTGATCGTTTCTATTTGTGATCCAACGGCGTCGGATAGCACGTTTCCTTCTGATGGCCTTTAGGATATGGTTTGGAAGAGGGTCTATGTTGTGTTCTAATGATGTAATGTATGGAGTGGTGGAATATAAATGAGCCTGTGTGATTGTCTGAGTTATATCTGAGACCGCATTATTTAGATCTGTGCTATTTGATATATGTGTTGGAAAATTTAAATTTGTGTTTATTAGTTCTTTAAAGTATTTCCAATTGGTTTTACCTTTAATTATTTTATTTTGTTGTGATATGTTGTCTTCTTGGGTGTCAATAGTTATTTTAACTGGAAGATGGTCTGAGTCTAGTTCTGGTACTACTGTTTGGTGTATTGTTTGATAATAATTTTTAGTCAATATTAAATCTAATATATCTGGTGTTAGGTTAGTGTTGTTAGAATAAAATGTGGGGTAGTTGGGGAGTGTATATAAATATTATTGTTAAGGCTAAATCTGAGGAGTGTTTTGCCATGATAATTTGAGGTATTACAACCCCAAGCTTGATTTTTACAGTTTAGATCACCTATCAATAAAGTGGGGGCATTACTTGAAAATATCTGATAAAGTTCATTGATTGGAAATTTTTGATTTGGAGGTCTGTATACTGCTATGATTATTATTGGATGTGTTGGAGTAGAAATTTTTATTGCTACTGTTTCAAGATTAATAGTAGATGGTGAGTTTATTTGGGAGTGTTTAAATTTAGTTTGAATTGCAATTGCTGTTCCTCCTGAAGCTGTAAGTCTGGATCTGTCACTTCTGTAGATGTTATAACCATATAATTTAAATTTTTCGCCAGGTACAAGGTGAGTTTCCGTTATACAGGCTATGTGTATATTATGTCTGTTTAGAAAATGAAAGAATAAAGTTTCTTGTTTCTTTATGCCATTCGCGTTGAAATTTAGTAGGGTTAAAGGATGTTGATTAGCCATTTTTAGGGTGGAAGCATGTTATGGAGACAACTTTAATAAAAATGTTACATGAATGCGAGTGGATTGCTTTGATGAAGACTTTTTGTAGAATTTTGAGCTTATTGTAAAGATAAAATGTTAAGACAGTCTTTGTCAACTTAGGAAGTTTGTACAAAAATAAAGATATGGTTCTACTTATAACTAAACAATACAAGAATTTCTTATGTTTTGTTAAAATTAGTTGGAACAGTATAATAAGTACATGGTGGAATGGTAAGCTCTTAATGTTTGAATTACTGGCCATATTGACTTGAGGATAGAACAAGAGATTGTAAATGTGGCATAAGAGATGTGAGAACTTGGGTTACCACCTGTGTTATAATATTAGTGATAAGAATTTCAATATTAGTAGTACTATTGTTATTATTATTGATTATATTGTTGTTTCTGGACCACTGATTTGATGTGGGATTTGCTGCACTGAAGTTGGGAATGTTGGGCCTGCTTGGTAGTGATGGGAAGTGATTATTATTTAATTGGATGTTGTTACTACTTGTGGGAGATGAATGAGTGGGGGGAGAGTGATGATGAGAGAGGTTTTGAGACTGAGGTGTTTTATTAGAATTATGAAAATTGCGGGAGGAAGTTTTGGTTAGTTTAGCAGATAATTCTTTATATATTGGACATCCTTTATAGTTAGATGTGTGGTGTTGTAAACAGTTAACACAGGTGGGCAGTGTTCCTTGTTTAGGGAGTTTGCATTCAGAGTAATGGTGTTTTCCTAAACATCTCACACATCTTGGACTTAGCCCACAGTTAGCTTGTGTGTGGCCATAATTTTGACACTTTTTACATTGTATGGGTCCTATGGTATTATTTCTTATGTTTACTCTGATTTTGCAATAGAATAAGTCTTTGAGGTTTAAGATTGTTCTACCTATTTCATCATCTATTAAGTCTATTGCTACTATGGGCATGGGAGTCTTATCTTTTCTATATAATCTTGAGCATTTTTTAACAGGGTAATTTTTAAAGATCAGTTCCTCACTAATGTCTTTTTCTGATAAATTGATTGGCACATCTTTAATAATTACTGACAACATTTTAATAGTCGGATCTCTGTACGTGTGATACTGGATGTTTTCACTGTCGCAAAATTGTCTAAAGTTGCGGAAGTCACTAATATCATGGAACATGATTTTAATATTGTTATTTTCAGTTTTGGTATTGAAAGTACCATTTGTCACACTTTTTATGTCGTTGATTAGACGACTGTAATTGTCGACATTGTGAACTATTATGGGTGGAATTTTAGTGGTTGATGGTTGATTTACACTACAGCTAGGGTTTGCACTATTAGTTTGTTCTTCGTGCGATAGTATTTCGTAACGATTATTAGTTGGCACATTATAATGTGGGGTTTCACTGTCACTATGGTGTCTTTTACGCTTTCTGGGATCATCGGCGTTTTTGGGTGGATTGGCACTAGTACTTACATTATTTGTTGAGGTTTCATTCGGTTGCTGACCGTTGTAAGCTGCAGGAGTTGCTGGTTGAGTTGCAGGTTGTTGTCGTTGGAGTTGCAGAGGAGACATTACTGCATTTGTAGTTTGTTGCAATTGTTGATATTGGAGTATGAGTTGTTGATGCTGTTGTTGTAATTGTAGATATAGTTGTTGTTGGTGATGTAGCTGTTGGTCGTTTGTAGAGCTGGAGTTATTAGGTTCATTGTTGCTTACATCTTTGGTTGCAGGTTGTGGAAGTTGTTGCGATGGCTGAGAAGGCGGGGGTAAGGGCGTAAATCCATTTTGTTGCTGTTGTGGTAATTGCTGTTGCAGAAGGTATTGTTGCTGCATTTGCTGGAGCTGGATGCGTTCTTCAACATCCATATCGCGTGAAATTGTTTCATGGAGGGCTTGCGATACCAGAGAGCCGGTTTCTGTTAAGTTCACTTCGTGAGCACGGGCATTTTCCATCACAAAAGATGGATCGCTTTCACACAATCGACGCAAATTACACTAAACAGTACACAGAAATGTTCACACTTACAGTTAAATAATTGGCCATTATATGCTGCAATGCAGCATTTTTGGCCGTGGGCCGCCCAGAACTTGTGGGGCTTATCACTGTGCGCGTTCGAGGTTATTACTGATAAGCTGGAACTATAGCACAGACTGCAACTACTAAACGCGATAAGAAGTGCGGAGCGCTCGGAGAGGTGTTGCCTCTACGAGAGCTGGGCTCGAACTGAGATAAGAATCGTGAGTAAATTTAGAACTGAACTTATCTGTTCTGCTTGTTGTTTTAATATTTTTTCAAATCTTGAAAATGATTCTTGTATTACATTTCCGATGCCTGCTGGTTGGTTGTTTACTGCGCGGGCGTAGAATTGAGCATTTTGTATTCGGGTGTGAGTATAAAAATGTGAGGTTTCCAAGTTGCTTTCTGGGTAAGTTTTTAATCCAGGATATTCATCCATATCTGGCTTGTATTGACCATGTATAGTATTACTTCTATGGATTTCCCGTCGATCACTTGTTGGGTACGATCTTTAGATAAGTTCTTGGTAGATCCTACAGCCTTTGTAGTTTGCTGGATGACCCTCGTCGCAAAGTGCACATTTTGGTTTTGTATGGATATCTTTCTTGCACATTTCAGTGAGATGTTCTTCTCCACACTTCACCCATCTGGGACGTCGTTTGCAGTATGCACGACTGTGGTTGTACTGTTGGCATCTGTAGCATTGCACAATTTCTTTTTTTTATATGGTGGTTCGAATTTGACATGCGCGTGCATTAGTTTAGTAATTTTGTAGATATCTGCATTGTTCCGTTGTGGTTCTAAGTCAACATAGAAAAGGCATGTTGGGTTTTTTGTCACTGTGACGAATGTTGTGAATATTTCTGACTTGATGACCTAATTCCTCTAGTTCATTTTTAATGCTCTCTGTTTCAACAGATAGATGTACATGCCTGAGGACTACACGAAATGCTCTCTCATTTTTTAATTGATACGTGTGGTACATTGCCTTTTTTTCATTTAAGAATTTTATGATTGCTCTGTAGCTTTCTATTGTCTCTGGGTTGACTTTCACTTCATTGTTATACATTTTGTACGTAAATGTATTTTCTTCGATGCCTTCTCGTAGAGATTGTGTGAACGAGGGCACATTTATGACATTTGGGATAAATATAGGTGGCGGTTTTGTTTGAGGGGTATTTTCAGTCGTACCGTTTACTTGCTGTAATTCTTCAGTGTTGTTGGAGTTCTTTTCAGCGCTTTGTAACGCTTCGAACCTGTTACTTTGTTTTATCTCACTCGTATTTGACACTTGCAGAGCAGTTGCTATGCCACCACCGCTTCGGCGCTTACGCTTAGCACAGCGAACAACTTGCCATTCTGGTAAGGGATCAGAATTGCACTGTGCCTGGTTTCCTGATGTCGTAGGCATTACGCTGCTCTCCGTGCCAGGTGGTTGTAGCATTTCGGTATCCCCAACTTGTGGTGAATGAGTGGTAGAATATTGCATCAATGTTCAAAACGTTGTACCTTAAGCTGGGATTCATGGAGATCCTGCTGCAATTTTTCTATTTGCCGCTGATATTGCTCATTTAACTGATGTCGTTGTTGTTGAAGGTATTCACCCAGATGCACTTCAAGGTCGTTTTCGTTGCACGGCTGCCCTTGCTCCATCTTGCGACCCCGTTACCGAGCCGGGGCCGGAGTCTTCACCCAGATCGAAAGCGACACCAACCACTAACACACTTCACTCACACTGAGAAATTAATTAATGATAATGAGATTTTAATTCACTGTTGTTTGTATTAGATGTTACTTCTCACATTCGCAACAAACGTACACACCCCTAGACTCACTGTCACTACTAAAAGTGGAGCGGAGCGGAGCCCGATGTGAACCGGTCGGTTGCTGTCGCGAGACTCATTTTCAAAACTAATGAAATAAAACTATTGTACTAGTACATATATTCTGTAGAAATTGTTAGTAATCTCTTCAAGTATGCAGTAGTATGTTGGTTGTTTTGCAAATTGAGAAATCGTCCTATGTGATATAGGCCATATTTTACGAAATGTGAAATAAGACGTAGTTGAATAATGTTTTGATTGAAATTCAGTGAATTGTTGTGGTATAATGGCATGCTGTGGTATAAAATCTTCCAAAAACTCATTACCGTGATATTGTCTTATTCATTGAATTTAGATTTAAAATGATATATTAAACTACTTGGAATTGATGTAAAGAGATGTATTATCTTATATGGTCTCGAGGATAACTAAGGATATGCGTGTTTTACTATTTTTTTAAAAATAGTTTTAAAAGTTTGTTTGAAAACTTGTTTAAATAAAAAAGTCCGTTGGAGATTCTAACTTCACTTTCGCTCATGTATATTTTTTAATAAATGTTTTGCTTAAATGTAGTGTAAGTTGACGAGTGTAAATTTGGAGCTACGAGGGGTCTCTTCTAGCGTCAGTTCCGGTCATGTAAAATACTAAAATTCCTCATTGCATTTTGGGAACTAGTGTTTTCTGTTGGACGAGTAATTCCACGAGTTTCGTTCAAGTTCTCTTATACAAATTACTACACTCTTTGCGGTGGGGAAAAGGGTGCTGGTAACATGAGGTTATGTAATCATTCAAAGAAATGTGTATTCCAGACTCAAAAAATGAATACATATAGGGAACAAAGGGTATAGCCGAATAAGGTGGTTAAAATGCACCTAAACCAAATCGACAATTGCGATGCTCGTATGAAAGAGAATATAAAATGATGTAGATTCACAAAAAATCAGCCACCTAGGGCAATCTGTTGCAAAGATACGAGATTGCGAGATACGAGATTGCGATAAACGTGTTTTTCATGTTTTTTCTGGGTTTCTATTGCGTGTATCAGGCTGAAAAAAATTGGAGAGACGGGGAAACATTTTTGAACTTTAAAATATTTTTGTCTACCAATTTTGACGCCAAATTCGTAAAGAAAACATAAATAAATTTTTGAAATTAATTTTCGACATGATAATGTTAGAGTACTGTCTCGATTTTTTCCCCTAAAATGGGTCTTATAACATTTTATAATATATATTTTTTTCATATTTTTAAACAATGTGGACGGTAGTAAAAAAATTAAAAGTTTTTTCAGTTTAAACATTTGAAATTCGCGCCAAAATGTGATTGGAAAAACTTGTTTCACCAATGTTTAAACAGTTTATATTAAAATTATTGAAAGGTCTCGCTTACCAGGATTATGTGGAACTTTTGCTGAAAAATGTTTGTTTTATGTGGAAAGTATTTATATTATCGAAATATAAACATCGCATCCCTTTTGTTTGTTCATTTATCTATTGTTTCTAATATAAATCAAATTAGTCGGTTCTGGGTATATTAATCATTTATGCTTGTATAATATAAATCAAATAACTTAGTTGTAGGTTTATTAATCATTGACAATTAGACATAGACAATTAAACATTGTAATTTTCTTCAATAACTGGGATCACGCATTTGTTTATAAACAGTATACTCAAAATTTCTGTTTTATCAACATTTTTATTTAAAAATACCTGTTTAACAATTTTCGCCAAGTAACGAGCGTGTGCCAAATGTGAATTTAAGTGATTGCAGCTATGCGGGAGAAGCATCCCAGGGTGCAACTTCCGTTTGCACGTTGACAATATCGTTTACCTCTCGATATCCCCATGGTGGAAAGAGATGGGTGGGCTACTCCGGTGCACTAATTTTTTGTTCGTTCTGCGCAGCACCAGTTTTCGTCAATGAACCATGTGACCACTTCGTTTGAAAAGCGAGACCAGACATCGGTCGCCATGTTCCATGGAGTGCAAGAAGTGTTGAGAAACATTTTTTAAGTGGCATAAATGGACAATTTTCAACGGTGACCGACCTAAAAGCTTCCAAAACAACAGTGATGTTCCACATTAACACCAAAAGAATTTAATTTTTTTAAATTCTAGAGTATTAGTATACAAGAAAATTTATTTCCACCCTTATGTTCCTTGTATATTTTTGACTATATGTAAATAAATATCAATTTACATTTCTTTATTATATCTTATCACATCTATATATTTAAAAAAATAAGGTATTCTGCCATGGCTTCGTTTAGAGCTTCTACTGAACCGATTGTAGTATTTTTTCCTTTAAATGAAAGAATGTGATCCCTAGATGTGTTATCAGATATTGTTTGTGTTGATTCACCAACATTTACGGTGTAAATTAATTAATTAAATAATTCTTTAATAGTACGCTTATCAATAGTCAATTGTTTTCTTCCAAAGGGTGGCTGTTTTAAAATTGATATATATATATATATATATATATATATATATATATATATATATATATATATATTGTAGTAACGAAAAAGAGGCTCCTGCCTAACTGAACTAAACTAAACATAAACATATACGTCAACATAAATAAACACCTACATAAACATACACATAAACCTAAAAAACCTCAACATCTGAACATACACGTTGGTCGCCACTGTCACACAATTTCCTACTTATTAATTCCCGGCTGATCTTTAGTGCCCGCGCCTCAGCTAGCATTTGCCCGCCTCACCTTGGCGTGAATCCCGTGATCGCTCCATACGGAGAACACTAAAAAAAATATCGGCGTGATCGTGCTTGGGTCAGTTTCTAGCTAATAAATAACGTACACATAACACAATTCAAAATTCAAATGACCCGCCGTAGGCGCTCATCTATTTATTTTACTGTATTAGCAAATTTAACACAAATTCTGCCCGTTACGGTCTATGAACATCACCGCATTCGTTTGGTCGCGGCGATTTCTGCTCCTTTGCATAAACACATTGACACTAATATTCAAACACATACAATAACCCATAAAATTAATTATACACATTCACACATAACAACAAAAAAAATATTTACACTCATTCACTCGAATGCGCATTCTGTTGTACCCTAAAATTTAATCTAATACTAATGAAACAATACTTGGTCTTCAACAGAATGTCTTTCCTTTTTGTGGATTTCCTTCATTCACGCAATAATAAAAAAATAGGTTGTCGTCACTTCCCTTGTTCTGCCACTCTGCGCATCTCGCCTACACAGCACTGCCGTCTGCTTCCAACCCCGCTGGACACGTAGATACTCGCTGGCTACCAGTCTCCTTTGCCCAGGCTCCAATTCAATCGCCCGTCGTCCAAAATCCAAAAATTACTGTTCGCGGCGATTATTCACCGTCCTTAAATTTAATTCCGCCGGCTCAATTATTCCGGGATAAACACAAAAACAACTATTACAAAATTACTATAAACACGAACGAAAATGACGAATAATTAAAATAATTAAATTTCTACTAATATTCTAACGCGACCTAAATTCCATTAATCACCAATAAATGTTGCGATAGATTACTGTTCATTACTTAACACTGCAAAATAAAATCAACGGTATCGTGTTCAAGTCCGAAAATAAAAGTTTCACTACTATCACATACATCTGACCTCTCCCAGATCTAAGCTGCTTCTCACCCGTCTACTTCAACACAATATTGTTGTCCTTTTCTTAGCGTTGTTCATCTTTCAAAACAGCCGCCCATCACCGACTGAAATTCACCACTATATTTTATGTTCAAGTTCGACATTTTCGGTGTTTAGCGCTGTTTCGTAATCACTATCTTTCTTCTGGGCCTTGTAAACATTTAATCCGTTGTCATCGGGTCTTTTTATTGTTCCTTTTATTTACAATGTAATATTCGTACCTTCCGGGATGCCGTGTGGTGTTGCTGTATTTTACTCGCGCGTCGATTGTTTCTTAATCCCCTATGTAATGATACTTTAGATTAATTCTTTCCGGTCTTGCATTCGTTCCTCCGGGTCGAGACTAATTTTGCCGGATTCCTCGTAATTTCCTCTATTGCTTTCCAAAGTTTCGACGTAATCCGTCGACGCGTTCTCAAGAAATTAACCGAAATGTGGTTTTCCCTATGTCATTAGCATATCAACAATGACTTCATGTTGCTACTTCAAACATGTTAAAAATACAAATTCTTTCGTTTATGATTTCTCGTGAACCCGTGGTGCGATTTTCTTGATCTTGGTGTCATAGTTTTTCTAAAATTGTCCGCCAAATGGTGTTCACGTTGCCCTGCCCCAAATTTCCCGTTTTCACTGATTTCCAAAAAATTCCCCTTCCGCGGCACGATCGCTCATTGTTTTCCGGCGTTGCCTAAATTCTCTTGGAGTTCGACTGGAAATACTGTTCAATAAATTATTTAATAAATTATGTTATCGGACCGGTACAAATCATTACAATATATATATATATATATATATATATATATATATATATATATATATATATATATACATATATTGTAACGCCCCGTCGCATACACGGACCACCGCGCTTCGTGAACGCGAGGGACGTGTGCAGCGGGGTAATTTAAAATGCGCGCTCCGAGCCGGCGTGGCAAAACCTCGAGGCTAGCGATAGAGTTCGCTGATGTAGTGGGACTGACGAAATCTGGAAGCGCTCCGACAACCCAAGCTTTTTTTTTTGATGTGGGAGCTAGGAGGAGAGAGGATGTTGAAGTGCCGAGAGACGGGTGTGTGAAGCAGGACTGTGCTGGTGATGAGTGGTATGTAGCTCTCTACCACAAAACAGGAGGTAAATGGAAAAATGTAATTGAGTGGGTTGTGGAGTATTTGTTTCACGAGATGATGTGACGTAGTGTTAGAGGCACGTTAGGATAAAGGGGACGGAAACGTAAACGTGTGAGGTTAGAGAATCAATCTCTCCTCAAGCTGGTATGCGATATCAAAATTTAGAATTGTGGGGAGCATTAGAGAGGTCGGCTCTGACATTTTCAAGTGGCGAGTGACTTTCTGTGAGTATATTTTGTGAGAGATGTGTAATATCCTTTGAAATGCACGATGTTCTATTGCATCATTCTGAGTTGAAGACTTGAAAGACTGGTAAATGAAATTGTGCATAGTAAAGCATCAATGTTCAATCACCAAAGTACATGTGTGGATTGTGAACTGATTATTTATTCATGGGAGAAGAATTTAAAGAAAGGTGAACTTTCACTTTTGTTAACTTGTAGTGCTGCCAATTATGTACTGTTTATTTGCAACTTGTATTGCAGTTCTCTTACTGTAAGGAAAGTGTTAAGTTGTTAATTTTGGTCAATTTGGGAGTGAAATTCTGCAATTTCTGTGGTAATGTAGCATTTTATTGGAGATTGTCCAGTACCACAGATTATGAAAAATATTAGATGAGTGGGAGGACAGTTAGTTGGTTCTACTGCCAAAGAGTTTTATCAACATGTTTATTTATGAATTCTTCTGATTACAATTGGTATGGTGTAATTTCATGGCATGTAAAATTAGCATGTAACAGGATTGCTATGTGATCATGCAGGATAAAGTGGAAAAAAATGTTACAATGATTACTTGTATGGTAATGAACCAATATTATCATTTAGATAAGGAATATGTCAAGAGTTGTTAATTTTGGTCAATTTGGGAGTGAGACTTTGCAATTTCTGTGGTAATGTAGTATCTTAGTGGAGATTGTCTAATACCACAGATTCTGAAAAATATTAGCTCAGTGGGAGGACAGTTAGTTATTTTTACTGCTGTCTGTAACGTTTCATTACAATGTTTATTCATGATTTCCTTCTGATCATAATTAATATGGTGTGATTTCATGGCAGGTAGAATTAGCATGTAGCAGGAATGCTATGTGACCATGCAGGATAAAGAGAAAGAAAATGTTGCAATGATTACTTGTATGGTAATGAACTAGTATTATCATTAAAACTTTGGGTAATGATACACCCTACTTTCTTGAGTATTTATCAAAAGGTATAAGAAAACTTTGTCAGTCATGAATATTTTTTATACAATTTCTGGAGAAATGGTGTAGGATGTTTATTCTAAAGTTTATATTGTAAATTAAATTTCTATTGCTGTGTTGATCAAAATGGGATGTGAAATTATTATTGAAAAATAAGCGGAATGTTTATTCTAAAGTTTACATTGTAAATTAAATTTCTATTAATGTGTGTTGATCATAGTATGGAATGTTTATTCTAGAGTTTACATTGGAAATCAAAGTTCTATTGCTGTGTGTTGATCGTGATTGGATGTGAATTTATTATTGAAATGAGGGAATTGTGATGAGGAATGTATAAATCTGAATTGTTTTGGAGTGAAGGAACATAAGTGTTGTATAAATTAATTGGAATGATAATATTAATTCCAAGGGACTTAATCATTTGTTCAAAGTTAATAATTTGATTTTCCATTTTTTTAAAAGGATGTTAGATGGTTATAATTCTCAGAATAGTTCTAGAAACAGTACTTCTTTGTTGATTTGCTTGTTTTTTTTTGTTCTTGTATTTGGGTACAGGCAGCCAGACAATTGTACACTGTTGTGACATTATTTCTGTGCTGTTGCTTTTGTGTTTGTTTAGAAACTTGCAGATGTCTGTGTACTACAGTTTTCATTAAATGTCATTGTTTGTTTTTCGTAACATTGCACTTTCTTTTCTTTTTCGTGGGAAAGGTGTGGAACAACGCAGGCAAGAACCCTCCTTTAGTCCTCGATTTCCTATTAAGGAAATTTAAATTATCAATATCATTATTATTATTATTATTATTATTATTATTATTATTATTATTATTATTATTATTATTATTATTATTAATATTATTATTATTGCATCTCGATGACCAACCACGGACGGCCCCTACCCACGCCGCCGCCGTCCGTTTGATAAAGCGTTGCGTCACTATATATATATATATATATATATATATATATATATATATATATATATATATATATATATAGTCGATAGATGTGAGTCCCCGCCGCTTCATGGTGGCGCTGCTTGATGTTTTGTTTTGATTGTTGAGATTTGTTCACAATTCGTCAAGGTTTTGTTTCAGTGTAATAATTGCATTGTGGCGATGACAGTTTGCATGTATTTCCTTTTGTAGTATATTTTGTAGAGAACATTCGGAGCAGTGGGTTTTGTTCGGTTTTACTGAAGTAGTGAAGTTGTTCACAGGTTATGTCGAATTCCGAATCGTTGCCCACGCGCCCCAAAAGACGCAAACGTAGTACATTGACTGGGAGCAGGGAAAGAGAAAGTCAGCGTATGTGTCGTGATAGTGAGGTCATTTCGTTTTCTGTTGGGTCATTGTCTATGAAATGTCAGTTTTGTTCTACTTTGTACTTCCCATGTAAGAGAAATTCTGTAAACGAGTTTACTCTGTGTTGCTTAAATGGGAAAATAAGTTTACCTTCGAGCAATATGCCAGAAGAAATCAAACAGTTGTTTATAGGAGATTATGACACATCAAAAAACTTTAGAAATTATATCCGTCAGTATAATAGTGCTCTTTTTTGTGTCATTTGGTGCTGATATTGCATTGCCACCTGGTCATGGGCCATACGTGTTTAAAAATTTGTGAACTCCACATCACAGAAAATCTTCGTTATACTCTGAAGATTCAAACAATGCTACATATTGTGAACATTAGTCTGGGCACAGTATTTTATATTTATCTCCGATCACACTGTCAAATTTTGACGGGTTTTCACTAGTAACTTTTAATTCCCTGACTACAATCACTTATCAATTGAATTGCTTTTGAAGCTATTGTTTTCTATACTTGGGAAGCATGTTGTGGACTTTCGTTTACAATAATAATAACACTTCAAGTATCTGTTCCTCCTACTGTACATGTGGAGAGAATTTGTCAATTAATAAATACAGTTAAGTAATGTGGTTGCAAAACTATTTTATATTGTTGCAGTTTGCAATATTGTGGCACATTGAAATCGTGTAGAGACCTTTCTTTTGTAAATCTGATTGGTGATTTACGAAATCGGTAAAAATAAAATGGTATATGCGATCTCATTGATATTTTGAGATTATCGATAATCTATGGGCTGCAATAGATTTGGAATACCTTCAGTCTTTTGGGGCACCAACCACCATTGTCCTGACATCCGCCGATAGCGCCTATCTCTTTCCGCCGCCGCCGCCGCCTCCGCTCTAAATAAATTCAAGATAGTCTCCGATTAAAATATAAGTTGAATTGTCGTTTGATTAACTGGGACGAATTTATCTAATCGGGAGCTTCTGTTTCAAAAATTAAGTTGTATCGCAGCTCCCACATTCTAGCTAATTAAACGACAATTTCACTTATATTTTTTATTCGGAGCATACTCTCGTTAGATGGTAAAGTGATCAGATTAATCGTAACATTTAGGAGTATCTGATAGCTTTGAAATTTCTGAACGCACTGCAGGCATACTCCGTAAAGTGATGCTGTAAACCATGTGCATATGTCACATATGCTGTATATACGCGCACTCTGTATGGGCATCCAGTGTGTTCACCCTGTCGCGCACTCTGTACCCCCACCTTCTACGCCCACTCTGTATAAAATGTCGATGTTTGGAAAACATTGACACCGATGTCGCAATTCTCCGATCAATACCAGGTGAATGCCAGAGCAATACACTAACAAACGGGCCACGGACCTCGCGCGATCTTCCCCTCCTCTTCCTTGTCCTCTCCTCGCCCCTTACTTACACACGCGTACATTCCATGCGTCCGTGCGTTTGTTGCAGGGTGGATGGTGGAGGTGCTGGAGCCGGCGGGGGCGGGGGCGCGGGAGGGCGGGGAGCTGCAGCTGTCGGCGGGCCAGGCGCTGCGCCTGCGCTGCGAGGGCCCCGAGCGCCCGCGCTGGCTCTTCCCGGCCGCCGAGGAGGGCGAGGTGGACGAGCCGCTGCTGCCGGAGGTCGAGGAGCAGGCGCCGCCGGCGGCGGCGCCAGGCGCACCAGCCCGCTGGGCCACCACCCTGCACCTGCCCAACGCTTCCTACTACCACACGGGCGCCTACGCCTGCGTGCGCCTCACTGACCCTACCAAGCACCTCGTCGACATCTACGTCTACGTCGCAGGTACGTGCCCCGCCCCCGCCCTCGCCTGCCTTCTTGTCCATAATTGATAAATAATAAATAAATATATAAATAAATATTATGTAAATAAAAATAAATATAATTTAGATATTTGATTTCAGTTAATAAAATTGTATTATTTCATTAATTTTTATAATTGTTTTTCAAAATACACCTTGTGATCAAGAAACATAGGGTTTCGTTTGTTTTCAATATTTTATCTTTCAAATGCATGCGAGAATAGCAAAAAATAGCTTGTCAATCTTCCGCCTCTAACGAGTTTTGAAAAATATTTCTTTTCAATTCACAGTCCTTCAGTAATGTATGGTATTTTGTACCGTATGGAAATTTGTCATTGCTTTTTGAACGAGCGTTGAAGTCTCCAGAGTTTTATAAGAAATTTATAATCTCGCTCTTTTCTTTCGGCTGCTCTTTGTTATGAACTCAAGTACTTACGATTTTCTTCCGGTATTGCGTTTAGAGATATGCCATTTCCACTGCAACGATGTGAACGAACAACAAAACCAACCACGATTCGAATTACCGTATACTACACGATTCGAATTCCTTCGGCCACATTCGTGTTGCCACATGCCAGACAATTCCAATCGGCACTTACCACAAGTTTCGAAATGTACACTTTCATGTTATGTGTCCACTAAACTCTAGAGCTTCCAGATGGGTTACGAATGGTGTTCAGGGCAGCAGACCGGGGACTGAGTGTGTTCTGCTGCTTGTGCCCCGCAGACCCGGAGTACCCGTGGGTACGCGCGGGCGTGGTGACGACGTGGGCGATGCAGCACGAGGAGGCGGTGCTCGACTGCCGCCCCAACAACCGCAGCCTGCACGTGAAGCTGCTGGACAGCATCGACAAGGAGGTAGGCGCCACACCCCTCCCCAGCCACCTCCACCAATCTGTGTGCCACCGGCTTAGGAGGTTCAGCGCACCAACTGATGTCTCCACAGCGCCTCTCCCAGGGTTCGAGTGCCGACGGTGACAGGAGAGTCGACATTAGCCAGATAACTAGGTCAAATTCAGCCACAATCTAAGCCGGCTGCTCTGATCGGTAGTTTTCCGTGGTTTCCCCGATCAACACTTGGCAAATACCGCATTACAAACATAACAAACGGGTCTGGGATCTTTTCGTTTTCTTCCTTGTCCTACCATCTTCCCTTACTGTCTTATACATATTTTGTCCAATCATCTCCTCTTACTCATCGCTTCTTATAAATGTCTTGCCCCTACACTCTTATACTGACGTACACTACTCTATCACATCTGTCGGGAACTTGTCGGGTGCTTGTCTGTCGGGTGCTTGTCTCGGCTATGGCGGTGCCGCGATGGTGGGAGGTACGTTGTTGGGGAAGGCTTGCTATCCGGCGTGTAGGTCGGCGTCGGATCTCTCCAACCAATTGAGAATTATCGCTTTCACCTTTCGTGTTAAAAACATAAAGTGTGTTTCACACTACTTAGCGATTCCATAAAGTACGTTTTATTGATGACTCGCTACTCTTTGTCAGCTCGCTACTCTTTGTTTACCATTATATTGTCTTCAATGCTTACTATCTTCTCGGCCATAAAACTAATTTTTATTGTTCGACTTATGTTATTTTCCACGTAAAATCTTAAACTACCAGTATTGTTACAATGGGTTGAATTACGGGATTCATATTTATTAGAGTATATCACCATATAATAAATGCGTAAGTATTTTTCGTACCGACGTGTGAGCGTCTCATTCATACGCATACATCTCTAAGTGTATCATACGCACACCTAAATGATGAATAATATACTTTAAATGGATATTTTAGAACTGGAACTGAAATCTTAGTTTCCTAAATGTATCTTTTCAAGTTTCCTCTGAGTAAACGTTTTGCTTAGACATTTTCTTTTTATATCTGGGTGAAAATATATCTCCAAACGTGATCCTTCTTAGACCCATAAAATGTATTTCTTTGAAATGTCTGGTTATCATGAATTGTTTAATTTAGCGTCAAAAACACGATACGATTCCAGACAAAGAAGGAAGAATAAGTCTTGAGTCTGGGGCGACAGATATTCCCTTGTCGAAATGGTGTCAATTTACGAATAAAATCCTCTGAGCACATCATTCAGGAATGCGTGACCGTTCATTTTTATTTCAAACATTTTTTCTCCTATGTTCAGGTTTTTTCTGGGAGTTTGTTGGATAATCGCTCGAAGTCCGGGAACATTTTGAGACTGTTATAAAACTAGATGTTGTTTCCTAAAAATATTGGTGCGGCATTACTTTTTTTTAAATTTACATGTGGTGAGGAATCTTCTATCAAAACGTGTCATGGAGAAATCTGAGAGCTGACAAATTAGTATCAGGGTAGCTTTAACAATTTTTTATTTGAATTTTTAAAGACTGTAATTAACGATTGCGTTTAATATTTGATGTTCTATATTTTATAGACGGTCAAGTAAATATAATTTAAATCAAACAAAAAAGAAAGAAAAGTTAAATAAGTGTTTAAATAAGTGCTATGCGAAATACAGGAAATATTAAGAGAATGCATGGCCATCAGGATCATCTCTAGCAAGGAATGGTAGTCTGCTCGATGAAGATACAAGAAATGACATTCGTTTCGATCGAATACAAACCGATATTGGTTCCATCTGTTATTGTTATTTTAATTTTTATATAACTGTGATTAAGGGCATCTTTAATCTATGAACAAAACATTGAAAATTTAAAAACATCTAACCCAATACATCGATGTTTTAACATCGATATTTTTATAAAAACCTATTGAAAACATGGACGTCAATGTCGCATTCCTACCTTACGCTCCAAACACGTAGAACGCTGGCACCTCGACGCCTGCATCCGCTGCTGATAATCAGCACTGCTCGACCAGGAAGGGCGGACATCTAGCAAGCTGATTGGACTGTGTCGAAATCTAGCGCTTCTTTCTGACCCTCCACTTCCACGCGTGTGGAAGGTAGAGAGCAAACTGCGGACCATTCATTTATCGAAATTATTACAAGTGACAGAAAGAAGAAAAAAAACAACAAACAATTTACGAAAATAAGGAAATCAAAACACGTGAATAGAATATTGGAGTACTACTTAAAGCAATTTTGGAACATTGCCTTCAAAATCGGGAATATTAACCAAAAGGATAAAGACTGACGTTAATATGCGAGAATTATAAAGTTCGTGTGTGTTTTACAAAACAGTAATATTGTTAAATAAGTATTTAATAGTCTTTCCAATAACGCAGTTTCATTGGATTCACATAAAGTTAGAAGGCAATGTACAGAACGACCATCCTATCTAATAATGAGAGATATTTTTCTTAAATTCGTGTACAATCATTTAACTCACATAAATTAGTAAATGCTTCGGAAATGTATTTTCATTCAGTATCTATTGATCTGTTTGATTTATGTTTCACTTAATGCAACTGTTAAAATTACTGAAACTAATATATTTGAGGTTATGTAGATGTTTACTTGTTCATGTATGCAGAAATCTCTTTAAAGTACTTTAACACATTTCTTTGCGTGCCTGTTTTCCCTATATCTCACACAGGCAGCCTAACAAACACCTTTGAAATAAGAAATGTTCTTTATATATTTTGAATCTTGTGAACACACGTTCCAAAGCCACTACTTGACTGAGAACCAGCGTGTGCAGCCAGCGCGCCGAAACTCCCAGGAGTTCGGGAGATGGCTGGCGTTGACGACTGAACGCCGATCGTTTTCGGCGAGCGTTCGTTGTGTTCACCACCATTTGATAAGAGGGTGCAATGCAACTGCTGAATGACGTCATTCGGCACCGTGCCCTGCGGCCCCGGAAACCAGCATTCTATACTTCGGTTGTTATAACATGGCGCGTCAAGGACTGTCATCACGATGGAATATGGCTCAGCTTATCTTGTATTTCTCTGTCATGGTGTTAGATGTTACATGATCGGGAGCGTATCAGGCAGTGCACTAGAACAAGCGGCATCTACTGGCAGGAGAAAAACCATACCATATTGCATCATCAATATAGGCTTTGATTCGCCTCGGTATAGAAACCGAAGTATACTTGGGTTCTCGTAATGTGGCGTCTGAGGGTGTTATCTTCAAGATGGAATATAGCACGACTTTTTGCGCCTTTCTAGGTCCTATCGTAAGATGTCGCATGATCGCGACCGTATCAAGCAGTGCTGCAGACCAAGCGACTCTAGCAGCACGACCGAGAAAGACGCGAAAAGTCATATTCCATCTTGAAGATAATACCGTCAGGCGCCACGTTACGAAAACGCAAATATATGTGTGTGTTCCCTCAGGTGCCCATGGGGCTGAACGAGGAGCGGGGCTGGACGGTGCGCTGGTCGCCGCAGCTGGGCTTCACTCTGGAGCCCATGGACTTGCGCGACGCCGGCGTCTTCTTCTGCAAGGTCGTCCCAGGCGCCGAGGACGACCACAAGCTGATGGTGATGGTGAACGTGCTGCGTAGGTAGATGCGGCGCGGTGGGCCCCGCTGCACGGCTTTCTGCTGGGCCCCGCCCTCACGGCGCGCTTCGGCGACGACTCCTATACCTCCCCGGCAGAGGGCGCAGGAGGAGGAGGAGGGTAGGAGGACGGGCGGGGGCGGCGGCGAGAGAGCTGCTGGTGTTGCTGCTGGTGTCGCGTAAATCGGGCGGCGGTTCCTCCCACCTCCCTCCACCCGCCTCGCCCACCTGTTGCTGCTGCGCGTTGCGCATGCGCCGCCATTCCCCCTGCACGGAAGTTGCTGCTCACTACTCACTCACCGGTGAGTACTGTTAACGGGATTCCTCGTACATTCGGCATTACTCGGATAATGGTGGAGAATCGGTCTTGGAAATGGATCCTGAGGCTTCTGCTGTCCGTGTCAATTGGTTCTTGTCTGCCCAAGACGTGAGTATCGTTTCATAAACAACAAGAGGAAATGGATAAAAAAACACGTGCGGAATACAGTACTTAATGGATGGTGACACAGAGCGATGTATGTGCGTGTAGTTGGGTTACGTTAGCTGGGCAAAATAATCATGAAATTGATACTGCCGTTTTGACTATTCACCGACCATTTCCAAGTCTACGGCAAGTTTCCGACCTTCGAAATCCGCGCTGAGCATAAAACATCTGTTAGACCAGCCCCCCGCAACATTTCCAATGTAACTACTCCAAAATCCAGTTATGACTTACCTTGACTTGTTTCCTCCGCGTTACTAGTACTTAAGTATCTTTGTTTTAAGCTGAATACGGGAAGCTCATACGTGTTCCATTTATCCAAATGCTTCAGCTGTTTGTCAAACAAGTACTTTCAGCCCAGACAAGTTGTGTCTGAGTCGTTGTGAATGACATTTGGGCCATCATGACGCAGACTCCTTGGGCAGTATATCACAAAAGAAGATTACGACGTGATGGCCAAAACGTCGCCCGGGATGGACCCTACCCATCCCGGACGGCCATCAACCAATGAGTCCGAAAAGTCGCGAAAGGTGCTGTTATCATGGTGACTTCTCTGATATCATAGTGACTAGTAAGTAGTAGCGTGTGTCGGAAAACGTCGAATTTTTCACAGAAAAGCTCTTATTGCCAGGCCCTGGATAGTACAAATTGGATAAATCTTGTTATTGTAAAATATATCATAAATTACTTCTTCTATCACGTTGTGTACTGTCATAATCCATGTTATGTTTCTTCTTAATACCGACAAATAGATTGACCGGAAAACCTCCGTACATACGTCTTTTGTCAACGCTAGAATCTAAACAGTTCATCAGATTGTTTCCAAAATATATATTCTTAGTTAATGTAAGTAAACTCAAAAATGGTTTCGATATTTTTCGAATGAAGTTTCCCATCGGATAGCGTAAAGGACGCTTAAGAGACTAGTGCTGATCTCATTTTCGATAAAATCCTGGATCTTCCTAGAACTACAATATTGCAGATAAAGATTTTACCTCACAGAAATGTTCCTTAAAGACTTCTTGAATTTAAGACATTTGCAATGTTTCGAAAATTGAGTAGTTTTCGCATAATTTTAGATAGATATTTATTATTCTGCAGGTAGGTATATACAACCTGGTGGCAGAACATTACAATTTATATATTACAAATATTAACTTTAAATTACTTAAAGACATTATAATAATAAAAATAAATAATAATAACAATAACAATAATAATAATATGCTAACAATAATAGCATTAACAAAATTTTATGGCTGACCTGCACAGTTATTTTAAACTATTAAAAAGAAGACGACACGAATTTTTAATTACACTTCACTTCAATTCACTTTCACTTCACTTTACTTCACTTCACAACATTTGAAATTCACTTCTCTTTCTACTTCTATAGTGCACTACACTGCACAACACTTCACTACACTTCAATACAATACTACTTTGAATATAATTATATATTTAATAAGGAACGCATTTAATAGTAATTAACACAATAATAATGGCAATAAAAATAACAATAATAATCAAATATTAACTGATATAATAATCCAACTTACTAAATTAATAAGTTTACAAATACCATTAGTTAATTTATTTTTAAATCTTTGAACACCTAGAGGAAAGGGTTCCAAGGCTGTCGCAGGTAACTTATTCCAGTCCGTTATGGTTCTATTTGTAAAGGAAAATTTTCCAACATCTGTTCTCTGTGGCCCAAATTGAATTTTGTCCTTGTGATCCCCCCTACTAAGGTACGAAGGTCCACCCAGTCGGATGTAGATATCTGTCCAAGCTGGATAACCAGCATACGCTTTGTACAGGGCACAGAGTCTTGCCTTAACTCTCCTAATTTGTAGACACTTTCATTGTACATTCTTCCTATTCCTTCAGAAAGTAAATTTATACGCTCTTCTCTGTACTCTATTCAAACATTCCTTTTGAAAATTTCTATAAGGGTCCCAACAAACAACCCCGTATTCCATTAATGCACGAACTAGAGATAAATAAGCTAATTCTCTCGTTGTCGCAGTACTCTTTTTTAGTATTTGCATAGTAAAATGCAAGGACCTCCAGGCTTTCCCTACGACACAGTTTACCTGATTTTACCAACTCAATTTGCTTTCAAAAATTATCCCCAGGTACTTACAAGACAAGAAGGTACTTACAAGGCAAGATTTTTTGTGACATAATGGAAATTTTAAATATATTTATAACATTTTTTCTTAAAATTTTCTCCAAAGTTTTTGTTTAAATTTTTTCCTCGTATATATATTGTGACCGGTCTACCTTTTCACTGTATTCACTAAAAAGCCTGCAGCGAGTCACTTAAGTAACCTAGTAGTATTACTTGAACTGTGACTTGTTATGACAATGTCACACCAAAAATTAGGAATGGTTTCATATGTCCTAACTGCCCTACAGGAGTGGGTTCGTCTTTTAACCTGCTTTTGTAATAAAAGAAACATAGGCAAGTTAATCTTTTAACTAAGAACAGGGTTCTAGATATATTCTGTTAAATACTTGAATACAATTTTATTTAGCATTTACACATTGCATCGAAAACTTCTATCACTTGCTCTACCTTTAGCAATTACGTGATTACCTAACAACTGCAGTTGCGTTTTAACACTCGCATAAACACTTTACATAAAATTACATTACCCTTCATTTCACAAAAACACAACAAAATAACTGTACACAAGACAATAATACATGGAAACACAAAATTCTGAAAAAGAATCACTTACCAAAATACCCTTTACATACACTTTCAAAGAAATTGTCAGTTGAATAGTGAATGAAGACATTGTTTCACTTTCACATAGATTATTACTTTATACAATTTAGGCAGCAAAGGAAAAAATGTCGTTATGCAATGAACGTACAATTAATAATAACTCTTTTACTAATTATTGGTTTTGAACAGTTTGAAAACGATTAAACAATAAATTGAAAACACACTAAAAGAACAAATATTATCGTTAATAGAAAAATGAAAAAAATAGGTTTTTACAATTATTTATATGAATTAGCTATCTGGCTTCCTTTTACAACTGCAATATTTTAAAAGATTACGTTTAAATGATTTTAATATAATTACTCGACTATCTACGTCTGTAAGTGAGGTGAATTCTATCTCTGTAGAATAATTCTCGCTTCTTTTAACAGTTCTTTTTTGAGAATTTCTAGTGAAGTTTTCTGACTCATGACACGTCGTCTCGAAGAAATATTTCCACAGCTTGAAGTGGCGACGGTGACCCATATCCTTTCAAGGTCGTGGCAACCCCTTGCTTCGGCGAACACGTCCTCTGGTAAATCGCTACCACAGTCCCTCGAATTTTATACAATATGACTGCAATATCTCTGCGTAATGAATTTCTTACGTGGTAAGCCAAGACGAAAGACAAAAAAAAAAGCTTTTTCAAGCTTCTTATCGTCGAAATACGGCGAATTCTCCTCTCCGTCCAGCACGAACAATTCCGGTGCGTCCAGATCGGCGGTCGGCAGCAAAAAAGAGAGAGCTTTTCGTAGCGGTGCTTTGCGCTAGTGCTGATATTTTCAAGGGTGATTTTGGATTGGTTCTCGTTCTATTGTACGCGAGTGCGTTCAGAAACATTCATAAATTCTCGCATTTACTGCTGGCGCGATCTCTTGCAAGTCGGTAACACTATAATTGTATCTTGTCGTGTCTTGACGTTCTCGGGTGTTTCTCAAAAATCAATGGAACCGATATATGGGCGGTAACAATATCAACGAACGATACATAAATATGTGCTAGTCTCATTTACGACGAGCTTTCTGTCATTTTGAAAATTGCAAAAATTTAACGTTTCAAAACCACAAAATTGAAGATATTTTTGCCTTAATCTAATTCTGTTTAATATCATCAACTCTTTATAAAAAGCCATGTATACATTCATGAAAGATATGAAATAGATAGAAAGATAATGAAATAGTTTTTGCGTGATTTGTGCCGGAAATTAATGCATATAAAGAACTATCTTAAAACCTGCCACACATTTTTTCTTCTCATTTTTGCCACATTCGTGGAACGCGACGTATATGTATAAAAGAATGACGTTGGCATCATTTCTGCTGGTCTTTCTGAATATTTGAAAACAGCAAATTTAGAAATAAAGCGAGAAAGTATGTGCTCTTGTACCGCCTCTAGTTACATTTACGTTCATTGAGAGACGTACATTTATATTTATGTTGTGGCACATATTTATGTCTCTGCATCTCGGAAGATTTTCATTGTGAATTAGCCTTAGACCCGATATGGATGCTTCCCCTGAAGGAACTGTTCCGGAGTTTTAGTGAATATTCGCATGCGCAGTTTTACCTCTGGTACCCCCACATAGACACTGCGCATAGGCGTTTTCGCTGCAACTCGAATTTGAACTGAATTGTGCGTTAAAATCACACGTGTAAATCGGATCTCAAGTGTTGACGGGAGTGAGCGCGAGACCCTTGTTCGTTGGCGCAGCGCAGTTCAGCAGCGACGGCGCCCTCTGCGCTCGTCTGCGCAAGCGCTGCGCCCGCATGCGCACCCCCTCAACCCCCACACCCCCACACCCCCACTCCTGCCCCTGCCCAGCGCGCCGCCAGGCCGCACCCTGTTGCACGGAGCACCTGTGCTTCATTGTCGTGTGATAACCACCGCCGCCGCCCGCATGCGCCACCTCTGCCCGCCGCGCCCCGCCCCCTCCCCTCCCCCTTCGCCTCTGCCGACTCCCCCTCCCCGCTTCCGTTCCCGCCTCCACCTTCCGCTCTACTTGCAAGAGTAGGAATAGTGGGAATCCTTTGTAACCAAGGTTTTGCCTTGCACCACTGCGCAGTACTTTTGTTCACTTACAACTTCGCAGTTTATTTTGTTTGCCTCACAATGGTGGATCCACAACGTTTATGGAGACGGAAGTGGAAAATTTCAATTCGGAAGTCTTAAAAGAATTTTTTGAATCGTTTGCCTGAAAAAATGTCTATTCATAAAAGGAATACTACTTTGAATGTAAAAAGTCGGATATATAGCAATTGTTTTCAAAAAGTAAGTAAAATTTCATAAAAAGTGGCTTGACTTGATCTATAAACTCTCCGTTCTGGATCCGCCACTGTCGTTTGCCCTGGAGACGTTTTCGGGTATGGAATTTCTGGATGTCTTGTTCTCCCTTTCTTTGCTGTTTCATTGCGGAAAAGAATTTCCGAGTATGGTATCCTCACACTATAATTAAAAAGAAAACATTTTGAAAGGCAAGTTTTCTTGTCAATTCTTAGCTTCTGTTTTCCGCGTTTTGAAATGCCGTTCGCTCTTTTAGTTAATATTCCCCTGTGCTTGAATGTTTGTGAACATTTTCAGTAATTTTCCATTTCAGATAATATTTTCATGAGTGGACGGGAGAGTACTTACGAATACCGTAAATTTTGTGTATTAAGAACAAAAGATATCTGACATTCCATTTTCCTCTTTCCTGATGTTTTTGGTGGGGGAAAGAAGGGCAGTGTATGTACTTGTTATTTCTTCTCCTCCACTCCTCCTAACAATAATATGTAATATTTCTATTTTCTATTTTCAATTTCTAATTGAAACTACTGTTAACTCCGTAATAACAGATCTTCGGCATGTGTTGCCTTTATTACGTGATGGTTCCTTATTATATGTTTATGTATTTCTGTTTCTATTTTTACCCTGATCTTGGTGACGGTTATAATGGAAAATATGTTTGTGCTTGTTTTAAATGCTGATGTGTTGTCTGTGAGAAGTGGATATTTTAAAAAGCTTGAAATGTTTTGTTTTCAAGAACGTGCTTTAATAAAGAGCTTCGAAATGTTTGTGCTTAGTATTGCTCAGAAAAATGTTAAGCCACTTTTAAGGCGTAAGATAAGCCAGATGCATACTAGAAACGAATTCGCAATATTTTTCAGAATTAATGTGTTCTATTCTATTTAAAGTTAACCTAAAATTTAATTGTATTTTGAAATGACCGAGGAAACGTGTGAGCGGGGGAACGTGTGAGCGGGGGAACGTGTGAGCGGGGGAACGTGTGAGCGGGGGAACGGGTGAGCGGGGGAACGGGTGAGCGGGGAAACGTGTGAGCGGGGGAACGTTTGAGCGGGGGAACGTGTGAGAGGGGGAACGTGTGAGCGGGGGAGCGTGTGAGCGGGCGAACGTGTGAGCGGAGGAACGTGTGAGCGGAGGAACGTGTGAGCGGGGGAACGTGTGAGCGGGAACGTGTAGGCAGGGAAACGTGTGAGCGGGGAACGTGTGAGCGGGGAACGTGTGAGCGGGGAACGTGTGAGCGAGGGCGTGTGAGCGGAGGAACGTGTGAGCGGGGGGAACGCGTGAGCAGGGGAACAGGTGAGCGGGGGAACGTGTGAGCGGGAACGTGAGCGGGGGAACAGGTGAGAGCGGGAGAACGGGTGAGCGGGGGAACGGGTGAGCAGGAACGGGTGAGCGGGGGAACGGGTGAGCGGGGGAACATGTGAGTGGGGGAACGTGTGAGCGGGAGGACGTGTGAGCGGGGGAACGTGTGAGCGGGGGAACGTGTGAGCGGGGGAACGTGTAAGAGGGGGAACGTGTGAGCGGGGGAACGTGTGAGCGGGGGAACGTGTGAACAATGGATTCTTCAAGTACGTTTATTTCAAAATTTTTTTTGAATGTCTCTGTTATGTATATAATTCTTCGTTTTATGACAATCTCTTGTTATTCTCGTCGAAATAACAAATGATCGCAGTAAATTAATAAAAAATTCAATAATAAGTTAAACGATGTAATAGAATTGTATATCAGACTTTAATATGAATTAAATTTTCAAGTCTAGAAGCTCTTGAAAGTCGGAAAGTGGCTACCACGTAACTGTCAACTATTTAATTGACGAAAAACAGGCACTATATTCTTGGCTTTACGCAAAGTTTTTTTTAGAATCGGTAGTAAATAACTCTACTGTTACAATACACATAAATATTCCAATGTTCATTGTGTTACAGAATAAGGAAATTGTTTTGCTAGACTGTAAGAATGATGTCACTAAGTAGTGGTATTTCAATTTCAGAAAGATGAATTTAAGATGTAGTGTCGACTTGATTACTTTCATGTGGTAGAACCACGTAGTAGAAATAATACTCAAGGAAACGGATTGCTCATAAATTTGACGCAATACATGAGTCTTATCGTATCAGTCGAATGTGTCAATCAGTCAAATGTTTCACAATTCAATGAGCTTAAAAAATTCATTTATATAGGTGCGGAATAAAAACACTTTTAGTTAATAAGAATTCACCACTAAGGTTTTACTCTAATTTTTATAAAGAAAGAAATTTATATGTTCGTACAAATTATTTTTTAATGCCCATAGGTTACAATAAGCTACAATCAAAATACATTAAAAAAGGCAAGTTTTAACAATGGTACGAAGGACTCTTGCGCGAAATATTTAAAATTTTACATTAATAATGATTATGAAATAAATTATATTGTCAAAATACAATTTTACAAATAATCTGAACCCATAAATATTAATTATCTTCTTTGAAGGAAATTCAAATGCAGGAGAAGCAAAGGATTTAATAAAATTCATTCCCGGTTTTTCGGCAGACGATAGTTCTTGTGTATTCCAGTAAGTAGTTTTCTCAATATCGACACATCACTGCGGTAAAAGTTATGTAGGTAGGCAGATGAGTAGAAGCGTAAGACTCGATATAGCCGACCTCATCTCCTCATTGGGCATCCTTGGTAAGTGAGGCCTCTTGTACCCGGTCGGTTGGGCCTTTTAGAAGGTGGGGTCTGCCTTCCAGAGGTGGAGTTTCAAGCAGCTCGGTAGGGGTCGGTGTAGTATCGCATAGCGGTTTGGGTAGAGCAACCTGACTGGTTCCAAGCGAAAATAGTATACATGTGATGTGGTTGCCAGTAATTAATTGACCATGGAAAGCTTCTCCAGTGGTGACGGTAACGGTTGCGGATTGGTGGAGGCAGCAGTTAAAACGGGTCGTAGATTGGTTGCCCGTGAGGGTTTGGACTTCAAGGGAATACAGCGAGGAACATGGGTGAAGTGGCTGCGCGTTAAGGGTTGCGCTGGTGCTGGCCGTAGCGCGGAGCACCAACCTGGCGCCGCCGAGGGTACACCCCATCAACGCCGTGCCACATGCCGTACTGGGCAACGACATGGAGCTGCAGTGCTACACGACCCTCATGGCCCACGTGCTCTTCTCAATGGAGTGGCTTGTGCCGGACAACTCCACGGCCAAGGAGGAAGGACGCCTCAAAGCCACCAACGCGACTGTGCACTTCGACGCAGAGGGCTCGCGCATCGGCTCCACCAACCTCATCATCGTCAACGTCACCGAGAACGACGCCGGCGCCTACACCTGCCTCGTCAACGACCACTCCAAGAAGGCGGCCAATACCACTTTCCTCTTGGAGGTCAGGGGTGAGTGAGCATTTGTGTTTTATATGTTTTATTTACGCATGTTTTCTCTCTTAGCCAATGCTCATGTGTAAAGCACATCATATTCATCCAGTCACCATTAACTCGCTTGGTTCAGTTTCCCACTCGTCTCTTACTGCTTCAAAAGTTCATTCACAGACACGTTTCCTAACACATTCGCTCTCTGGCATCAATACGCATACGCTCCCACTCACTCCCTGGTTCAACGCTCCCATTTCTCATACATTCCCTCGGTCACACTTTTCCTTTGTCACGCGTTTCCTCGGTCACACGTTCCCTCCGTCACACGTTTCCTCACTCACACGTTCCCTCGGTCACATGTTCCCGGAGTCCCAAGTTCCCTCGGTCACACATTCCCTCGGTCACTCGTTCCCTCGTTCACACGTTCCCCCACTCACACATTTCATCGCTCAGACGCTCGTTCATTTCTTCATATCTAGTTTCAAGACATGCGACAATCTTTGTTCGTGCATTTGTTTGTGCAGACGCAGTGTCCTTCATCGACGTGAATACCCCGTCGGCGGAAGCGCTGCACCAACGCGTCGGCCTGCTCCAGACGGCCACTTGGACGCTGGAGGTGGTGACGTACCCGACGTCGCCCACCATCGCGTGGTTCACGCCTGCCGGCAGCCCGCTGACCGCTGGAACCGCCGGCAAGTTCACGCTGCGGAAGCGCGAGCGCGGCAAGGGCCTGGAGCTGACGCTGTCCGTGCTGGAGGTGGAGCTGTCGGACCGCGGCACGTACGCGCTCAAGATCAACACGGGCATGGAGGAGAAGACGGTGAACCTGACGCTGACGGTGCGGGCGGCGCCCCTGGTGCGTCTGGAGGCACTGCCAGAGCCCTGGCCTCTTGGCGCCACGCGCAAGATCACGTGTTCCGTTCTGGGGTCGCCGCTGCCCACTGTACAGTGGGCGTGGCACCCGTGCTCCGGCCTGCTGCGCAACTGCGCGCCCGACGACGCCCGCTATGTGAAGGTCTGGGTAAGCATTCCATCGTCATTCGAACACCTCCATTATGTTCAATCTCTACATCATGTCTAATCCCTACATCATGTCTAATCCATACATCGTGTTTAATCAATGTCATGTCTAATCCATGCGTCATGTCTAATCCATACATCATTTCTAATCCACACCTCATGTACAATCCCTACATAATGTCTAATCCATACATCAAGTCTAATCCAAACACCACGTCTATTAGCTACATAGCGTCTACTACCTACATCATGTATAATTCTTATCTTGTTTCTAGTTCTTCTTTTATTTACAATTCGTTTCAATTAATTCAACTACAATACAGTTACTTGGGTAGCGAACATAACTATTGTTTGCCGATAAATTGACCTGTCCGGAAAGTGGCTGTGATTAAATAGCAGATCATTAAACCGCATTACATAATGAAGTGTTTTGTCACCGATCAAAATCGTGTTGCCGGCGGTCGACCGTGCCGCGAATCGAATGCGGACCCACAGGTATGGCGGGATCGTAGTGGCAGGTGGGCGACAGTTGCGCTCGAGAAGAAGCATTAGGATTGGGCACACTGCAGTGCTCCACCTACCGCGTTAAATCCTTTTGTCGCGAGAATATAGTGTTCCTGACGACATTTTGTCTAGATTCTGTAAGTTAGGGAAGACTATTCACAATTTGATGAAAACTACAAGTCTGTTTGTAATGTCATATAATTATGATAAAGTTTTGTAACGTAAGTACATTATTTAATAAATCAATGCAGCCCGGTTGTGTTTCACCAAAAAGAAAATGACTCTTTGTAAATAAATGTTGAAGACCACTGATTAGTTCACATTTACGCACAAATTGGATGTAGCCCAATGTCACAAAATATTGTGAAGGAAAAAGCTACATGAAAGCTTGGAAATTGATCGAATAATAAAAAGGGCATGTACTTTATTAATTGTGAGCACTTAACTCAACCTGAATGGGAAGTATGATGATATCCAATCAGCTTGGTGTCCATGATTCCGCATGCATACTCACTGTACAAGGTTCTCTGCCACTTGCATACTGACTGACTGAAAGTTGGTTGACATTTTTTGTTGAACATTTTGGAATTATTGTATGCTTCGTAACATGCTCTTTTTCTATATCCTCCACCCATATATATATATATATATATATATATATATATATATATATATATATATATATATATACCACCCATTTTCATACCTTATTTTGTCGTATTCATGAGAATTGTGTCAATTCTTTCCCACTTTAAGCTCATAATACTTGACCCTTTACGACAGCAAAGAGAGATTTACTTTTTATATTACCCTCGGACTGCCCTAATCTAGATGTTATGGCATCTGATTCCTAGTTCGAGAGTAATAAGAAATGTGTTGCGGATTGCAAAAGTTACAAGAGAAGTATAATAACCTATCATCGGTGATACATGGCTAGATAACCGAGCATTTCGTCTCCTATTTACTTATTATATTGATAAGTAAGTTGAAGCGCTGAATTATAAAACGACGCAGATATTGACCCAGCCATTGGCGATAATTCATGAAAGTGTTTAATGATAAATATTGTAAACACGATCGTACCAAGTTTCGCCCGAATATGGTTATATCAGCTTAGTATAAAAGAGAAAGACCATTTGCTACGGACGGGTTTTTATATAACGAACGAAAATGTCACTGCAGTGTCTCACCGTGTTCATCTCCTTTCGCGTTCTGTGTGTGATCGCTTGGCGCGTGGCTGCTCGCAGGCTCCGGTGACGACGCAGTCCGATGTGGAGGTCATCTCGACGCTGGAGCTGCACGCCAACTCCTCTGGCTTCATCACCTGCCGCGCCGCCAACGAGCTCGACGACAACGTCAACGTGACCATCAGCCTGCAGGTCACCGGTGAGCCACGCGTCCGTCGACTGAGAGCAAGCGTAGCTTATGCCCGACCCACCGTGCCCATAATGACACACTTGGCAGAAATCTCACCTAAGCTCGATAACTCGAACCACAAATACTTGAACATAATTAACACGAATCCTTTTTCAATCATATTCGGGTAAAACCCGAGATGGTAAGTCACCATCTCCAGTTGGTTATTTACCAACTTGATTTGTCGTATAGGTTTATTTCAGGTTGAATTAACTATGCATGTTAGCAAACAATGGCGTTATTTATCTCAATTATATCTGTAATTTCTCGAATCTCCTGTCGAAAAACGTTTTAACTCGGCTTTTGTTTCTGCCAACGAGATCCCGACTTTCCTCTGTATAATGCAGATCGGTGGTAATGTTACTGAAATAAGTGAACTCGAATAAAAGTTCAAATGCAATATTATTCGTAGTCAATATAAATAGTCTGGTCGTCAGCAAATATACTAAACAAAATTAGTCAGCCTCTGTTCCAAAATTCAAAGTAAAAAAACCAGCATCGGCCACAATAGCTTGGAGAAGATAACAATAACAAATAAAATAACAGAAAAGAACGAGCCAGACGAGCGGATGAACTGTTAAGGGGGCGAGTAGCTCTTCTCTCGCTCCTTACACCTGGTCTTACTCAGGGGATGGGCTCTCGTCCCCACCCGCTCTGTGCCATCTGACGTGCCGACTTCTGCTCTCCGCCGCTGCCCTCCTCTCCGCAGGGGAGAACCCCGACAGGCTGGCGGGTGCCACGGATACAACAGTTACCATACTACTTTTCGCTCTAACAAGCGGTGTCTTAGGTAGCCGGCATAGGTAGCTCAGGACATCAATCGATATCACTGTCGGGCCTCTGACCAGGATGTCATAGGTTTCGAGTCCCGGCAGTGGCAAGCTTTTCGACATTAGCTACATATTTAGGTCGAATTCAGCCCCTATCTGAAAGGGACTGCTCTAATCGTTAGTTTTCCGTGATTTCTCCGAGCATCATCAGACCAATGCACGTACAGTACCTTCACAAACGGGCCAGGACTGTGCGGGATCTTTCCTTCCTCTTCCTTGTCCTATCCTCACCCCTTACTCTTACACACTTGCACTTACTACTATCACATTAGACGGGAGACAAGTGGGAAACCTAGAGGTTGTGCAGAATGTGGCGATGCCCCGCTCGTGAGAGATACCTTGCTGAGGAAAATCACCGCAAGCCATCCAGCGGAGGGGGGTGGATCCCCGCTACCCCCAGGGATAAAAACACACACTATACTTGCGGAATTAGCGACCTTATCAGTTTACGCGCGGGAAATCGGCGGCAAATCGAACTGTCCAGAAAGGAAAGTGTCCTTGATGCCGCGGTGCGGTGTGGTGTTCGCAGACATGCCGGGCCCGCGCTCCCTGGAGGCGTGGGGGCCGGAGCCCGAGCCGGCGGTGGAGGGCGACGACCTGCGCCTGTGGTGCGGGGCGCTGCGCGAGAACCACACCGAGTGGCCGCACTGGCGGCGCAGCGAGCTCTGGGACGACAAGCGTAAGTAGCGTTCGCGCGGGAGGCGGTGCGCTGTGGCTGTTGCTGAGGGCGGTGCGCGGGGGCGCAGGCTTCCAGATGACGCGCTCCAACACGACGCTGTCGCTGCGCTCGCAGCTGCGCATCAACCCGGCGTCCGTGGCGGACTCCGGCTCCTACCTGTGCTCCCTGGACGGCCTGGAGGAGACCACCGTGGAGTACAAGCTAGACGTCAAGCGTAAGTCGCCCTGCGTTGCTCTCGTCATGGTCTGTGTTGATTAATTGATGGAGCACGTTTCGAGAGCTTGCTTGCATGTTGCAGGACAACGGAAAGTCGTCCCGCGAGACGTCAATATGAACAACACAGAATGGACGGTCAACACCGGGGATCATCTCATCTTACGCTGCAACTTCGATGGCTTGCCTCGTCCCACAATCTTCTGGTACAAGGTAAGACGCAATTGCTGTTCTGAACTTATTTCGGTTAGTATTGTGTCTGTCTCGAGTGCAAATATTGAGAATTGTTTAGTATGAATTATGATACCAGGTTGTTAATTAATTGGGGTTGATATTCTCTGTATAACCGAAGAGAAATACATGCTACTAATTTATATATAACCTTATTAAATATGTTGTCTAATATCCTAAGTATAGGACCGAGACTTCATCGGATTCGATAATTCTCAGAGTTTGTTCTGTAAAGGAGCGTAAATTACGAATGAAAGTGTACATTTTTAGTTTAATTTTAAATAAACCGTCTCATTTGGAAATACGCATTACAGTAATTATTAAAAAGATTTTTAATAAAAAACATGGCTGAATATAAACATATTTTATCATGGAGAACACAATTTTATACCGTATTTGATGCTCTTATGGCTTAATTTCTGAATCAAATTGAACAACATTGAGCCAATTTCACGTTCACATTCCTCTTCGCGTTTCTCTCTTCGACTTTGTTGTCCTCATCCCCTCTGCATGTTTCTCTGTCCTTTTTGATTTCCGCATACTATTTTTTGGATGGGACAGGACTCGGAACCGTTGGCGCCGCCGGGCGGGGAGCAGTTCCGCCTGCAGGACGGCAACAAGACGCTGGTCATCGTCTCCGTTACGGAGGCCGACCAGGGCGAGTACCGCTGCCGCGCCGCCAACCGCGCGCACTCGGAGGAGCGCTGGGTGCGCGTGCAGCTGCGTACGTACCACTTCTTTACTCCATGCTCTTTATTAGCACTAGAACGACGAGAGCAGTCATTTTGGCTGTTTGAAATTTGGGTTTTCTTTTGTGCCTATATTTATTGATTTTTGCGTGTAATATTTTGTGACTTTCAATATTTGAGGATTTTCTATAAAACGCCGAAAAATAATTATTTCAGACATCTTTGTTTTCAAGATAAAAGCTAATTCTTCATGGTTTACCTTTGAAGACAGGTAGTAGTCAAAATGCCTGCTCATTTTTAATGCTATTGCGACGACAATTGGCAAGAGGTCTCTCTCTCTCTCTCTCTCTCTCTCTCTCTCTGTAAAATCTCCATCCAGACGTTAGGCTGTCCAAGTCTTTTATAACACAGTCGATTTCGCTGGAATTAATTGCTGGAGTCTGAAAAGGTCTTGGGGAAACAATCCGTTACAGCTGTCGTTTTTACTGAATCTGGTTGAAGAATTTTGCGTGCGACTGCTAAAGACTGGAAGCATGACAAGGGGACATCACTTATATAGTACTTCAGTTCAAAGAAACATTTGAATGACGAATAAGTGTTGACCTTGTCAACTAGAATATTATAAAAACAATAAGTCCAATGACTCTTTTTCTGGGTACGGAAAAATATTTTGTGGCCAATATGGCGAGATGAAGATAATAGTCGTCTGTTTTAATTGTAAGCCAAAATATATTAAAAATATATATATTTACTCCAAAAAATATTTTTCTTTACCCTAAAAGGCATTATGAGTCTTACATAGCTTATATATGTGGACTTAAATATGTATTATGAGAATTGTATATGAAGAGACTTACATGTATTATGTGACTTATATAAGCGAATGTTTCTCACAATAAACAAGAGAATTATTTTAAGCAGTCATTTTGACTGCTCCCGTCGTTATAGGTAGAATTACATTGCTGTGTTTCTGGTGTTAGAGACCGGAAATATATGCACAGAAATATGTCGAGTCGGGGCCACTTTCTGGGAAACATGGAAAACCAGGAGGAATGAGGGCATTTCATTGCTCTGGAAAAGTCAGGAAAAATCAGAGAATTTGTAGAAGAATCGTTAGAAATCAGGAAATATTCTGCGATGGTTAGATGAGTAGATTTTATTCCTTTAAAAATTGGTCCACCAAATAATCGTGAACCATTTTTTTGTTAAAATTGGTTGAAATTTCTACTTTATCATGCTGTAATCAGAGAGCTGACGAATTAGTATCTAGCTTCGTTCAATATTTTTTTAAATATCTTATCGGTGAAAAATAAAATAAAATCTCTGGAAAACCGGGAAAAATCAGGAAAATTTGTTTCAGGAAATGAGTCCCTAGCATATACTCAGATCACCACCTAGTGATTGCATCTATCACGATGATAGCAAAATGGAAGAAAATGAGGACAAGAAGAGAGACATGTCAAGAAATCTTCAAAGTGTACTTGTTAGAACACGAAAGTATCAAGCAATTTTATCAAAATCGATTACAACAGTATCTATTAAGTGTACCTACTGTTAACGATGCGGATGAAGAATGGCAAAACATAAAGAATTATATAGAGAGGGCTGCATGTGAAACAATAGGAAAGAAAAAAAAAAGAATACAAAAAGAAAGGGACTGAGAATATGGAACGACTGTATAGCAAAAGCGGTAAACGATAAAGAAAAAGCATACAGAAATTTCCTACAAAACAAAACACCCGAAGCAAGGGAGGAATACATACAAAAAAGGAATAATGCTAAACATTTAATTAGATCTGCACATAACGATTGATGGGATAGATTTATAAGTAATATAGAAAAGATATACATGGAAGGTAAATGTTTGCTTATAAGGTATTTCGGCATCTAAATAAGTCAGAGAAAGATGTTGCAGATATACAAATCATTAATGAAGAACAATGGAAAGATCACTATGGTGTACAGAAACCATCGATTCTCAAGAGGAAGAGCTCTATTACAACAGTTCGGTGGACCTCATCTCCTTCGAGGAATTTAAGCTAGCATTAAAAATCATGAAAAACAGGAAGGTATGTGGCCCTGATGGTATTAACATGGAACTATTAAAATACGCAGGACCTATCTGTGATTTTAGGTTGCTTCATCTGTACAATGAATGTTGGAAAAGTTATAAAACACCTAATAGCTGGAAAACGACGGAGGTTATATCTATCTTTAAAAAGGGTCAAAGAAATGAGTGCGGGAACTATAGAGGTATTAGTCTCATGAATGTCGCTTATAAACTATTTGCAAACATAATTAATGCTCGATTAAAAATCATTACAGAAGTTAAATTACAAGAAGAACAATCGGGATTTCGGAAAGGACGCTCATGCAGTGACAACATTTTTAGTATCAAAAGGATTTTAGAAAAACGACGAGAAGTCAATATGGAGACCCATTTAGCCTTTATTGACTTCGAGAAAGCCTTCGACAGTGTGGATCGAGTCAAATTGTGGAATGTAATGAGTGAAAGTGGTTATCCTGAACCCCTAATAAATACCATAAAAAGTTTATATACGGGCACAAAAATTATAATAAACACTGGTACGAAGAAAACTGAAGAAATTTGGACTCAAACAAGGATGGAGGACTCAAACAAGGATGTAGTTTATCACGCTATTTAATATATATGTAGATGATCTTATTAAAAAATGGAAATGTATAGTGGGTCTTGGAATCCAAGAAGAACAAACATCTAAATGTTATTCTTTATGCAGATGACATAACAATACTGCAAGAACGTGAAGACGAATTACAAAAAGCCGTATACAAACTACATCTACTGGGAGGGATCGAATATAATCTCCGGATATCAAAAAAGAAAACAAAGGTTATGGCCCATTATGGTAAACACCTCGTTCGCTCAATTTTTTTTGAGCGAACAGTAATCGAATAGATTGACGATACAGTAATCGAACAGATTTCTAATTTCAATTATCTTGGTTGCGAGATCAGTTATGACAGAGATAAAGACATAGAGAATAAGACCAATAAATTTAAATCACTATGTTACATAATAAACCGAACACTTCAGAACAAAACAAGGAAAGACACCAAAATAAAATTTTATAAAACAATGGCTGCTCCAGTTCTCATGTATGGAAGTGAATCGTGGATAGCAAAAGAGAGAGATAAAAGTAAAATTCAAGCAGCGGAAATGAGATTTCTCAGGAAAGTTAAAGGCTGCATAAAACAAGATCACATAAGAAACGAGGATATCCGTAAAGAACTGTATATATATATATATATATATATATATATATATATATATATATATATATATATATATAATATAAATGAAAAGATAGAGGAATACAGAGAATCATGGAGACATCACATTGGAAGAATGGGTGAAGAAAGAATTCCACGCTTAGTGATGCAATACCGACCGAAGGGTAGGAGAGATGTCGGGAGGCCCAGGAAGAGATGGAGCTGAAGTGCAAGTGAAGACGGAACAGGCATTCATGCCTAATCCCTGAAAGGAAGAAGAAGAAGAGTCCCTAGCCTATAGCACCTAAATATGTCATGGAGAGTGGCCACTTTCTGGAAAACGTGGAAAACCGAGTACATTCAGGGAATTGTATTGCTATGGAAAAGTGAAGGGAAAATCGAGGAATTTGTGAAAGAGTGGTCAGAAATCAGGGAAAATGTACAGATAGCTATAAAACTAGATACTAATCCATAAAATAGTACAACATTATTTTTGTACAATATATATTTGTTGATTTTTTTAAAAAAATCTACTTTATCGCGGAGAAATCAGAGTGTTAGTTTCAGGATTGTTTTAATACTATCCTTTAAATTGTATGAAATACCCTACAAATTTCCCCATTGGAAAATTTAAAAATGCTGAGAAAAACTGGGAAAAATCAGAAAAATGTGATTCAGACAATATGTGTTCATCCTGGTCATGAAAATGTTAAGAATGTGTAACAAAATGTACAAATGGATATAATATGTAATATAGAAATACGCTCTTTTAGAACACCTGTATACAAACAAAAGTTACGCAATTTGAAATTAATAAAATAGTTTCTTAAACAATATTTAAAAATAAATATTGCTTGTACCACTGAATTATTTTGAAATGTTTAAGAACGGTGATTGCTCTCGTACAAATGAACTTCATTACCAGCAAACAGTGTTACGGTGATAATGCTACAGTAAATCTCATTGGAGAGGAGTCTTTCTGGGTTTGAGAGTGCCTTATAGATTTACTCTCCTTAACCCTTAACTGGTCTGGTGAAAAAAAATATACTCTCCTTGACTGGTGGGGTGCGAGGAAGACCCGTTTTATATAATGAAATTTTATCAAGAACTTGGAATTTTATTTACAATATATCACGTATAAGACCATTTACATTGCAATTGGTAATATTTGTGTGGGGGTGGATTCGGAGGGAAAGCTCTTCAAATGAAAACATAGGTGTTGAACAATAACAATTTCATTAACAACTTGCTACACAAAGCATTCCCTGTTTCCCGCCAATCCCGCAACTCCCACTTTCATAAGTCTTTGGCAGGGCTCTTCCCTTCGCCGCCGCCGAACGACCTTCAAACACAGTCCTTCGCCGCCGACGTTCAAACGCTCACTCTTCCCTGAGCGCCGCACCTGCCGGACAGCGCCGCCAATCAACTCGCTGCCAACCTCGGTGCACGAAACGCACAATCCCACATTTGTAACATTTAATTACAAAGTTTCACAAATAGATTTTGCAAGGCTTGTACAAATATTTTCGGCGCACTTGATGCACACAATTTTTGTTTTCCTATCTGCTATACTCAGGTACACCTCACATGTGGCTTTTTGTGCTTTAGTGTGTTCCTGAAGGTTAATCTCAAGTGCTTTGTCCCCAAATTTCGATATAATTTCTCGCATTTCACATAGCGAAGGAACATCACGTCGTGAAATGTGTGGCTGTACAAGTCTAGGCTGAAGTTCCATCAACGGCTTTCTACTCTATTCTTTTTCGGAATTCTTTTGGAGTGCTTGATAATGCTAGTGTTTACACCTGATATGTTAAGAATTGCATAAAATATCACTATTGTCCGTGACAGCCATCGCCGCCACCACCACCTCAACCACCAACGAGTTGGCCGACCCACAGATTAGTTGGCAGAATGTTAGTCAAGTGCATTTACACCCGCTTTGGTATTGTAATCAATGATCATAATGGGTTTCGGTCGCCATTCTGCGACCTTCATCAGGGCGTAGTATTGCGCTATACTGCAACTCCCGGATAGCCAAGCAAGTTCCAATTCCGGCCGCGGAAGCCTACGCTCTCACGTAGTTGTGATTGTCCCGTCACTCCCCATTATCATCCTATCACTTTATAGTTCATAATTCAAGGCGAACAACCTTGTCAGAACAATGGATAAAGCATAAAAGGCCACCTTGATCTCTCCGGGATAATATGACTGGGCCTCGGTGAAGAACGTGGAGCTTGATCGGAGATCTCTGATATTAATATTAATAATATAATAATAATAATAATAATAATAATAATAATAATAATAATAATAATAATATAATGTGTCGAAAACAATAGTACTAAAAGAAGGTTCTATTCCTTAATTTTTTAATTAATTTTAATTTTTTAAATTTTGTATTCCTTGTGCGCCACTTACATATACTGTATGAATTGTGAGGATTTGAAGAATTCGGGAACCTGATGAAAACAACAGTAGATCTGCCATAAGCCAAAATTACAGCTATTAACATACCTAGAAATGTTATGAGTGTTATTACTGCCGAGGCCAAAAATTAAACCGTGGTTCAAGAAATATGGATGCAAATATTTCTCCTGAACCTAAAGATGTCTCGAGAAAGGGCGTTCAGTTAGATAATTTGCGCGTTGACTTCCAGTGGCGACACCTTCATATCGTCAGTAAATACGATTACCGGAGTAGTTTCATTTGGTGGATTGTGAGGAAAATGACGTTCATTTACCTCATATACATTTTTATAATTGTACTGTTAATAATAAATATTACAGTTAAGAATAATTATTCCCCAAACCAATGTGAATTACTTCTGAATTGTCTGAATCTGATTTTTTTGTACATCGCTATGTTTTTTCCTTAACAAACATTTGACTTGCGATGAATCGATGGTTGTTTACTTTGCTAAGGATGTTAAATTTCTTATCATACAGGTAGGTAAAATTGCACTGAACAAATTTGCAGGGTTGCATGTTAACGAGGATTAAAGAGGTATGCGACACATAAAATTAATTTTTTAAGCCGTTGAGATCCGTCACAAATACATCTGACCACAAATCTTGAGTTGTAAATCTACATTAGGCATGATCTGGCGGCGCCGCGCTGAATGTCCGTGGTGGGAGGTGAAGAGCGTGGCTCTCCGCCAGGGGCGGGACAGGGGGGAGCGGGGCTTGGCGGGGCAGGACAGGCCGTAACACACCATGGTAGTACGCCTTTCCGGTATGTGACATAGCATTTGAATTGAATTGAATGTGCCTTATTTTGCGTGGCGAGACTCAGGCCATGAGGCCTGCTCTTCCGTCTGACCACGCAAATTTCGCTACGCTTCTCACAACCATGGGAGAAAGAAGGTATTACTTTGGCGACGACACGGATTTGAATTTAGCTCAGAGGCATCATTTAGGCTTGAGGATCTTTTACATGCAGTAAATCTACTAACATGGGGCAGCCGGCTTTACTTCCCCTTCGAACAAAGGGTTTTTTCGCCCTTAAAAATCCACGGCTTCGATCGGGTTCGAACCCGCAAACTTGGGTATAACAGTCCGTTACACCATCGCCGCCGCATGTCGTGGCTTGACGTGTTTGACAGGGTGTTTCATTTACTGGAGTGGTCGGGCGGGGCGGGGCGGGGCGGGGCGGGGCGGGGCGGGGCGGGGCGGGAAAGGGCGGGGCGGAGCAGTGCGGAAGAGGCAATGTGGAGCGGGGCAGGGGGTGCGGGCTCGCAGGATGGTTGATTATCGCAGGGCACTGTGGATTGGCAAAGGGAGGAGGCGAGATGGGTAGGGGCGCTGCTGGTGGCTGTGGGGGCGGCCACGCGGCGCTTCCGTGCTGAGCGCTTCGGAGCGGCGATGCGTCATCGGGGCAGAGCGACCTCTTGGCCGTATTTTGACGCCACTTCCGGGTACGCTAGCGTCGACGCATGAAGATCCACAACACTGTTCGGGAAACGTCACGCATATGAATAATTCACTTATTTGTCTGCGCGTAGGTGTTACAAGGCAATACTCATTTCAATATATCATGCTACTAGATTGTGAATATTTTGAAACTAAATTACCGAAGTGGAAGAAGGAAATGATGTTAAGTCAAACCTTACGAAACTGAGGTGTATTTATTAATAAGAGTTATTTAAGCACAGGTGCTCTCCATGACACATTATTGACAACAATAATCAGTTTCATAGTGTAATTAATATTAGAATTAATCCACAGCCTCCGATTAACTACTGCCAACTCGAGTATGCCGCTTGTCGCGGGACAAATACTCAAATGTAAACAATAATTATACTCATTTCCATGTTTGATAATTATCCAACCTCATATTGTAAAAAGATGCCTGACGATACTTTTTTTCTTCAAAAATCACCATTACCGTCATCGTTAGATGAACTAGAGTGACCACGATCATTTAAACGAAACAGACCTTCAGTTATTCAAAATTACGACTTCTGAGGACGTGCATATAGTGTGTCATAAACAGTATTTTACTTGGAGCGTAAACTAATTCGCGGAAGTAAACAAGGTAGTTAACAAACGTTCATGAATTGAATGGGCGGATGTGGGAAGGAAAAAAGAGCTAGACACAGAGATAAGAGGGCAGAAAATAGGGAATGGCAAAAACGGGGAATTTTTTTAACAACTTTATTTTCTATCTGTTCAATCCACTGATTATACCGAGATTTGCATGACATAACTATAGCTGGGTTAGGGCATAGGCATACGAAGAGTTCATTTAGTCGAAGCTCCCTCTTACATTCTTACTGTTCTCTTAATTTAGTGTTTGGATTTAAATATATTTATTCAAATTGTGACATTTTATTGTTTCATTTTATGTTTGTATGTTTGATAATTATTTCTATTCGATTTGCATTCTATGAAGCGTTTATGGTGGGCGTAATTTATCCTTGGGTATCTTGAAATAATTTTAATGTCTTTTGCTGACAGTCCTAGATCAAAATTTTTAACACCTTCTGCTTTCGGTAGTTCATAAAAAAATTTTTCTGAAAGTCTTCTAATGTATGTATTTATGTTTTTTTTATTTTCAGTTCGTTTCGAATTTGTCTATTTGACACAAACTATGGTGCTTTAATTATGCGTCTTAAAAATTTATTTTGCACTACTTGAATTTTCTCTGTTACTTTTTACGGCCCCCATACAGGGCAAGCGTAAGTAAGCGATGGTCTAACAATTGATTTCAATAAGCTTATCCCACATTCTGTGCTTAGTATACAGAGGCATTTATGAGTGGATATAATTTTCCTATTTTCACGTATGTTTTATTGGCAATTTATTTAATATGATATTTCCACGCTTAGTTTTTGGCCTAGAAGCACTCCTAAACATCTCACTGGTTGATCTTTTTTGATCCATTTTAAATCTACATTTTTAATTTTTAGTGTGTTGGGCATTTTAGGTCTTCGTAGCGTATATATCTTGGGTTGTGGGGTTTATTGGGGTTGTGGGGTTTAGTGAGGTTTATTTTTATTTGCCATTTTGAGCTTCAATTTACAAACGAATCTAATGATTTTTGTAGAATTTCTCTACCTTGATCCACATCTTTATTTGTTGTGAATAGTACTGTCATCAGCGAAACATGCATTTCTGTTCTTTCCATCTCAGGGTAGTCTGCGACGTAGATGTTAAGGAGGGTTGGTGGAAGCGGTGACCCTTGCGGTACTCCTGCTTGCGTGATTTTTTGATCTGATAAGGTATTATTCACTTTCACATTGAAAGAACGGTTTTTTAGCAAAAATTTAATTATTTCATATAGATAATGGGGTATTCCTAAATTTCTCATTTTATATAGTAGCCCTGCATGCCAAATTTTATCCAAGGCCTTTTCTACGTGAAGAAAAATAACTAACATGTGTTTATGCTGGTGAAATGCGTTTGCTATATTTTCAGTTATTTTTATAAGCTGCTGAGTGGTAATGTTCCCGAAATCCGAATTGTTCTTTAGGGATTATATTGTTTTCTTTCAGGAAACTATTTAACCTTCTACGAATTAATTTTTCAAAAACTTTTCCTATATTAAGAAGTAAGCATATTTGAGAACAAACTATTGTCCTTACCAGGTTTGCTTATTGGTATTATTATAACTTGTTTCCATATATTCGGAAAGTAAGAGCTGCATTATAAATCGCTAAAAGTCCTGCTATTGTTGTCCGAGGGAGCTCCTTCAGAATCTGCGTGGTTATTTGATCATGGCCTGTTGATTTCTTTAGTTTTAATTTAAAGATTATTTTACGTGTTTGAGATGAAGATATGAATTTTACTTTTTGAGGGACTGTTGTGAATGGAAGAGTGAGAAACTTTTGAATTTGCCTATTTTGATTCATGATTTTCGGTTTATTTAGTGTAAATGTCGCTTTGAAATTGAGGGCTTAAGCTGACGCTTTTTGTTTATCCCATAGGGCTGTTAGATTGTTTTTTATTTTAAAGCGAGGTAGTTTAATACTTCCTTTAGTTAATTTTTTAATTGTGCTCCATAGGTGTTTAGATCCTAGCGGGGAAATGGGGCATCGTGTACAGCCGATCAGCAGACACGCACTAAAAACATTAAAATTCAGAAAAAATTAAATAAACTGATGAGACTGGTTAAAAAAACTATCCCGATTCTCCGATCAATACCAGGCGAATGCCGGAGCAAAACACTAACAAACGCGCCACGGACCTCGCGCGATCTTTTCATCCTCTTCCTTGTCCTATCCTCGCCCCTTACTTACACACGCGTACATTCCATGCGTCCGTGCGTTTGTTGCAGAATGGACGCTGGAGGTGCTGGAGCCGGCGGGGGCAGGGGCGGGGGTGCGGGAGGGCGGGGAGCTGCAGCTGTCGGCGGGCCAGGCGCTGCGCCTGCGCTGCGAGGGCCCCGAGCGCCCGCGCTGGCTCTTCCCGGCCGCCGAGGAGGGCGAGGTGGACGAGCCGCTGCTGCCGGAGGTCGAGGAGCAGGCGCCGCCGGCGACGGCGGCCGCGGGCAGTGCACCAGCCCGCTGGGCCGCCACGCTGCACCTGCCCAACGCCTCCTACTACCACACGGGCGCCTACGCCTGCGTGCGCCACACCGACCCTACCAAGCACCTCTTCGATATCTACGTCTACGTCGCAGGTACGCGCCCCGCCCCAGCCCCCGCCCCCGCCCTCGCCTGCCTTCTTCTGTCTATAATTGAGAAATTATATATATATATATATATATATATATATATATATGTATATATATGTATATATATGTATATATATGTATATATATGTATATATACACACACACACACACACCATGTCGCCCACCTAAGATGTTCCCTTCAATTTTCTCCTGAACCGTTGCAGATACTGAGATGCGGTTTGCAATAAAAAATGCAATAGAATAATATTACGCATGACCTTACGTGCCCCTTGCATATAGTAGTGTTAGTGAAAACCGCATCTCAGTATCTGCAACTGTTCAGGGGAAAATTGAAGGGAACGTCTTAGGTGGGCCACATGATGTGTGGCCCACACACACCTCAGTTGAGTTAATACTGTTTTATTGAATTTTATTTTAGAATTGTGATTCAAAATATACCTTGTGATAAAGAAAGGTGGGTTTCGGTTGTTTTTAATATTTTATCTTATAAATGCATGCAAGAATAGCAAAAAATAACATGTAAATCGTCCACCTTTAACGAGTTTGAAATAACACTTCTTATCATTTCACAGTCTTTCCGTAATAAGTTAGGAAATTTGTCATTGCTTTTTGAACGAGCGTTGAAGTCTTCATGGTATTATAAGAAATTTATAATCTTACGCTTTTCTTTCCGCTGCTCTTTGTTATGAACTCAAGTACTTACAATTTTCTTCCGGTTTTGCGTTTAGAGATATGCCATTTCCACTGCAACAATGTGGACGAACAACGGAACCTCACACGATTCGAATTGACGAATATTACACGATTCGAATTGCCGTATACTACACGATTCGAATTTCCTCGGAGACAATCGTATTACAACATGCACATTCCTATTGCCACAAAAAATGAATCGGCACTTACAAGATTCGAAATGTATCCTTTCCCTCACAAAAATTGGCCCTCTTCCCAACCGCGCCGACAAACTTGGACACCCCGCGGCCAGGCGTAGGGCAGGGGGAGGGACGCGTTGACCAATCGCTAGAAGGTAGAACCACAGTTGTCTGCGATTGGTGCAACATCACAAGGGGCAGAGAAAGAACGCTGTCTCAGGGGGAGGGGGCTAGTTCGTTTACGTACGAGACTGAAATTTCCCTTCCGAAGGAGAGATTTTGCCTGCGCGTACGCCATGACGAAAAAACAATTCTAAGTAGGGTTTTCCGTCCAGAATTATTGTCAATAGACCAGTAAATATTTATCATTTTAGCAACGATTATTCTAACTTTTAGTAATCGATTTGTAACTCCTGTCAAACTGCAATTTGGAGTTATTCATTTCAGGCACAATTTGCGGAGCCTTCCCGGCCGTTCTACCGCATATTTCGAATTTGTTTATAAAATTATAAATTGTTGCAAAATTGTTTATTCGCGGCTTTTGGTTCTGGAGCATCGGGAGACTCTCTCCCTTTTAGATTTGCAAAATTTGGAAATTGTTTATAAATTTGAAATTTTTGCAAATTTTTTGTCTAACCTGAATGGCGTTCAAATGCGATGCAAAAGTCCGGAATCCGATCGCTGCTATCATATTTCGTTCTTGAAATATAGGTATTTGTTTATAAGAAATTAACATCTTACATATATCCCATTAGTTTGCGCTTAATTCATTCGCTCTAAACAAGCGTACTGAGAAAAACAGTTCTCCAATATCGCGCTTTTGCCTGCCACATACGCTTAAAATGCACTTGCTTGTAAACAAATTCTGTGGCCAATTTAATTATGCTAAATTCGTATTTTTACAGCGAGTATGAGCCTAATTTGGTTTATATATTCTCTTTAAAGTCCTGCATTTTGCAAGTCGATATATTTATTAAATAGGAAGGAAATTGATTATAAATAAATTATTTTTCAAGGTGCATTACGCCCAAACGATTGTTTCTGCTTTTCTATCAAAGGGATGTTGAGCAACCTAATAACTGTATTATTAATTTTTTTAAAGTCTTCTTTTAAAACCGAGAGTCAGAAACTATTTGTTCCTCTTGTTTAACCATTACCATTAAAAAATAGAGAAACATACTGTTTACTGTTTGCTCTAAACTGCTTTGGATTGGATGAATGTAGTGTTAAGGTTTTCAAATACAGAAATATTCAATTTTGTGTTTTGAAAGATCACATGAGTAGAATCACACATCACAAAATACTACATTTACACAAGTATAAAAATTTGTAAATGAACATATATAACTTTATGTTAATATTTTCAATTCAATTTATCATTCAATAATTCAGGATCATCGTTCTAAAATTGTTAATGCGATGTTTTTATGTTATAATATAGGAATGCGAGTACATGTGAAATCGTGTTACATTTTCTCTTCCTCTAGATTAGTAAGTGCATGCAAACCGATTTTTTGTTACAAAATTAAACATCGCTAGCTTCTTACGTATCCATGCGAATTTTAAAATATTTGTTCTTTATAAATTCAGTAAATTTGCACATTTTTTTAAATTCTAACGTTAACCAACAGAAATTCACTAGGGAACCTCCATTGCAATGTGAAATATCATTGCAAATTCTTAATACATACAAAAGGCCAAGGTTAAACTACCTTATTCGATAGATGACATGTCATCCGCAATGAAATTTCATTGCAAAATTGTATTTGTTTTCATTGTTAATACATATTTTAAACAATATTAATAATTATATTTAAAACATTTTTATGATTGGCGAACATTTCAATGCAATTTCGTGAATTCCTAAATGGTTGAAAATAAATACTTCAAAAATTGAATTATTGTAGCATCTTAAAATATAACAAAGATACGTGAATAGAAAAACCATTTGTTACTACTAAAATAAATAATAAAACTTGTTAAAACAATTCAAAGAGATCTAGAATTTATGTTTATGGTTTAGTAAATATCAATGATGTAGCATTTTCTAGTGAAAATACTTAGAACGAACTTCGTGGTCAAGTTATATTATACTCCCAACACAGACTACATTTTAGTTTCAATCCCACTAATATCGGCAGAATTCGAAGGTGGTTTGTTAGTCGCTACTCTCCACTCTATGAAACTTCCGATACCTTGAATTTTGCACGACTATCTGTGCCGGAAGGACGTAGCGGTTTTTTCAAAAGAAAACGGACCATTCAAGGTATCTAATGATCATTTCTTGAAAAAGTTTAACCAATAAAACCTACCTCTAAGGAAAATATCAAGTAATCAATAATACTCGCTTAACATTGTGTTTACTATTTCGATATTTTCAACATCCCAATAACCTACAGAAAACGAATGTTTTTCAGGTTATTATAAAAAATTCAATAAATATTTTATTCACGTTATTATTAGTAAAACACTGAAAAAACTAATATGTTATTTGATTCATGTCTTCATCGGAGGTCTGAGGTTAAAACAAAAACTGACAAGCAGAGAAAATTAAAGTAATTGTAATTGATTGATGATGTTGAATCATCAAATGAAAAACAATGTTTCTTGTCTCATATAATGCCACCGTGTTTAATAAATATGTAGTTTCATGTGATAAATATATTTAAACATGCAAATTAATGAAAATTTTGAAAAGTAAAATTATCAATAAAACGTTGATTCATCTTATTCCAATACGAAATTGAAGAATTATCAAACAAGGCCCTTAAGCCGAAATTGATAACCAATTGAATATTGTAATACAATGTTACGATTTGAATATCATAGAAAGTTAGACGCAATTTGTCAAAATTCAAGTGAACTATAATTTTTGTTTAAATTTGACTCCTGGTCCTACAAAAGATGACATCTGACAGTACTTATGTTGACAGTTCTTATGCCATGGGTTTGTTCTAATACTACTTGCAGTACGCTAATTATTATTTTTGGTATTAATGAAGAATAGATATATGCAGGGCTTGATTTCTACCGGAATGCGACGGAACCTCGGGAATAATTATTAAATCATATTACTTATAAATAACTATTGCTATTACATTAATAATTAATTTGAGGAGCGTTACGGCACCTAAAATTTAAAAAATAAAGCACTGGATATATGTATCATCATAACTCTTATTACGACACTGATCTCAGATTCGTCAAGTTTGACTTTTAGACAATGAAAGTGAATGGTCAATCAAAGTTTACCCAACTAAATATAGTTTATCTTACTAAACATACTATTTAGACAGTGTGTCTATATATACTATTTAAACAAAACTAGTGCTGCTTCAACAGCACGTACTTTCACGTCTTATTTGTAATAGCTACGCAATATACGTAGAATGCAACCTACGGGAACTTGCAAAACTATTTATTTCAGCAGCAATTATTTTCTCCTCACTGGTACTCGATCTCGGGTTCTTAAAATTAACATGCCTCATCCGTTTCCCCTACACCACCAGCTACACGGCTCAATTTCCTCCTTCCCGACGCCAAAAGAAAGTGAAACATTTGCATTTACAGTTCTTAAAAATTCAGAGTGTTTAATTTACATTAATTCAAGATCTAGTTTTAAAAACAGAATTCATGATGGAAAAAATCTCTATCATATCTTGCGTCAATATTGTTTTTTGACAATTTTAATATTTGTTTGCAATTTTCAAAATTTCAAATTGTTCACCCAAAATTGGACGTAAGACATTTTTAAACGTCTTTTGCTTCGAGGAATAGATTTACAGAAAAACAATTGGAGCTCTTTTTGAGAAAATTTGGAAAGTATGATGGGTTTCGGTGTAAAGTACCGTCAAAATTAAAAGATTCGTTTCAAATTCGAGGATTCGTACAATCGGCCAGATCGTGCAATGAATATCCATTTTGGTGAAAATTCTGTTTACTTTAGGCTCAAGTATTATCCATACGTAGACGAACTGACAAAGAGGTTTCTCGAAAATCACTTTTAAATGTTCAAAGCAATCGTTTTGACACCCCTGTGTAAAAAGTAATATACGAACACGATCAACAATCCTCTTTTTTCGAATTAGTAACATGCAAAAGACGATTTTTCTATGCAAATTTCGACACTTTCTCATGCAGCATTACTCAATTCTCTCTTTACATTAGTATATGTGGCGATAAAACCATGCTAATGTTGCACACTGGTTGAATTGGACCAAAAACCTGGTCATAATGGGAAAATTCAAAATGCGCGTTCGGAATTCTGACCTATCAAATCTCGTTTGGAAGACATTGGAGCACACTACTCCAGATCGTTATTTCAATCATTTTTGTCGTCCTTACGGTCTCGTAAAGTTACCGTTGCTCGAAACATGCGAATTCATTTCTTCTTGTCGACTACTTTTGTTAAATTAAAAAAAAGTGTTTAAATTATTTTTCTATGGATTCTTTTCGTGGTTCCGAATAGAAGATACTGTTGACTAAAAGTTAATTAATGTACCTACACGGATCACACAAAATTCGATGAAGGCAATTGATCATATTATAATTATTATCGCATATTTAATTCATCGTTATGCACCGGAACGTTTCCAGATATTTTCAAAACAGCTAAAATTAAGCCGCTCTTCAAAAAGGCAACAAAAATGAAATTCAAAATTATCGGCCCATTTCTCTTCTATCAGTTTTTTCAAAAATATTAGAGAGACTTTTTTTCGTACGAATGGAAACCTTTCTCAGTAAACACAACGCGCTGTCAGATTGCCAACATGGATTTAGAAAATCATAATCAACGGAAACAGCCATATTTTCTTTTCTTAAAGATGTCGCTTCATCATTGGATCAAATCGAGGCACCTATTGGATTATTTTTAGATCTCTCAAAAGCTTTTGACGTCATTGATCATGACATTTTACTTTCAAAATTACCTTCATATGGAATCTGTGGTATTACTCGAGATAGGTTATGTTCGTACCTTAAACAACGATCTCAGAGAGTGGAAATACCTTACTGGAAGGAACATTACGTACGCACCTTTCCGACTCTTTGCCCATTACACGTGGAGTTCCTCAAGGATCGATTTTAGGCCCTATTCTTTTCCTACTTTACGTAAACAATAGCCCTCGACGATTTAAAACGGAAGAACGGTTCTCTTTGCAGATGATACGAACATCCTTTGCAATAAAGAAACCGTAAATAGTACAATATCAGATGTTTCAAATTGGTTCCGAAATAAATTAATAGTAAACGAAAAGAAAAAGGTTTTAATGCAGTTTTCCATTTCAAATAAACAATTCTGTGCTCCATTGAAAATGAAAGGTGTACCATTGACTGATGTTAAGGCAACAAACTTTTTAGGTCTCTCAATTCAGTCAAACCTTAAATGGAATGTCCATTTAAATGAACTGAACACAAAGTTAAGTTCATTATGCTACGCGTTCAGAATTCTTGCAAATTAAGTCAGCCTTCATACTGCTCGTTGTATCTATTTCACGAATGTTCATTCCCGCCTGAGATATGGCATAATATTCTGGGGAAATACATCTTATAGCTCCCAGACTTTTAGATTACAAAAATGAATTGTACGAATAATAACCAAATCCCACCCACGTGATTCATGTAAGCCACTATTCATTAATCTAGGAATTTTACCATTACCTTGTCTGTTGATTTACGAATCAGTTGCTTTTGTGAAAAATGACTTGCTTAAGGGCGGGAATATATTTTCAGAAAATGCCGATGTCTATTACTATAACACTCGACGTAGAAATCATATTCATGAGGTGACAGTATCAACAGCTTATTACAAAAAAATCACATACAATACATGTATATTATTTTACAACATTTTGTCAGATGATATTAAACGATTAAATTCGATAGAAAAGTTTAAATGCCAAGTGAAATCGCTTCTGCTGCATAACTAATTCTATACAATTAGAGATTATACTGAGCATCACAAGGAAAGTAACATTAATTTTAACAATGATACTTAATGCATTATTTACCGTTTGGACTGTAAAAATGTGTATAAACAACCTGTAACAAGTATTGTACTGCAGCCCCCAGGTCAATGACCCCCATCTCGATCGGGTTTTTGTCCAGTTTCCCTGATCCATTGAGCAAATGCTGAGATGGCCCCTTGTTTTGCTTCTGGACATAAATGTAACTTCATTCTCTGTGCACGTCTTCTAGAATTCATTAGAAAATATAGTTATTCAAATTATCGTTTCCATGTTGTTGCGGCAAGAAGTATTATTCCTTGGCGAAGGACATCATGGATAAGAGCCCAAAATGCATTGCTTATTTATCCTTGAAAATATATTTTATTACATGAGAGCTTTTTTTATTTTTTTAAATTAATTCAAAATTCATGTAGTATATGACTTAGAGTAGGGATCACAGAATTTTCAAAATGTGCACAGAATTCACTTCTCCCCATAGCACGTCGTACGCAGTTTTAACTGTTTTTTGACGTAAAATAAATAAATAAATAAATAAATAAATAAATAAATATATAAATAAATAAATAAACAACCTTCGTTTGACAAAATTTACATTTCGCAATATTTAGTCTCAAATTATATCTATAAAAATCATAAAAAGTCTTCCAGATCCCGCAAATGGTTTCCTAAATTAGGCGAAAATAATACAATGTCGTCCACGTACATTACGATAGTCTTCTTCAGCTCTGGCGGAATAACATTTAAATATCGTATTAATGCTGCTCCTGAATTTTTCAACCCAACTGGGAGCGTAGCAAATGAATAGACGCTTCCCTAGAATATGAAACTTATGTATTTCCTACATTCTGGTTTCACTTCAATCTGCCAATAAGCCTACGCAAAGTCTGGGGCGCTGAATATTGTTGCTCCGCCTAACCTCGTAATCATTTCGTTCACTGTGGGCGATGTCTCAAACTGTGGAACTCTCATGGCGTTTAACTTTCTTGCATCCAAACAAGCACGTATGCTTCCGTTCTTTTTCACTATTGCAAGAGGATCGACGAATGGGGTTATCGATTTTTCTATTACTCCCTTTCTTTTCATCTCGGATATCAACAATTTTAAGCGCTCTCTATACACTTGTGGTATTGGGTACTGCTTCGCAATGAACGGCTTTTCTTCCTTTAATTCCAAATCAAATTGGTATCCTTTCACAGGTTCCTCTGATTCCCCAGAAATTTCTACAAATCTTACTTAGTTCTTCTTCCCTTCTCGGACAGTCAACCTCGGTAATGGCTTCCCTCACGGCTTCCTTAATATCTTCAAGGGTCTCTTCTATCGACGCATTACGTCACCGTCTATCATCGCCTTGTCATCCTCTCACCACTGAGCCACTCCCAAATGAACTGTTTGACTTAAGTGCAATTATCCCTCAGTCAACCACAGCCTCAGTGCGTCAATGCCGATGACAATTTGTCGGATAAAAGTATACGTATGACAATCGCAGCCATTTCGATCACCATCCCTCCAGCATAAAATTCTACCCAAATTTGTCTGCCGTTTGTATTTACCGCCTTCTTGTTAGCTATAATAACATTCAACGTTTAGGATAAGACGTGAAATCATGAATTACCATAATAGTAATAGTAACGCAATTAAGTTATAGTGTCAATGACAAATTGTAGAGGTTTCTTTTCAAAGAAGAGAACATTAGTAGAGGTAATATGATCAGTTAATATATAAAATGTTACCAAGAGCTCCCTTTTTTCATAATTAAATTTAAAAAAATAGTGTAGGAAAAGGAAGGGAGTATAGATTCCATAGCACAAGAAAAGGTGCGCAGATGCTACTTTACGACCATAACGATTGTTTACTTTTTATACGTTCAGTAAATCAATGAACCAAGGAAGTCATAAACTCTCTTAAATCACATTTCCGTCTAAAAAATTCTTTACCCTTTAAATCCGATGTATTTTATTAAATCAGCGGTTTTGAATTTCGTTGGAATATTTGTATTCCGCAACTACGAAAACAGAACTTTACATATAACCATATTTCTACGTACAATCCCTTCACTTTCAAGCTTCAATTTTGAATTTTGATACTTAATTTCGATATTCAGCTTCAGCGACCGCGAGAACCATTCTATCAATATTTTTACACATATTGAGTTCATTTTTATGAGTCAGTTAGCCATTTTGAACCCGCCATTTTGAATTTGAAAATTTCATTATGATATTCGAAATCAGTGATCTCCAGTATGCCATATGTATATTTTTTATGCACTTTTGTTTATTTTTAAATGATTTGATCAGCCATTTTGAAGCCGCCATTTTGAATTTTGAAATTTTATTCCATGATATTCAAATTCAGCGATCTCAAAAACCCATTGATACCAATTTTTACGCAAATCCACTGACATTTGCAATCATGACCACATTTTAGGCCCGATTCAACCAGGGTGCGTTGGTAGGTTTAGGACTCGGGTCCTTCTAATCTCGAGGCCTAGCTCGAACGCACTACACTATCACAAGCATTGCTCGCCACGTTCTTCAGGCGCACTTTTTACGAAAACAATAATAACGTGATATTGCACTTAGTTTTTTTTAATAGGGACATGTACTCCATGTGTCAAGGACATCAAATTCCAAATAGAAATGTAAAGGAATAAAACACACGCATCTACATTGCTCATTTTAGTTAGAAACATTTTCAATAAAATACTGAGTTCTATAGAACTCTTTGAGCAGGACATTCCCGGCTATATCTTTCGCCGACTATCTCCAAGATTGAAGTAAGTCACAGATGAAAGTTGCGATAATGCTAGACGAACACGCGCGGTAATGCAGTCGTTCTGAAATGAGAATTGCAATAGCGGCAATTTTTTACCTGACTCCTGAAGACATTAACACACTAAAATATCTATTGGCTCCTAAAAACCTCATTCTTTCTGTGAGTTATATAAAGATTGCGAATGATTATAACTATACAATTAACCGCAAAAGTTTTTCTACCCGCAAAAAATTATTCGCCACGGATGGATTTTGATCACAGGTATACACGTTTACCCAGCAGTCGTCTTACCTATTACACCACAGACACCCTTATGACAATTTTATATCACAAAGATGATTTTAAAATGTCACATATCACAGATTTGATTTAAAAAGCGTGCAGGGATTAGGTGCTTGTGTTGACCACAGAAGGACAGACAGAATTTTGTCGGCCAATTTTTGTGAGGTACATATTCATGTTAGGTGTCCACTAAACCCTAGAGCTTACAGATGGGCTTACAAAAGGTGTTCGGGGTAGCTGACCGAAGACTGAGTGTGTTCTGCTGCTTGTGCCCCGCAGACCCGGAGTACCCGTGGGTACGCGCGGGCGTGGTGACGACGTGGGCGATGCAGCACGAAGAGGCGGTGCTCGACTGCCGCCCCAACAACCGCAGCCTGCACGTGAAGCTGCTGGACAGCATGGACAAGGAGGTAGGCGCCACACCCCTCCCCAGCCACCTCCACCAATGTGTGCCACCGGCTTAGGAGGTTCAGCGCACCAACTGATGTCTCCACAGCGCCTCTCCCAGGGTTCGAGTGCCGACGGTGACAGGAGAGTCGACATTAGCCAGATAACTAGGTCGAATTCAGCCACCATGTGATGGAGAACATTAGTAGCCGGCTGCTCTGATCGGTAGTTTTCCGTGGTTTCTCCGATCAACACCTGGCAAATGCCGCAGAAGTACCTTGACAAACGGGTCATCTTTTCGTTTTCTTCCTTGTCCTACCCTTACTGTCTTATACATTTTTTGTCCCATCATATCCGCTTACTCATCTCCTCTTATGAATCTCTTATTCTTACACTCTTATACTAACGTACACTACACTACCACACCTGTCGGGAACGTAGAGCTTGTGTCGGCTAGAGCGGTGCCGCGCTGGTGGGAGATTCGTCCTTTGGGTAGCCTTGCTAAACGGATTGTAAGTTGGCGTCGAATCTCTCCATCCAATGGAGAATAATTGCTGTCACCTCCGGTGATAAAACATGAAATGTGTGTCACTCTACTTCAGCGACTCCATAAAGTACGTATTTTTGATGACTCGCTACACTTTGTCAGTCCTTCTCCTACGAACTGATCGTTCTTTGTAACTAGCTATACAATCTCCAAATACAAAATTGTGACAATCACATGATAAAGCATCTGGGTTTCAAGACCCACATTTTACAGGTTAAGAATAAAACGTTTTTGGTAAAACGCTCACACGTATGTCTAATGCCATTTTTTGCAGAGCAACGGAATCTATTTCTTCTAGTGACTTATTAGCTTTACCATGCCATTGCCTCCGATGCTTACTATCTTTTCACCCATAACACTAATTTTTTGATTTTGTCGACTTATGTTATTTTCCACGTAAACATTGAACAACCAGGACCAACCCCATACAATTTTTGTTACAATGGTTTGTATTAAGGGAGAGCACAGTATAATAAATGCGTAAGTTTTATTCATTCCGACGTGTGAGAGTCTCATTCATACGGACTCTAAGTGTATCATACGCAAACTTAGATGATGAATAATGTTTTTTAAATGGATATTTTGGAGCTGGTGAAATTTTATTATGCTAAATGTATCTTTCTAATTTCTTCTCAAACATTTTTGCTTAGTCATTTTCTTTTCATATCTGGGTGAAAATATATCTCCAATCTTCATCCTTCTTGGACCCATAAAATGTAATTCTTAGAAATGTCTGGTTATCATGAATTGTTTAATTTAGTGTTGAAAACAGGAATGCGTGACCATTAATTTTAATTTCAAACCATTTTCTCCTACGTTCACTTGTTTCCTTATTATTCTTCTCCTCCACCTCTTTTTTTCTTTTTAATCTCCTCTTTATTATCTTTATCTATGGTTCTCCATTTTATTTTCATTCATGTTTTTGTAGATTTTTTCACTTTCCCATTCTTCTCCTTCTCTTTCTTCTTATTGGTCAGGATTAGACGAACAGCGCCATTTAGACAAAAACATTTAAATGCTCGACAGTCAGCCTGTCAGTCGCCATGATCTGCGACTTCAAAGAGTCGGATTTGTGGGAGCAGATGCGCTGTAGATGAGTTCAGGGCGACAGAACGCATTTGCTCTGAAACATTGAACGTTCAGTAGTCTCATTGTTACATCTTTAGCTCTATGCGTTAGTTGAGGTAGCTCAAAGCAACAACTGTTGTCTACGTCCTGGAGGTCTTGGGGTTCGAGTCCCAACGGTCGACACTAATGAAGAATCTATGTGGAATTCAACCGCTGTATGGAGAATAATTATTGCGGCCCATAACTCTAATCTTTCTTTTTATTCAACTCTCAAAGCAATAGAAGGCGAATATCTGAGAACTGTCTCAAACTCGCCACGGACCGCGCGCGATCTTTCCTTCCTCTTCCATGTTCCTTTCTCTCCCATTACCCTAGTGCCTACGCTTGAATTGTATTTTCACACAAATCGAGAGACCAACCGGGAACTTAGAGTATGTCCCAGCTGAGGCGGTGCCCCGCCGTCGGAGAGACCTGGAGAAGAAAAAACCAACAATCCTACCTTTAAGCCAGGATCTTACGTTGGAGCAAGGGACGGACATCGCCATCACTGGAGATGTATCAAACACTATACTTTAGGGCCTAATTAGAATAACAATTGATACACCCGAAAATATGAAATAAACCGTCAACCAATCACACAATCAACAAGATGGCCAATTTCTAGAAATAATGGAAAATAGGGTAAAGCAGGGAATTTCATTGCTCTGCAGGAATCAGATAATTTGTTGGAGAATCGTTAGAAGTCTGGGAAAATTTTGAGACTGTTATAAAACTAGATGTTGTTTCCTAAAAGTATTAGTACGGCATTAGTTTTTCCTCAATTTTTATGTGGTGAGGAATCTTGTATCATAAGGTGTAATGGTGAAATTTGAGAGTTGAGAAATTAGAATCGGGAAAGCTGTAACTATTTTTAATTTGAGTTTTTAAAGACTGTAATTAAGGATTGTGTTTGATATTTGATGTTCCGTATTTTATTCACAGGCAAGTGAATATGGTAATTTAAATCAAACAAAAAACAAAGAAAAGTCAAATAAGCCTTTAAATAAGTGTTAAGCAAAATACAGGAAAAATCAAGGAAATGCCAGGTCATCATGATCATTATGAGCGAGGGATTGTAGACTACTCGATGAAGATAAAACAAAACACATTCGTTTCGATCGAATACAAACTGATATTGTAACCACCTTTTATTGTTTATTTTAATTTTTACATAATTGTGATTAATAGCATCTTTCATACATTAACAAAATATTCAAAACTTAAAAATATCGAACTCAGAAAATCGATGTTGAAGAAACATCGATTTCAATACATGGATGTTTTTAAACATCGATATTTTTATAGAAACATAGATATGAAAACATCGTCAGTGATTTCACATCCCTATCGTCCAAACACGTTGGACACTGGCCCTGCTACGCCAGCGCTACACGACCAGTAAGGGCGGACATCTAGCAAGTTGATTCGACTATGTCGAAATCTAGCACCACATCCAGGCGTGTGGGAGGAAGGGAGCGGACTGTGGACCATTCATTTATCAAAATTATTACCATTGACAAAAACAAGAAAATACACAATTAACGAAATTTAGTAAATCAAAATACGCAAGTAGAATGTTGGAGTGACTGGAAGCAATTTTCGAACATTTCATTCAAAAATAGAGGAAATTAACTAAAAGGATAAAGACTGATGTTAATTTGCAAGAATTATAAAATTTGTGCGTGTGTTACAAAACACTAATATTGTTAAATAGGTATTTGATAGCATTCCAAATAACGTAGAAACACATAACGTTTCAACGTGGATTCACATAACGTTAAAAGCAATGTGCAGAACGATCATCGAATACAACAACTATGAGAAATATTCTTCTTAAATTCGTGTATTATTATTGAATTGTGAACTGACGTAAATTAGTAAATGCTTCTGAAAATGTATTTTCATTTAGTATTTATTGATTTGTTTGATTAAAGTTTCACTCAACGTAACTTTTAACATTACTGAAACCAATATATTTGAAGTTATGTTGATGTTTACTTGTCCATATAAGCAGAAATTTCTTTAAAGTACTTTTCCATATCTCTTCGTGTGTCTTTTGTCCCTTTATCGCACACTGCCAGCCTCACAAACAACTTCGAAATCAAAAATGTTCTATATCTATTTTGAATCTTGTGAACGCATGCTCCAAAGCTACTACTCGACAGAGAACCAGCGAGTGCAGCCAGCGGCAGATGGCCGGCGTTGACGACTGAACGCCGATAACTTTCGGCAAGCGTTCGTTGTGTTCGCCACCATTTGATAACATGGTGCAATAAAGCTACTGAGAGACATCATTTGGCGCCGGGACCTGCGGCTCTGGAAACCAGCATTCTATTACTTCGGTTTTTATAACGTGGCGCGACAAGACCTGTCATCGCAATGGAATACGGCACAGCTTTCCTTGTATTTCTCTTTCGTGCCGCTACGTGTTGTATGATCGCAACTATATCAAGCAGTGCACTTGATAAAGCGACATCTAGCTGTACGACCGAGAAAGACGCAAAAAGCCGTGTCATATTCCATCGACACGACAGGCCTTGACGGCCCACGTAATAAAACAGAAGTATACTTGGATTTTCGTACCGATGCGACTCAAGGTATTAACTTCAAGATAGAATGTCGCACGACTTTTTGTGCCTTGTAGGTCCTACCGGAAGATGTCGCATTATCGCAACCGTATCAAGCAGCGCTTCAGATCAAGCGACTCTAGCGGCACGACCGCGCAAAGTCGCGAAAAGTCGTGTAATATTCCATCTTGAAGATAATACTCTCAGGCGCCACGCTACGAAAACAATGCATGTGTGTGTATTCTCAGGTGCCCATGGGGCTGAACGAGGAGCGGGGCTGGACGGCGCGCTGGTCGCCGCGGCTGGGCTTCACCATCGGGCCCTTGGACATGCGCGACGCCTCTATCTTCTTCTGCAAGGTCGTTCTGGGCGCCGAGGACGACCACATGCTGTTTGTGCTGGTGAACGTGCTGCGTAGGTAGATGGAGCGCGGTGGGACCCGCGGCGCGGCTTTTTGCTGGGCCCCGCCCTCACGGCGCGCTTCGGTGACTTGTCGGGCACCTACACCTGCGTGAGCGAGGGCGGAGGAGGACGGGGAGGACGGGGAGGACGGGCGGGGGCGGCGGCGAGAGAGCTGCTGGTGTTGCTGCTGGTGTCGCGTAAATCGGGCGGCGGTTCCTCTCACCTCCCTCCACCCCGCCTCGCCCACCTGTTGCTGCTGCGCGTTGCGCATGCGCCGCCATTCCCCCTGCACGGAAGTTACTGCTCACTACTACATCAATCGCGCGTACTGTTAACGGGGATTTTCCATGTTGTTGGTTACGGGAATCCCCGGTTTGTTGAAGAATTTTAAGATTTCTTTCAGGTTCCGTAATATCCTTACTAATAACCCCTAGACCAGTTAATTTCGTTTCTACTTTATTAATTTTTCCCGTTTCATTTGAAATTTAATTGAAGTGATCTAGATATCTTATCAACAGAAATTCTACTCTGAGATATCAAGAAGGAGATAACACTTCTGGTAAAGTGTTCATTATAGGCGGTTCATTCACAAAAGGTTCATTTACAAATGTGTTGTGGATGAACGAGAACGTAAAACTCGTGTATTTCAGCGGAATAGTAAAGAAAATGTAAACATCAACAGGAGATGTAAATGTAAATGTTCGCGAAAGTGAAACGTCCTCGATCACGATAACATGACTTCAGATTTCTTTAGCAGAAAGACAAATGCAGTTTGAAATCTCGGAGATCATTGCTTTCATTCCCTAGAGTCGGTCAATCCTTGAGTTTATGTTGTCATCTAGCATGATCGCGTCCACTTTACTCTCGTTCGATTGTGACAATATGTGCCCAGTGTATTCTATCAATGTTGTTTTATTTCGAAGTGTGACTGTCTACTTTTTACTTTTTCTCGCCTTTACTTCGTGAGAAGTAGTAACAGGGTTGCTAGTGAACCTGGAAACCTTGAAAACCGGAAAAAAAACGGGAATTTGATTTGAAAACCTGGATTTTTCGTTATTTTCAGATTTCCCCCCAACACACAGCATACATTCACATACGGAATCGTTATTCAGTATTCAGAATTCATCTCAGTGCATGAAAATGGCGAGTCTTAAAATAGAAGTATGTGTGAAAGGTGTCACAAGTTTCCTTGAAGATTGTGATGTTCATGACTCACGCATAACTCAACTTCAAACATTGAAAATTGAAAAAAACGTGCAAAAATATTATTAACTTTCATTAATCTTTCAACTATTTATCGTTAAAATGTGGGGATGGGATTCTGGTAATGAAGTAAACGTGCGCAGATATTCACATCCCCCATACGTCATACACAGATTTTACTCTTTTTTTTAAAACAAATAAATCAAATCAAAAACACTGCCGCTTGTATCAACATGGGTATGGTAACTAGCACCACATAGCACCTATTTGGCTGCCTGTGGGTTGCATGTCCGTGAGCGATATATTTGTTGGAACAAACGTCTGACCGGGAACTCAATAGCTGAGTTTCGATTAGTTTTTACTTTCTCGTATACGTATGTACGGAGTAATAATATACGTAGTATTGTGAAAGTTAAGTAATGCTGCGCGAAAAAACGGTGGATTTTCAGCGGAAAAATTAATTGCTGGGCTCTGGTAACGAAAAAGGTGCAAAACACAAGTTGCTAAATTAAGAGAAAAACATCGGTTATAATACTTCGGTTCTTCTATAAAGAAACCGAAAAGTTGAGAAAATGTCAAGAAAATGTACTTTCGGTGACGATAGATGGCAGAGAATGCAACAAGACCTTGAAGCTGGTCCACACTAAAGAAATTAGAAAAAATTGCCACGAGAAAGTTTGTGCCAGTCTAGTGTTTTACTACAATACATACATTTACTACAATACATGTAAATTTGACTTTCGATTAGTGTCGCACATCGTCTTTGATGACATCGGCGGTACCTTTGCTATTTTTTCGATTGAAACGACCATGTTATCCAAGGGGATAAATCCGTTCCGATCGAAACGTCCATCATATTCAACGGGAATTTTTATTCTTTTAAAGAAGAGCGCAGTCGAGGCTATCTTTGCTTAGAGTCTATACGGATATTAAGAGTGACAGTGTCCGAATTGTCATGGAGCACGAAGAAAATGAACATGCTGAGATTTTCACAGGGTTGTGCGCCAGGAAATACGAGTAAACCCTACTTCCGTCGATGCCTTGTTACCCAAAGCAGCGCAGTTAAAGTTAAAATGTTGGTACAAATTTATGGTGCTCAAGTTTTTCATTTTTTCTTTCATGTAAAGTATTAGAAATAATGCTAATATAATCCATACCCAATCAATTGAAACGAAGCGCCAGTGGTGCAAACCAGCTTTTATTGCGGTAGCCAGTACAGTAGTCATTTCAAATTTTTACAAATAAAACAACATAATCAGCTATCACAATTTCTTGAAGTAAAGAAGAAATTTGTTAGTTCGAAGTTAATGTTATTACTTTCCATCAATCTACTTTCTTTTATAACAATAGAAATAACTTCCAAAAACCTCTAAAATTGTGTTCACGAAGCGCATGAAATTTGAAAGCGTGATTATGATGCCAAATTACACAAAAAATACTAATATTTTCGAAAAATTCAATATGATTCTATTTAAAGATCAGTTTTTGAGGACATTTCATTATGAAAAACAATTATATCTTCACAATAAAAATTATAAGAAGACGCAGACAAATTCAGTTGTTTATGCCGTTTTCGAAAAAAATTGTTTAAACAAAATTCAGTTTTTCAGAAAAATAGATTTTTTTTTCAGTTTTCGAAAAATGGACCATATCAGCCAACATGAGACCTGTGACCATTCTCTTAATCACCCTTTACGCTATCTAAGGTCCAAATTTAATCAAACAAATTTGTGCCGCCGTTTTTTAAGAAAAGTTGTGTAAAAAATTTCAATGTTTGACACAATTTGGGAAGGAAAATTCTCATATTTTGGAAAAATTGAACATGACTTTATTTAAATGTATGTTTTTGATGAACATATTTCACTAAGAAAAGATATCTTCATAATTGTACTTGTAGGAAAACGGCGAAAAAAATTGAATTTTTGCAATTTTCAAAAATCAAAATTTTCAACGAACATGAGATCTGCACTCTTAAACTACTATTAAGAGTGCAGATCTCATCTAAACATACTTAAACTACTACTTAAGCTATTCGAGGTGAAAATAAAATTAAAATTGTTGATGCCGTTTTTGAGAAAAATATTGTTTAACAAAATTAAAAATGGCCTATATTTCGCAAAATTACGCGAAAACCGTATTACGCGATGACCATATTTCAAAATCTCTTTAAGGAAGAGATTCCATCAAGCGAAAAATACTTTGCCATTGTAATTTCTGTTGTAGGAAGACGCCGGAAAAAGTTGAACTTTTGCAATTTTCGAAAAAATGAGGGTTTTTAACGAACACGAGGCTTGCACTATTCTCTTAAACGGTCTTGACACTATCCAACAACAATATTTAGTAAAAATGATGGAGCCATTTCTTTGAACATTTTGAAAATGTCCCAGGGGCTTCATGTAAAGTACCCCCCAAAATAAAAAAAAAGTTTCAAATTTAAAGGGCCGCGACATCGCCAGATCGATTAAGGAATATCAGTTTTCAAGAAAATTGACTGAACGGTTTAGTCGCTAGGGTTGTTTACTGTCAGACAGATGGACGGACGTTTCGCTGTCAACCGAGTTTTCGGAATCAATGGTCCACAAAACATGGATTCTGGCTACATCATGTGTTAGAGGAATTCTTTTCAAAATTTAGCTACAGGATTTATCCACTTCTTCTTTAATATGACCCGGCAATAAGAGTTTTTCTGATGAAAATTCGTTTTTTTCCCCGCAGCATCACATAACTTTCTTTCTACTGCGTAAGCAGTAGAATATGTTGTAGCATGCGAAAGAGAACCTGGAAAATTTATATTCTCAGACCTGGAAAACCGGGAAAAAACCTTGAATTCCAAAAGGGCAGATCGTTGGTCACCCTGAGTAAGTAGTATCGTGCGTCGAAAATTGCGAATTTTTCATAGAAAATTTCTAATTACCAGGCCCTGGTAACTAAAAAGTGGAGAAATCTTGTTATTCTAAAATATATAATAAATTACTTCATGCAAAACGATCCGTACTGTCAAGATTCGTGTAATGTGTGTCCTTAATAACGAAAAATCGATTGACGGCAAAACATTCGTCCATTCGTCTGTTGTCAACGCTAGAACCTAAACAGTTCAGCAAATTTTCCCCAAAATAAATATTCCTCGGTGAATTTAAATGAACTCAAAAATGGCACTGAAATTTTTCGAATAAATTTTGCCTTCGAATTACGTTAGGATGCTTAAGAGAATGTTGCATATCTCATTTTCGTTAATGTCACGGAACATCCTAGAACTACAATTTTGCAGGTAGGTATTTTACCCCAAAGAGATGGTCCTCAAAGACAGATTTTGAAATTAGGACATGCACAATATTTCGAAAATTGAGTAATATTCACGTAACATTTTTTTCTTAAAATCTGCTCCAAATTTGGGTTTATATTTTCTCCTCGTATATATCAATAAACGGTATATATTTCTATATGAACTAGTTTCATTTACGACGAGCACTCTGTATCTTTGAATATTCCAAAGAATTAACATTTCAAAACCACAAAATTGAAGATATTTTTGCTTTAAACTAAATCTGTTTCAAATAATCAGCTATTTATAAAAAGTTGTGTACACATTTATAAAAAATAGAATAGTTTTTGTGATTTGTGCTTAAAATTAATGTATATAAAGAATCCTTTTCTGAAAATCCGCTACAAAGTTTTGTCTCATACGTAGAAGAAGCAACGACTAAATGTATGATGCAGGCCTCATTTTTGTTGGTGTCACTGAATTTTTGAAAACTGCAAATTTAGAAATAAAGTAGAAAGAAACAGAAAGTAGGTGCAGAAGGAGCACCACCAGTTACATTTACGTTAATTGAGAGACGTTTTATATTTATGTTGTTACACGTGTTTATGTCTCTACATCTCGGAAGATTTACATTGTGAAGGAGCCTTTGAACCGATTTACACGCTTCCCCTCGACGAACTGTGCCGGAATTCAAGCGAATGCTCTCATTCGCAGTTTCACCTCTGGTACCCCCAAATCAACACTACGCATGCGCGTGATCGCTGCAACTCCGGAATTGTTCGTTAAAATCACACATGTGAATCGGATCTCAAGTGTTGACGGGAGTGAGCGCGAGACCCTTGTTCGTTGGCGCAGCGCAGTTCAGCAGCGACGGCGCCCTCTGCGCTCGTCTGCGCAAGCGCTGCGCCCGCATGCGCACCCCCTCCACCCCCACCCCCCACTCCTGCCCCTGCCCCGCGCGCCACCAGGCCGCACCCTGTTGCACGGAGCACCTGTGCTTCATGTGTCGTGTGATAACAACCGCCGCCGCCCGCATGCGCTCACCTCTGCGCCCCGCCCCCTCCCCCCCCCTTCGCCTCTGCCGACTCCCCCTTCCTGCTTCCGTCCCCGCCTCTGCCTTCCTTTCCACTCGCGAGAGTAGAAATAGTGGGAATCTTTTGTATCCAAGAGTTTGCCTTGCACCACTGCGCAGTACTTTCGTTCACCTCCAAATTCGCAGTTTATTTCGTTTGCCTATCAATGGCGGATCCAGAAAGTGGCTACTACGTAACTGTTAACTATTTAATCGACGAAGAACAGTCAATATATTCTTGAATTTAACTGCAGATTTCTTAAACAAGAAGTAATTTGATTAACTCTTACAATACAATACGTATATCTTACAATAAATTTGATTGTTTGTGAGATGTCATGGTTTAAAATGAGTTTTGACAATTTATGATTATGCCCTGGGTCTGTGGTTGACACAGAGCTTAATCATATTTTTTTTGAAAACCTGTTGCGTGTGTGTCTCTGTGTGTGTGTCTGTGTGAAGGAGAGGGGGATTTAAAGTACGTGGTATGGGTGTATTTTTGTGTTGAATGCGCATTGTGTTTTCTCAGTATTGAGACATCACTGCGGTACATGTCATGTAGGTAGGTAGATCAATAAGAACGCGATGCTCAATATAGCTGACCTCATCTCCTCATTGGGCACCCTTGGTACGTGTGACCCCTTATTAGGCACCCGGTCGGTTTAGCCTTTCAAAATGTGGGGTCTGCCTTCGAGAGATGGGGTTTCAGGCGGCTCGGTAGGGGTCGGTGTATTATCGCATAGCGGTTTGGGTAGAGCAACCTGACTGGTTCCAAGGGAAACTAGTATACATGTGATGTGGTTGCCCGTAATTATTTGACTATGTAAAGCTTCTCAAATGGTGACGGTGACAGTTGCGGTTTGGTGGAGGTAGCAGTTGAAAAGGGTCATAGATTGGTTGCCCGTGAGGGTTTGGGCCCCAAGGGTAGTCAGCGACGGACAGTGGTGAAGTGGTTGTGCATTAAGGGTTGCGCTGGTGCTGGCCGTAGCGCGGAGAACCATCCTGGCGCCGCCGAGGGTGCGCCCCATTAATGACGTGCCACACGCCGTGCTGGGCAAAATTATGGAGCTGCAGTGCTACGCGACCGTCATGCCTCCCGTGCCCTTCTCCATGGAATGGCTGGTGCCAGCCAACTCCACGGCCAAAGAGGAAGGACGCCTCAAAGTCACCAACGCGACTGTGCACTTCGATGTAAAGGGCTCGCGCATCGGCTCCACAAACCTCACCATCGTCAACGTCACCGAGAACGACGCCGGTGCCTACGCCTGCCTCGTTATGGACTACTATAAGAAGCCTGTTAATACCACCTTCCTACTGGAGGTTAGAGGTTAGTGAGTATTTGTTTTTTGTTTTTATTTACGCATGTTCTCCCTCTGAGCCAATGCTCATGTGTAAAGCACGTCAGATTCATCCATTCACCATTAACTCGCTCGGTTCAGTTCCCCTCTCGTCTCTTAATCCTTTAATCGCTAATGCACAGACACGCTTCCAAATACACTTGCTTTCTGGCGCCACATTCCCCCACACACTCCCTGGTGCCATGCTCCTATTTCTCTCACAATTGGCTCACACGTTCCCTTGCTCAAACGCTGTCACATTTTTTCTTACATTGTTTCAATACTTGCGACAATCTTTGCTCGTGCATTCCAATACAACGGTGCGTCTGTTGTGCAGATGCAGTGTTCTTCATCGACGTGAATACCCCGTCGGCGGACGCGCTGCACCAGCGCGTCGACCTGCTCCAGACGGCCACTTGGACGCTGGAAGTGGTGACGTACCCGACGTCGCCCACCATCTTCTGGTATACGCCCGCCGGTAACCCGCTGACCGCTGGAACCGCCGGCAAGTTCCCTCTGCGCAAGCGCGAGCGCGGCAAGGGCCTGGAGCTGACGCTGTCCGTGCTGGAGGTGGAGCTGTCGGACCGCGGCACGTACGCGCTCAAGATCAACACGGGCATGGAGGAGAAGACGGTGAACCTGACGCTGACGGTGCGGGCGGCGCCCCTGGTGCGTCTGGAGGCACTGCCAGAGCCCTGGCCTCTTGGCGCCACGCGCAAGATCACGTGCACCGCGCTGGGGTCGCCGCTGCCTACCGTGCAGTGGGCGTGGCACCCGTGCTCCGGCCTGCTGCGCTACTGCGTGCCCGACGTCGCCCACTATGTGAAGGTCTGGGTAAGCCATTCCTTCGTCATTTGAACACCTCCATTATGTCCAATCCCTGCATCATGTCTAATTCCTTCAACCTGTCTTATTCGTACATCATGTCTACTTCCTACGTCGTGTCTACTTCTTACATTGTGTCTAATTCCTAAATCTTGTCCGGCATTCACCTAATGTTGATCGGAGAAAAAATGAAAAACTACCGACCAGAGCAGACGACTTCTAGAATTGCCCTACAGGCAGCGTCTGAGTTTGACCTAGCTGAAAAGCTAGTGACGAACATCTTTCCGCAGCCGGGACACAAACCTAAGACCTCCTGGTCAGAGGCCTTGCAGTGAAATCAGCCTGAAATGCACTGAGCCACCGCTCCCGGTAATCAATACGTCATGACTAAATCGTACATCATGTCTAAACCGTACGTCATGTCTAATCCGTACATGTCTGATCCGTACATCATGTCTAATCCGTACATCATATCTAATCCGTTTATTATTTCTAATCCCTACATCATGCCTAGGTCGTACGTCGTCTAATCCTTACATCATGTCTAATCTGTACATCATGTATAATCTGTACATCATGTCTAATCTTTTTATCATGTGTAATCCTTTTAACATGTCTAATCCCTACATCACGTCAAATCGCTACATCATATCAAATTGCTACATCACTTCAAATCGCTACATCATGTCAAATCACCGCATCATGTCAAAACACTACATCATGTCTAATCAATGCATTATATCTAATCGCTGTATCATGTCTAATCGTTACATCTTATCTAATCGCTAAATCATATATAATCGCTGTCTATTCGTCATGTCTATTCACTTAATGTCTAATGGCTACATCATGTTTAATCAGTACATTATGTCTAATCGCTAAATTGTCTAATCGATACATTATGTCTAATCGCTACATCATGTCCATCCCTACATCATGTGTAATCCCTACATCTTGTCATATCGCTTCATCATGTCATATCGCTAGATAATGCTAAATTGCTACATCATGTCAAATCGCCACATCATATCAAATCGCTACTTCATGTCTAATACCTACATCATGCTTAATCGCTGCATTATATCTAATCGCTTCATCTGGTCCAATTGCTACATGGTCTGATCGCTCCATTATATCTGATCGCTACGTCATGTCTAATCGCTACGTCATGTCTAATCGCTACATCATCTTGAATCGTTACATCTTGAATCGTTACAATTCGTCAATTATAATCCATAGTCATGTGCAATCCATACGTCATGTGCAATCCATACGTCATGTCTAATCCATACGTCATGTCTAATCCATACGTCATGTCTAACCCATACATCATGTCTAATCCATACACGTTTAATCCATACGTCATGTCTAATCCATACGTCATGTCTAATCCATACGTCATGTCTAATCCATACGTCATGCCTAATCCATACGCCATGTCTAATCCATACGTCATGTCTAATCCATACGTCATGTCTAAGCCATACGTCATGTCTAATCCATACGTCATGTCTAATCCATACGTCATGTCTAAGCCATACGTCATGTCTAAGCCATATGTCATATCTAAGCCATACGTCATGTCTAAGCCATACGTCATGTCTAAGCCATACGTCATGTCTCAGCCATACGTCATGTCTCAGCCATACGTCTTGTCTCAGCCATACGTCTTGTCTCAGCCATACATCACGTCTATTCTATTTGTCAACTCTATTTCATTTATCAAGTCTAATCCATACATCACGTTTAATCTATACATCACGTTTAATCCATACATCACGTTTAATCCATACATCACTTTTAATCTATATATCACGTTTAATCCATACATTACGTTTAATCCATACATCACGTTTAATCCATACATCACGTTTAATCCATACATCACGTTTAATCTATACATCACGTTTAATCTATACATCACGTTTAATCTATACATCACGTTTAATCCATATATCATAACGAATCCATACATCACGTCGAATCCATACATCACGTCTACTACTGTAATGATTTGTGAGGCTAGCCCGCAAGAATGTCCATAAATCTGGCAGACACACTATAGCAGAACACAAAAAAATTAGCTCATAATTTCAGGCTAATTATAGGCTAATTAAATGCTATATTCCCAAATTTTAGGCTCTTCTAGTTTCTCGAAAATTAATGTTCTGCCAGCTTTAGAATAAAGCCAGCAGACACAGAATCAAATATTAAAGTTAGAACAAACTTACTTATACACAAATTATAGGCTAATTTTAGGCTCACCAAAAATATTAATATTATTAATAAGTATTAATATTTACTAATGCAAAATAATAATAATAATAATAATTTGCAATACCATTCAATTGGCGAAAGACCATTCAACTGCTAAACTTTTTTACATAGAAACAACATTAAAATTACAGTTAGAACAAAACTACATATACCCAAATTATAGGCTCTCCGATATTAATAATATTATTAATTATTAGTATATATTATAGTAATTAAATATACCAAATTGCAACACCATTCAACTCGAGAAAGACCATTCAACTCGTACTTATAAACGAACGAACAGAATATACATCTGTCTCTGTCTGTCTGTCTCTGTCTGTCTGTCTCTGTCTGTCTGTCTCTGTCTGTCTGTCTCTGTCTGTCTGTCTCTGTCTGTCTGTCTCTGTCTGTCTGTCTCTGTCTGTCTCTGTCTGTCTGTCTCTGTCTGTCTGTCTCTGTCTGTTTGTCTGTCTGTCTGTCTCTGTCTGTATCTGTCTCTCTGTCTGTCTGTCTCTGTCTGTCTCTGTCTGTCTCTGTCTGTCTCTGTCTGTCTCTGTCTGTCTCTGTCTGTCTCTGTCTGTCTCTGTCTGTCTCTGTCTGTCTCTGTCTGTCTCTGTCTGTCTCTGTCTGTCGTCCCGTCTGCTTGTCTGTCTGTCGTCCCGTCTGCTTGTCTGTCTGTCGTCCCGTCTGTCGTCGCGTCTGTTTGTCTGTCGTTTCATCTGTCCGCCCGTCTGTGAACAGTACAAGCGCCTAAACCATACGTACGATCTCTTCCAAATCGAAAAATCCCTTGTCGATGTTGCAGTAGTTGAAACTCTGAAATTTTAAAAAACATTCTTTAAAATTTGGGGTACTTTACATGAAGCCCCACGGACATTATTAAAATTTCTCAAAAATGACTCTAAATTTTTTGTTTAAATTTCTTGTGAGAATAGAGTGAAATACACTTACAAAGGTGGCACAGATCCGATTTTCACAGTTAACTCTGAATTTTCGAAAACTGCAAAAGTTCGAATTTTTTCGGTGACTTCCTATTTCTACAAAATTGAAGATGGAGGTTTTTCCTTTAGATGAAATTTGTTGCATATAAATTTTAGAATTTTGAATTTTTCGTGCAATACTGCGTGCAATATTGGCAATTTTAAAAAATAACAAAAACGAGATTTTCTCAAAAACAGTTCCATATTTTTTTAAATTTTTGTTAGGGTTAGTGCCAAACAAACCTTATGCGATGACATAAACGCCCTATTGCTCTATTCTTTTGTTTTTCCAAAAATTACAAATATATATATCTATATATCTATATCTATATCTATATCTATATCTATATATATATATATATATATATATATATATATATATATATATATATATATATATATATATATATATATTTGACTTCTCTCACGTCGGTAATATGAACATTACAGGTAATTTCTTCACTTTATTGGATTTATGAGTACATGTGCTCTAAATAATGGGAAATAGATGTTTTTTTAAAAATCAACAGTTTCTTGTTCAAATTAGATCAAAATTCCGCATTTTCAGAAACGCTCAAACGCCATTTTCTCAAAAATGACTCCAAATTTCTTCTTCAATCTTTTCCAACAGATAGTGCTAGTTGCATTGTTTTTTATGACGTAAAATTAATTTTGGTACATTCTTTTTTTTTCAAAAGTTACACAAATGAAATGTTTTTGAAATATCTGCCACGCCATTAATATGCACATTTCCTTCGATTTCTATACCTTTGTGAGTGGATGTGCTTCAAAGGATTTCAAATACAGTTTTTCGAAAAACTCAATAGATTCTTGTGAAAAAAAGCTTCAAATTTCGCATTTACCGAAATGCTTAACGCTATTTTGTTACAAACGGCTCCAAATTTTTCAATAACAAATACTATTTATGACGAGGTATAAGCCTTCTTTAATATTTTAAAAATAATATTTCGGTTCCACTATTTGGACACCGAAAAGTCGAGAACATTTAAAAAAAATAGATGGCAGCAGGTAAGAAGTAGAAGAAAGACTGAACAGTGCCAATCCACACAAAGCGAATTATAAAACTTTATTACGAGAAAGTCTGTGCCATTCTGTATCACCTCTAGTTCCCTTTTTGTTAGAGACCATCTGAAGATGGGAAAATTGTTTCCGGAAAGTTAATTTGGAGCATGCAATAAAAATATTATATATTGTTATTATTGTGATTGATTATCCCTATATCTCATTATAGATTAGTACAAGTTTTCTGCTATCACCACGGAATTTATTCAATAGAATAATAAATAGGTTGTGTTCGTTATTAATAATGATAAATTAAGTTGAATCCCTAAATTATAAAACGACGCAGATATGACCCAGCCATTGGCGATAATATATGAAAATGTTATAGGATAAACATTGTAAACATTATTGTCCAAATGTTTCACCAAATATGGTTTTATCAGCTTAGTATAGAACAGACAGATTATTTACAAGAAATGCATTTTTGTATAACGAACGAAAATGTCACTGCAGTGTCCTCTCCGTGTTCATCTCCTTTCGCGTTCTGTGTGTGATCGCTTGGCGCGTGGCTGCTCGCAGGCTCCGGTGACGACGCAGTCCGATGTGGAGGTCATCTCGACGCTGAAGCTGCACGCCAACTCCTCTGGCTTCATCACCTGCCGCGCCGCCAACGAGCTCGACGACAGCGTCAACGAGACCATCAGCCTGCAGGTCACCGGTGAGCCGCGCGTCCGTCGACTGAGAGCAAGCTTTGCTTATGCCCGATCCACCGTGCCCATAATGACACATTTGGCAGAAATCTTACCTAAGCTCGATAACTCGAACCACAAATACTTGAACACAATTAACACGAATTCTTTTTCAATCGTATTCGGATAAAACCCGAAATGGTCAATCATCATCTCCAGTTGGTTATTTACCAACTCGATTTATTGTAAAGGTTTACTTCGTGTTGAATTAACCATGCATATGTGGAAACAGTGGCTTTATTAATCTCAACGATCTACAATATTTCTGTTAGATCCTGTCAAAAAACGTGTTAACTCGGCTTTTTTCTCTCCCAACTCCAAACAAGATCCTGTTTTTTCCACAGCAGAATCCAGATTGGTGGTAATGATACTGAAATAAGTGAACTCGAATAAAAGTTCCAATGCAATTTCAATTGTGTGGGTTTCGCAGACATGCCGGGCCCGCGCACCCTGGAGGCGTGGGGGCCGGAGCCCGAGCCGGCGGTGGAGGGCGACGACCTGCGCCTGTGGTGCGGGGCGCTGCGCGAGAACCACACCGAGTGGCCGCACTGGCGGCGCAGCGAGCTCTGGGACGACAAGCGTAAGTGGCGTTCGCGCGGGAGGCGGTGCGCTGTGGCTGTTGCTGAGGGCGGTGCGCGGGGGCGCAGGCTTCCAGATGACGCGCTCCAACACGACGCTGTCGCTGCGCTCGCAGCTGCGCATCAACCCGGCGTCCGTGGCGGACTCCGGCTCCTACCTGTGCTCCCTGGACGGCCTGGAGGAGACCACCGTGGAGTACAAGCTACACGTCAAGCGTAAGTCGCCCTGCGTTGCTCTCGTCATGGTCTGTGTTGATTAATTGATGGAGCACGTTTCGAGAGCTTCTTGCATGTTGCAGGACAACGGAAAGTCGTCCCGCGAGACGTCAATATGAACAACACAGAATGGACGGTCAACACCTGGAATAAACTCATCTTTCGCTGCAACTTCGATGGTTTGCCACGTCCCACAATTTCCTGGTACAAGGTAAGGCGTAGTTGCTGTTCTCATCCTATTTCGGGTGGTATTGTGTCTGGCTGGAGTGAACATATTGAGAATTGTTTTCTGTGAATTACGATGAGAAGGGGAGGGCAAGTGGGATGGGGCAACTGCCTCCCCCCAATGTTGGGACAAATTTATTTTAACATTTCATTTCCAGAATCTAAAATTTATAACATATACGATTTTTTTTCAGAATTTTGAGACGAAATTGAATATTAATGAAGCAAACAATCACTATATTAAGCTGAGCTAATAATATACATTTTTAAATTCGTGAAATTTAGCTCCACATTATATAATGCGCTGGCTATTGTTAAGCAGTACTGTGAATATTCCGTATTAATCTCTTAATTATATTGCTTTGAAAGTTATTCACTTGGAACTTTAACAGTATCGAGCCTAAAATTACGAGTCATAACACTCGAATTAACATAATTATATTATGATTAAATAAACTCTTTCCATCTCTCTATATATTATATATTGTAAGTATGTATATATTGTAAGTCGTTTTTAAGAAAATGGCGATTAAGCATTACTGTAAGTGGAAATTTGATGCTCTTTTCACAGGAATCTACTGAGTTATCGAAATCCTCGTTTGAAAGTTATTTGAAACATCTTCACTCACAAATGCAATAATGTATTCAAATCGATTGAAATATGCATATTAACGGCGTGAGAAATATCTGAAAAAATTACATTAGTGTAATTTTGGAAAAAAAATAATCAAAACAAAATTAACTACACATTAAACAGTACAATAAGTACTATTTATTGAAAAAAATTTAAGAAAAAATTTGGAGCCGTTTATGCGAAAATGGCGTTTGAGCGTTTGTAAAAATGCGAAAGTTTGAACTCATTTAACAAAAGAATTTTGTTTTTTAAAAACCTTATGTGACATTATTTAAAGCATATGTACTCATAAATACCTTGCTGCGAAAAAATCGCCTCTACAGTAAGTACTATCGACGTGAGAGACAAGACAATAAAAAATACATTTCTGTAATTTTTGAAAAAACAAAGGATAGAGCAATACGGCATTTATGTCATCGTATAGGGTTCGTGGTTGGTAGGGTCACTAACCCTACTAAAAATTTAAATAAAAAAATTTGAAGCAGTTTTCGAAATCATCTTGCTTTTGTAATTTTTTAAAAATTGCAAATATTTCGCACTCTTGCACGAAAACTACACAAATTTACAAAAATATCTACATGAGCTTAATGAAAGAACTATTTATGGGCAACAAATTTCATATGAAGGAGAAGTCTCTATCTTCAATATTGTAGTTGTGACAAGTTGCCGAAAAAAGTATACTTTTACAATTTCTGAAAAGTCAGTGTCAATCCTGAAAATCGTATCTAAGCCACCTTTAGTAGTGTATTTAACTCTTTTCTTACAGTAAATTTAAAGAAAATATTTGGAGCCATTGTTGAGAAATTTTGAAAATGTAACTAAGGCTTCATAGAAAGTTCGTATAAGTTAATTAATGTTTTTCAAACTCAAAGAGAGGCTGAGGCAAAAATGACAGAGGTTTTTTGAATTTGAAAAAATCCTACGCATGGTTTAGGCGCTAGTTTTGTTCACATACACCAGACGGACGGATGGATGGACGGACTGACGAACGAACGTTTTGCTTTCAATGGATTTTTCGGCATCAAGGACTCACAAAACAGGGTTCTGGCTACACCACGTGTTAGAGGATTTTTTTCTTAATTTAGCAGCTAGATTTACCCACTTTTTCGTAGTTAGGGCCCGGCTAGGAATTTTTTCTGTCGAAAATTCTCCGTTTTTTCACGCAACATTACATCACTTTCTCTATACTACGTATATTATTACTCCGTACGTATACGAGAAAGTAAAAATCAATTTTTCGGTTTCGTAATGGTAGAATCGAAATATTACTATAATAATATTAAAGAAAAGGAAAATTCGTTCCATAAGCAAATATTTTTTGAAAACTTTGGAGCCGTTTTTAAGAAAATAACGCTTCAGTGTTTTGAAAAACAAAAGAATAAAGCAATATGGGGTTTATGTCATTAAATTTTTGTCACCGAATATTTGGCACAACCCCCACCAAATATTTAAAGAAATAATTTGGAGCGGTTTTTGAGAAATTCTTGTTTAGCTATTTTTTAAATTGCATGTAAATATTGTAACCACTATTGCGCGAAAACTACTAAAAGTTCCAAAAAACGTTCCTGATCTTAATGAAAGAACAAATTAAGGACACATTTTATTTGAGGGAAAAATATCTACCTTTATTTATTTATTTATTTATTTATTTTTTCAATTTTGTAATTGCAGAAAGCCACCGAAAACATTCAAACTTTGCAATTATCGAAAATTCAGAGTTAACTATGAAAATCGGACCTATGAGAACTTTATAAGTGTATTTTAGTCTATTCTTACAAGAAATTTAAAGAAAAAATTTGGAGGATTATTTGAACAAATTTTAAAAATGAGGCAGGGACGTCATGTTAAGTACCTCAAAAAATTAATGAATATTTTTCAAAATCGCAGAGATTCGACTTAGGCCAGAATGGCTGGGGTTTCTTCAATTTGGGAAAAATCCTAAGCATGGTTGAGATGCAAGTGTTGTTCACATAGTATACCAGACGGAAAGACGGACGGACGTTTTACCGTCAATCGATTTTTCGGTATCATTGACACACAAAAGAAATTCTGGCTATTCCAGGTGACCATTTTTTTCTAACTTTAGCAACTGGATTTATTCACTTCTTCGTAATTAGAGCCCGACAATAAGAGATTTTTGCCGAAAATTCGTTTTTCGCGCCGCATTACATAACTTTTTCTCTACTACGTAAGTATTAGCGAGAAAGTAAACATATCTTTCTTATATTATACATTTTTCTTATTTTTCATATTTTTCTATCAGATAGAAGTGTTAAGTTGACGAAAAAAAATTAAAAAACATGCTTCGCGCAGTAAAGGGTGTGGGTGGTGCGACGAGGACAAAGAAAACTTACAAAAATCTTATTTTTAATGTGTTATAGTATAACTACTCATATGTCATTTGGTTTACGACAACTTTTGACTATCTTAATCGAGGGGACCATTTGCCCCTCCCCCTATAACAGATTCGAAATTCTGCCTCTGATTGTGATAATAGGTTGTTAATTATTTGGGGTTGATATTCTCTGTATAACCGAAAAGTAATGATTGATGCTAATTTAAATGTAACCTTAGTATAGTAGATTTTCTAATATACTAGGTGTATGGGACCAAGACTTCATCGGATTCGAAAATTCTCAGAGCTTGTTCTGTAAAGAGGAGTAAATTACGAAAAAAGTGTTCATTTTTGGTTTAATTTTAAACAATCCGTCACCTTTGTCAGTACGCATGACAGTAATTATTAAATAGAAATTCAATTAAAAACGTGGATGAATATAAACATATTTTTGAACATGGATCACACTATTTTATACCGTAAAAGTATTTGATGCTACAATGGCATAATTTCTCTATCAAATTGAACAACATTGCGCCATCTTCACGTTCACCTTCCTCTGTGTTTTTCTCTCTTTGATTTGTTCCGTTCTCATCCCCTATGCATCTTTCTCTGTATTTTTCCCTTACCGCTCACTGTTTTCTTGCTTGAGACAGGACTCGGAACCGTTGGTGCCGCCTGGCGGGGAGCAGTTCCGCCTGCAGGACGGCAACAAGACGCTCGTCATCGGCTTCGTGACGGAGGCCGACCAGGGCGAGTACCGCTGCCGCGCCGCCAACCGCATGCACTCGGAGGAGCGCTGGGTGCGCGTGCAGCTGCGTACGTACCACTTCTTTACTCCATGCTCCTCATTAGCACTAAATCGACGGCAGGCATTTTGAGTGTTTCAAATCTGGTTTTCGTTTGTGCCTATATTTATTGATTTTTGCGTGTAATATTTTGTGATTTTCAATATTTGGAGAATTTTTTCTAAAACGAAATATATAATGAAATATAATTATTTCAGACATACTTGTCTTCAAGATAAAAGCTAATTCTTCATGGTTTACCTTTAAAGACAGGTGATAGTCAAAATGCCTGCTTGTTTTAAATGCCATTGCGACAATAGGCAGGTGTTCTCATTCTCTCTCGTTTTCTCTCTCTCGTTCCCTCTCTCGTTCTCTCTCTCGTTCCCTCTCTCGTGCCCTCTCTCCTTCCCTCTCTCGTGCCCTCTCTTGTGCCCTCTCTCGTGCCCTCTCTCGTGCCTTCTCTCGTGCCCTTTCTCGTGCCCTCTCTCGTGCCCTCTCTCGTGCCCTCTCTCGTTCCCTCTCTCGTGCCCTCTCTCTAAAGGGGCGTTTACACGGAGAGAGTTTTCTCTCCTAACTTTCCGGAACAGGTTAGGAGACACGTGTAAACTCTCACTAGAGCAATCTTCTCTCCGAAGACATGACGTCACAAGAGATTTTCGAAGTTTTCATGCGAGAACAGTGTAAAATACTCTGGTATCGATGAGAAATCTTATATCCTGGGAGATAAATAGTATTCAAAGGGAGTTGGAAAACATTTTGCTCTCTTGGTATGTGTCCTCGTACTTGATCAGCCATTCTGCATCTGTCTGTGTCTGTGCGTCGTTCTACTGTGGTTCGTGAATTTCTGTTCTTTGGGGGAAATTGAACGCTGGTGAATTATAAACAAAAATGACAAAGAACTGTATGTATTTCCTGTGGCTAAAACCGTAGCGTAAAAAAAGTCTCTATCCGCAAGAAATACGGTATCTTGCTTTTTAATTGCTTGAGATATTTTTCCTAATAAAAAATCGAATCCTTCTGAAGGTACACGAATTTTTGTACATATCTTTATCCTCTTCCTTTAGAACATTTTTAATAATAATTATTATTATATTATATTTAGTATATTATTGTTACTTCCTTTAATAAATAAAAAACTCAGAGTTACGAATTAATTGTGGAATTTTTTATATAAAACTATCATTAGGCCTTCTCTTTCATACATCATATGGTGTAATGTCTCTACTATCAAAATTAACAAATTTCAAATAGTTCAAAATAAATTCCTTCGTAAACCTTTACATGCTCCCTAGTTTCTATCAAAGAAATTTACAGAGAACCTAAAATTCATTCTTTCAAATCGTTTATATTTAACTTCACAAAAAATCCTGTAACAAATTATCAACTTAACCATTTTTCAAAATTTTACATATAGGACAAAATTATTTTCTCGAATTCTATCACGTTTTTCAAAATATATTTTTAGACCTCCATTAATTAAATCTTGTTTGATTTTATTTATCCTGAAACATTGCAATGCAATAGAACAGATAGTAAATAATTATTTTTTAAAATTCTGTTCCTGCAATATCAAAGTTTTATAAATACTCAGCTCTTCTCTATATAAAAAGAATCACCCACACTTGTGTGTTTCTTTTCCTCCGGTTCTTCAAAATTATTAAAGCGGCGCAGACAGCCGCAAGAGTTGTCTTATTCTAACCTCAAACTGCTCGCCGCTGCTCATCAGCTGCTTGTTCAACATGGCTGCGCATAAGAACATTAGAGATATTTGTATCTAGTGTAAACAGCATGGATATACTTTTCCGGAGAGATCTCGGGAAACGACTCTCCCGTGAGTTAGATGACTCGCGTATCGGGAGATATTTCGAATAGTGTAAAGCCATCTAAGAGTTTATCTCCTAACTTAAAGAAAGTTAGGAGACTTTCTCTCTTCGTGTAAACGCACATTAAATCTCTCTGTCTCACTTTCTCGCTCGCTCTCTTCCGAAAGCGGTAGCTCAGTGCAACTGATGTCAATGCCGCGCTTCTGACCGGGAGGTCCTAGGTTCGAGTCCTGACGGCGGCAGGATTTTCGACACTAGCTTTTCAGCTAGGTCGAATTCAGCTGCTGTCTGGAGGAGAATTCTAGCGTCCGCCTACTCCGATCGCTAGTTTTCCGTGGTTTCTCCGATCAACATCAGGCGAATACCGGAGCACTGTCTTAACATACAGGTACGTCAAGCTGGAACAGCCAAGTCAGCGCACCACAACAAAAACATGTCAAATCATTAACTGCCAATTAATTGCCACAATTTGGAATTAATTTTCACGTATTTTCGTGGAAAAATCGGATGTGTGCTAGCTTGACGCGGCGCCAGCACACACAAAAGTTAAATTCGAGTCGTAGCTCAACGGAAACCCTCAAATCATTTATTGCTACTTAATTGCCAATTAATTTCCAGAATTTGGAATTGATTGTCACGTATTTTCGACCGAATATCATCAATGTGAATGTCAGCAAGCATGACGCAACACCGAAAATAATAGAAAATAATGAATATAGATAGAACAAACAAGCACAATCAAATGAAACAAATATAATTAAAAACACTTGATGCTACTTTATTACTCTAAACAGACATTAACTGCTCCAGCCATTTCTGAAATAAATAATTTTAAAATACGTCATAGTTATGCAACCACGTACGACAATCGAATAGGAAATTGGAGAATGACAATGGGTACTAACAACTAAAACGTCATATACATTTCAATACACATTCCATTTTAATATATTACACCAAAGATAAATTTATAAACCTGGCCGTTTAATAAATAAATATTGTTAAAAACCGAACTAGAGTTATTCAACAATCCCAGATATTTACATACAAAAATAGAGAGAACCAACGAACATAATCACATAAACCAAGAACATAGTTTATAGATATTTGATACTATTATTTTATTTTATACACGATTTAATTGCTCCTGCCATTTATGAACAAAACGTTTTTAAAAACTTTATAGGTATGCAACCACGTACGACTTTCGAATAGGAAATGCGAGAGTACGAACGAGCTCAAATTACTAAAATCTTTTAAATAAAAATATACACATTCCATACTAACCAAACTACACCAAAGATAAAGTAAAAAATGTTGCTGTGTATTTTATAAATATTGTTAAAACTGCATCAGAGTTTTCGAACCAAGCCAGATATTAAATACCGAAAAAAAGAGAACCAACGAGCACAATAAAATAAAACAAAAAACATAGTTTATAGATATTTGATATTATTTTTTTATTTTATACCCGAATTAATTCCTTCAGCCATTTATGAAATAAATAATTTTAAAAACTTCCTAGTTATGCAAACACGTAAGACATCGTATACGAAATTGGAGAATACAAATAAGTACAAACAACTAAAACCTAATAAATAAATCAATACACATAACATATTAATTTATTACACCTAAGATAAATTTGTAAAGGTGACCGAGTGGTAAATAAATATTGTTAAAAACAGTGTTACTCAACATGCCAGATATTAAAATTAGAAAATAAAGAGAACCAACGAGCAGTCACATAAAACAAAGACCATAGTTTATAGATATTTGATACTTTTTTTTATTTTATACACGAATTAATTCCTTCTGTCATTTATGAAATATAAAATTTTAAAAACTTCGTAGTTACGCAACCACGTACGAATTTCAAATAGGAAATTCAAGAGTACCAACAAGCACTAGTCACTAAAATCTATTAAATAATTAAAACACATTCAATACTAATTTATTACATTAAAGATAAATTAATAAATGTTGCCGTGAAATATATAAATATTGTTAAAACTGTATTGCAGATATCGAACCCCGACAAATATTCAAATTCGAAAAAAAAGAGAACCAACGAGCACAATCAAATAAAACCAAGAACATAGTATATAGTAATTTTATACTAATATTTTACTCTATACACGATTTAATTGCTCCTGCCAATTACAAAGTAAATAAATAATTTTAAAAACTTCACAGTTATGCAACAGCGTACTACTTTCGAATAGGAAATGTCAGAGTACCAAAGAGCACAAATAACTAAAGTCTTTTAAATAAAATAATACACATTCAATACTAATTTATAACACCAAAGATAAAATTAATAAATGTGGCCGTGTATTATATAATATTCTTAAAACTGCATCAGAGTTTTCGAACCAAGCCAGATATTCAAACTCAAAAAATACGGAGAACCAACAAGCACAATCAAATAAAACGAAATACATATTTTATAGATATTTCATACTATTTGTTTTATTTTATACACGAATTAATTGCTCCTGCCATCGATGAAATAAATTATTTTAAAAACTTCGTAGTTATGCAACCATGTAAGACATTCGAATACGAAATTGGAAAATACCAATAAGTGCAAACAACTAAGACCTAATAAATAAATCAATAAACATTTCATATTAATTTATTACACCTAAGAAACATTTTGAAAGGTGACCGCGCAGTAAATAAATATTGTTAAAAACAGAGTTATTCAACATGCCAGATATTAAAATTTCAAGATAGAGAAATCCAACGAGCAAAATCAAATAAAACAAAGAACATCGTTTATAGATATTTAATACTAATTTTTTATACACGAATTAATTGCTTCTGTAATTTATGAAATATAAAATTTTAAAAACTTCGTAGTATTGGAACCACGTACGACTTTCGAATAGGAAATTCGAAAATGCCAACGAGCACAAATCACTAAAATCTATAACATAACTAAATACAATTTTCATAGAAATTTATTACACCAAAGATAAATTAATAAATGTTGCCGTGTATTATATAAATATTGTTAAAGCTGCATTAGAGTAATCCAACCAAGCCAGATATTCAAATTCGAAAATACGAAGAACCAACGCGCACAGTCAAATAAAACCAAGAACATAGTTGAGGGATATTTTATAGTAATTTTTTACTCTATACACGATTTAATTGCGACAGCCATTTATGAAATAAATAATTCTAAAAACTACGTAGTTATGCAAACACGTACGAATTTCGAATAAGAAATGCACGAGTACCAACGAGCACAAATAACGAAAATCTTTTCAATAACATCATATACATTCAGTACTAATTAATTACATCAAAGATAAATTAATATGTTGCCGTGTATTATATAAATATTGTTAAAACTGCATCAGAGTTGTCGGGCCAAACCAGATACTCAAATTCAAAAATGCGGAAAACCAATTAGCAAAATCAAATAAAACCAAGAACATAGTTTATAGGTATTTGATACTATTTTTTATTTTATACACAAATAAATACTCTAGCCATTTATGTAATACATTTTTTTAAAAAACTTTGTACCGCACGCGCAGAATGCCACAACGGTTTGAATATATATCCAAGTTTTGAAAACATCGACATCGATGTTGCAATTCTCCGATCAATACCAGGCGAATTCCGGAGCAAAACACTAACAAACGCGCCACGGACCTCGCGCGATCTTTCCTTCCTCTTCCTTGTCCTATCCTCGCCCCGTGCTTACACACGCGTACATTCCATGCGTCCGTGCGTTTGTTGCAGGGTGGACGGTGGAGGTGCTGGAGCCGGCGGGGGCAGGGGCGGGGGTGCGGGAGGGCGGGGAGCTGCAGCTGTCGGCGGGCCAGGCGCTGCGCCTGCGCTGCGAGGGCCCCGAGCGCCCGCGCTGGCTCTTCCCGGCCGCCGAGGAGGGCGAGGTGGACGAGCCGCTGCTGCCGGAGGTCGAGGAGCAGGCGCCGCCGGCGACGGCGGCCGCGGGCAGTGCACCAGCCCGTTGGGCCGCCACGCTGCATCTGCCCAACGCCTCCTACTACCACACGGGCGCCTACGCCTGCGTGCGCCACACCGACCCTACCAAGCACCTCGTCAAAATCTACCTCTACGTCGCAGGTACGCGCCCCGCCCCCGCCCTCGCCTGCCTTCTTGTCCATAATTGATAAATTACATAAAATCCTTAACTTCATTTGAGTTAGCAAAGCTGTTTTTTTAATTTCACTTTAGAATTGTTATTCAAAATTCACCTTGTGATAAAGATAGACGGTTTTTTGATGGAGATAAAGAAAGTTTCGGTTGTGTTTAATATTTTATCTTTCAAATGCAGGGGAGAATAGCAAAAAATAACTTTTCAATCTTCCGCCTCTAAAGAGTTTTGAATAACATTTCTTTTGAATTCACAATCCTTTCGTAATAAGTCTGGAAATTTGTCATTGCTTTTTGAACGAGCGTTGAAGTCTCCAGGGATTTTCAAAGAAATTTATAATCTAGCTCTTTTCTTCCGGTTGCTCTCTGTTATGAACTCAAGTACTTACGATTTTCTTCCGGTATTGCGTTTAGAGATATGCAATTTCCACTGCAACAATGTAAACGAACAACGAAACCAACCACGATTCGAACAACTGTATACTACACAATTCGAATTCCTTCGGCCACATTCGTGTTGCCACATGCATATTCGTATTGCCACATGCCAGACAATTCGAATCCGCACTTAACTCAAGTTTCGAAATGTACACTTTCATGTTATGTGTCCACTGAGCCATAGAGCTTACAGCTGGGCTTACGAAAGGTGTTCGGGGCAGCTGACCGGGGACTGAGTGTGTTCTGCTGCTTGTGCCCCGCAGACCCGGAGTACCCGTGGGTACGCGCGGGCGTGGTGACGACGTGGGCGATGCAGCACGAGGAGGCGGTGCTCGACTGCCGCCCCAACAACCGCAGCCTGCACGTGAAGCTGCTGGACAGCATGAAAAAGGAGGTAGGCGCCACACCCCACCCCAGCCTCCTCCACCAGTCAGTGTGCCACCGGCTTAGGAGGATCACGGCATCAAATGATGTCTCCACAGCGCCTCTCTCAGGGTTCGAGTGCCGACGGTGACAGGAGAATCGACATTAGCTAGATAACTAGATCGAATTCAGCTACAATCTAAACCGGCTGCTCTGATCGGTAGTTTTCCGTGGTTACACCGATTAGCACCTGGGAAAAGCCGCAGAAATACCGTAACAAGTGGGCCTGGGATCTTTTCGTTTTCTTCCTTGTCTCTTACCGTTTCTCTTCCCTTACCGTTTTATTCATATTGTAGCAGATGCATCCAGGGAGTTGCCGAGCTGCGAGTGCGACTACATACGGGGATCAGAACGGGTTTCAGGGGATTGTTTGCCTTTAGGGCAATGATAGATAATATGCAAGTAGAATAAAGAAATTTAATTGCATAATAATTATGTATACAAGTGGTTTTGGTTTATAATAAGCCGGAGGACCATTGATAGTTATGAAGTTAATGATTGCTCTTCTTTCTTGAAGTACACTTGGCAGCTTACTTACAGTTTGTAGCAAGGAAGGCACCAACCCAAATCACTCGGCTGAGTGTGTCGCTGTCTGGGCTGAGGTAGGCTCCAGGCAGTTCGGTGGTGCGAACTGGCATGGGCGCGGACTCAGATGACCGGAGCTGGTGGTGGAATTTGCCGTGAATTCGGCCAAGTGGCGGCTGCGGCCCGCGAGTGGCACGAATTTGAGGCAGGTTTGATATGGCCGTACTAATCGCCTTGATAGGCGAAGCAGGAACAGCCGACCTTGATGAGTTTTGCTAGTCAGTCAGTTTAATAAGTTCGGAGCAATATAGTTAGAGAAGTTCTGTTTAGTCTGTTCTCTTCGTCTGTTCTCTCTAGTCTCTGTCTCTCTGTTGTCTCCGTTGTCAGTTTGTTCTGCTTGTCCCCTCCTGTGTGAGCGAAGTCGCAGTATTCATTATTGCGGATGTGATTGAGGCCTTGGAGGGGAGAGTCACGTGGCTGTGACTTGGGCCTATGGTAAGGCGGGAAAGTTTGAAATGCCCGCGATCGGCTCCCTATTCGTGATGTGTCTTCGGGTCACGTGACATTGGCGACGATCGGAAGCAAAGGCGGTGGCACGTGGGGTGCCCGCGATGGCGGCCCGTTTGTATTTGAGATTTCAACGGAATTGAGGCATCTGGCATGCAGGTGGCCGTGGAGCGGGGCGGCGCGCTGGCAGTGCACCTTTGTCGGCGAGATACATTAACGGGCTTATTTGCGAGGGAGGCCCGAAGCGATTCCCAGAAATGTTTGTACACATTTCTTGGTCGCTTGTCAGGTAGCGAGCGATGGGGTGAGGGCCCCGCGCGCCGGGGTGGCCCAGCGCTTGGCTAATGAGGGCTTAGACCCCAGCTGGCGACGCCGAGAAGCGGCGGTCATTGTTCTGCGCGGGCGTGGGCCCGTGAGAACGGCGGTTTGCGCGGAAGACACTGTAAATGATTTTATTGCCATTTTGTTGGATTTTTCGAAGTGCAGCGGCGTGCCGGCATGCACAGAGAGCGACTTGTGAGAGGTTGGTGAAAGTAAGCTCTTAATAGTGGGTGGCCGCGCGGGAAAAAGCTATTAGGGGCTGCGCCTTGGGTGGCGAGATTGAATATTTGATTGCGAGATTGAACACATATTCTGTCCCATTATTTCTCCTTACTCATCTCCTCTTATAAACCTCTTGTCCTTACACACTTATACTGACGTACACTTCACTACCACACCTGTCGGGAACTTCGAGCTCTTCTCGGCGGGAGATACTCTGGTGGGAGATACGTCCTTGGAGAAGCCCCGCTAGCCGACTCGTAGGTTGGTGTCTAATTGCTGCCACAAACCAATTGCTGTCCAAATAATTGCTGCCACCTCCCGTGATACAACATTGAGAGTGTATCACTCTACTCAGCGACTCCATGAAGTACGTATTTCTGATGGCTCGCTATTCTTTGTCAGTCCTACGCCTACAAACTGATCGTTATTTGAAACTAGTTATGCCATATAATCTAAAATTGAGGCAATGACATGATAAAGGATCTGAGTTGCAAATCCCAAATTTTACAGGTCTGCAAGAAAACCTTTGTGGTAAAAAGCTCGCACTTACGGCTAACACTTTTGCAGAGCACTTTTGCAGAGCAACGGAATCTATTTCTTCTAGTGACTTGTTATCTTTACCATGCTATTATCTTCGATACTATCTTCTCGGCCATAAAACAATTTTGTTTTGTTTTGTCGACTTATGTTATTTTTCACGTAAACCTTGAACTACCAGTATTGTTATAATGGTTTGTATTAAGGGATTCATATTTAAAAGAGTATAGCACTATAATAAGTGCGTAAGTATTATACAAACCGACGAGTGAGGGTCTCATTCATACGTACATTCGCGTATCTAGATTGTGGCTAATATACTTTAAATGGATATTTTTGAACTGGTACTAAAATTTTATTTTTCGAAATGTATCTTTTCAAGTTTATTCACAATAAAAGTTTTGTTTAGTTATTTCCTTCAAATATTGGGGTGAAAATATATCTCCAAATTCGATATTTCTTAAGCCCATAAAATGTCATTCTTTGAAATGTCTGGTTATCATGAATTGTTTAATTTAGCGTCGAAAACAAGATACGACTCCCGACAAAGAAGAAACAAAAGTCTTGTGAGTCTCGGGTGACTGATATTTCCTTGTCGAAATGGTGTCAATTAACGAATAAAATATTCTCAGCACATCATTGAGGAATGCGTGACCGTTTATTTTAAGTGCCAACCTTTTTCTCTTTCATTCACCTTTTTTCCTTATTCTTATTCTCCTCCACCTCTTTCTTTTCTTTTTCTGCCCCTCTTTATTCTCTTTTTTTTGTTCTCCAATTTCTTTTCATTCATCTTTTTATTGTGGTTCTTTTCTCTTTCTCATTCTTCTCATTCTCTTTCTTCTTACTGGTCAGGATTAGACCTACAGCGCCATTTACACAAGAACACTTAAATGTTCGACAGTCTGCTAGTCAATTGCCGTGATCTGCGTCTTTAAAGAGCCGGGTTTGTGGGAGCAGATGCGCTGTAGGTGAGTTCAGGGCGACAGAATGCATGTGCTCTGGAACATTGTCGTTCAGTAGTCTCAATGCTACATCTTACGCTCTATGCGTTAGTTGGGATAACTCAAAGTAACAACTGTTGTCTATGTCCATGAGGTCTTGGGGTTCGACTCCCAAAGGTTAACAATAAGAGTGTATTTCCAATTCGACCGCCGTGTGGAGAAGAATTATAGCGACCGACAACTCTGAGCTTTCGTTTTCCTCGATTCTCCAAGGAATACAAGACCAGTAGCGGAGCAATTTCCTCAACCTGCCACTGACCGCGCGCAATCTTTCCTTCCTTTTCCTTGTCCCTTTCTCTCCCATTTTCCTAGTGCTTATTCTTACATTGCATTACCACACAAATGGAAAGACTAACCGGGAGCTTAGGGTATGTCCCAGCTGAGGCGGTGCCCTGCCGGCGGAGAGACCTGGAGAAATCCAACAATCCGGCCTTCCTGCCCGGATCTTACGATAGAGTGGGGGAAGACCACCGCCATTTCTGGATAGGTTAAAAGAACTACGACTTAGTGTTTAATTACCGTAACAATTGATGAATCTGGAAATACGAAATAATCTGTCAACCAATCACTTCATCAACAGGGTGGCCACTAGAAATAATGGAAAATAGGGGAAAATCAGGGAATTTCATTGCTCTGCAAAAATCAGGGAGTGTGTTGATAATCGTTAATGGAAAAATGATGATGCAAAAATCAGGGAGTGTGTTGATATTGATGTTACAATAATTATCATGTTGTTTTGATATCAGATTTCCGATATACTACAAATAACCTTACAAAATTTAACCACTTGATTTTGATAGTCCGGGGAATGTAACAGTGGGCCAATGTCCAGTTCCCGCAAGAGGTTTTGACGCTCTAAGGAGAACTTGGGACATGTCATATTGATGTCCAAGGTTAGATTACAGCTACACACATCACAAGTTCGGGGGGTATTCTTTTGTAGTAGGTGGAGGTGACTAAATTTTGAGTGTCCCATTCGGATTCTTATGACCACTTTCTTTCTCTTCTGCTAAGGTTTTTATTGGTTACCAATTTATTTTATTTAATACTTTGGTAATAGTTTACTTTCTTATGGTGGTCACTTCTTTTAAACGTTGTTCAGATGGAGAACCATTTTTCTTCCATTATTTTCCAACATATTTCACGAGGTCTTGGAGTGAATTCGAGATTGCCAGTACAGTTTTGGGGTTAGCAGTTGTACTACCACTAACTACACTGATAGTTTCCCTCTGCTTTTCTGTATCTTAATCCAAATTAATATTACTTTTTTACCTGACGTGGTAATGTCATGTTACAGTTCTTGGATTGTAATGATCATTTCACCACAAGTTTTGTTATTATTGATGCTATTTATTTCAGTGCGGGAATTTGAGTATATACTGAACTTTGAATGGTTAATTTTTTTAATAAGTTTCATGGCGGTCAAGATGGCACATTATTCGGCAGTAAGATGGCTGGCATATTAGTTAAGTTGGTGTTTAACCAATGCATCTTTCGTTAGCACTGTTGCTTCTGTTCCTTGTGTATTTTTATTTACTTTCGCATAAACTGGATAAAACATGTCGTAATTGTTAGTCGGTTCGGAGTTTACCTCAGATGTTCCATTAACTGGATGAGCGCCTGAGGATATGTCTACTGAAATATCCGAGATTATCCAAGGAGTAATTTTGTGATTTCTCTTCATTTTACTTTTCTGTGATCAAAAGTTCTCTAAGTACTTTTGTAGTTTTTTAATTCAATGGTATAAAACGCGAATGCTCTATCTACTCTTGTTTTTTAGGATATATGTCGTGTACTATGATTGAATTGATGGGCGTGGCTGCTTATAGAAGATATTTGATTATTTGTTCCTCTCTACGATGAAATAATGTGTGTTCATTTGTTTCAATTTGTAAACTTCCAATGGGACTGGTATGAAAACATCCTACGCATATCCTGAGACCTAGATACAATTTAGAAGCTTTTGCTGTAGCTTTTTGTATGTTAGATTTGATGTGTTCTTTCCAGGTTAGTCGTCTATCAATTAATATTCCTAGGTATTTGGCAGGGGTAGAGTTGTTTAGCCAGGATATTTGAGTGTTATTGATAGTCAATGGAGGTGGATTTGTTGGTTTTCTGAGAGTAAAGATTTTTGCTTGAGTTTTTGCTGGATTGATTTTTAATCGCCATTTATAAAACCAAGTATTTAAACTATGAAGAAATGATTGGATTTGATCAGACGCTAAAAGTATGTCTTCGTGAGAAGAATATACTACCGTGTCATCTGCAAATAGGGATATGTTGGCATCAGGCATAGTAGGATGGTCTGAGGTGTAGATGTTGAATAATGTGGGAGCAAGAACTGAGCCTTGAGGAACGCCTGCAAGTATATTCTGAGTATTTGAAAAGGTCTGATTGACTTTAACTTGGAAAGTTCGGTTTCTTAGATAGCTGGAGATGATTTTATAGAGGAATTCTGGAGTACCTAATTGCTGAAGTTTGAATAGAAGTCCATTGTACCATATGCTGTCAAAGGCTTTAGTAATGTTAAGGAAGGCTGCAATTGTATGCTTTTTTGTGTGAAAACTATTTGCTATGTGTTCTATAAGTCTGAGTAATGGGTGGGTTGTTGAGTGATTGGGTTTGAAGCCAAATTGAGTTTTGGGTATGGTATTGCTGGCATTAAGAAAGTTAATAAGGCGGTTTATTATTAGTTTTTCAAAGATTTTTGCTAGAGAGGGGAGTAAGCTGATAGGTCTATAATTGGTGGGATCGTTAGGATTGGTTTTAGGTTTAATAAAGGGAAGTATAACTGCATGTTTCCACATTTTTGGAAAGTATCCTAAGCGAAGTCCGGCATTGAAAATAGATGTTAAAGCTGCAATACAACGCTTTGGTAGCTGCTTGAGAGTTACATTGGTGATGTTGTCATAGCCAGGTGATTTTTTGTTTTTCAGCTTTTGTACGGTATTGTGCGTTTCTATTGGCGAGATGAATTTAATGGGATGTGGAACAGTGATATGTGGATGATTCAAATGATGTTCTATTTGTGTGTTAAAGTTTTGGTATATTATTGGATTGGGCTTAAATGTGGAAACTAGGTGGTTTGCTATGGTTTCTGCCTTGTGATGTTCAGAGTATATTACTTGATTATTTAAAAGAAGAGGGGGAACACTTGTTTTTTCCTTCATGAAGTATTTGCCTGTTTGCCAGAGTCGTCTGTTGTTTAGATGAAGTTGTTGCAAGTGTTTCTGGTAGTTATTATGTCTGTGATTAGTGATCATGTTTTTGATGTGCTTGGTGAGTTGATTAATTAGTGTTTTGTCTTGATCGTTTCTATTTGTGATACAACGGCGTCGGATAGCACGTTTCCTTGTGATGGCCTTTAGGATATGGTTTGGAAGAGGATCTATGTTGTGTTCTAATGATGTAATGTATGGAGTGGTGGAATATAAATGAGCCTGTGTGATAGTCTGAGTTATATCTGAGACCGCATTATTTAGATCTGTGCTATTTGATATATGTGTTGGAAAATTTAAATTTGTGTTTATTAGTTCTTTAAAGTATTTCCAATTGGTTTTAGCTTTAATTATTTTATTTTGTTGTGATATGTTGTCTTCTTGTGTGTCAATCGTACTTTTAACTGGAAGATGGTCTGAGTCTAGTTCTGGTACTACTGTTTGGTGTATTGTTTGATACTAATTTTTAGTCAATATTAAATCTAATATATCTGGTGTTAGGTTAGTGTTGTTAGAATAAAATGTGGGGGTAGTTGGGGAGTGTATGTAAATATTATTGTTAAGGCTAAATCTGAGGAGTGTTTTGCCATGATAATTTGTGGTATTACAACCCCAAGCTTGATTTTTACAGTTTAGATCACCTATTAATAAAGTGGGGGCATTACTTGAAAATATCTGATAAAGTTCGTTGATTGGAAATTTTTGATTTGGAGGTCTGTATACTGCTATGATTATTATTGGACGTGTTGGAGTAGAAATTTTAATTGCTACTGTTTCAAGATTAATAGTAGATAGTGAGTTTATTTGGGAGTGTTTAAATTTAGTTTGAATTACAATTGCTGTTCCTCCTGAAGCTGTAAGTCTGGATCTGTCACTTCTGTAGATGTTATAACCATATAATTTAAATTTTTCGCCAGGTACAAGGTGAGTTTCCGTTATACAGGCTATGTGTATATTATGTCTGTTTAGAAAATGAAAGAATAATGTTTCTTGTTTCTTTATGCCATTCGCGTTGAAATTTAGTAGGGTTAAAGGAGGTTGATTAGCCATTTTTAGGGTGGAAGCATGTTATGAAGATAACTAATAAAAAGGTTACATGAAAGCGAGTGGATTGTTTTGATGAAAACTTTTTGTGACTTATTGTGAAGATAAAATGTTAAGACAATCTTTGTCAACTTAGGAAGTTGGTACAAAAATAAAGATGTGGTTCTACTTATAACTAAACAATGCAAGACTTTCTTATGTTTTGTTAAAATTAGTTGGAACAGTATAATAAGTACATGGTGGAATGGTAAGCTCTTAATGTTTGCATTACTGGCCATATTGATTTGAGGATAGAACAAGAGATTGTAAATGTGGCATAAGAGATGTGATAACTTGTGTTACCACCTGTGTTATAATATTAGTGATAAGAATTTCAATATTGGTAGTACTATTGTTATTATTATTGATTATATTGTTGTTTCTGGACCACTGATTTGATGTGGGATTTGCTGCACTGAAGTTGGGATTGTTGGGCCTGCTTGGTAGTGATGGGAAGTGATTATTATTTAATTGAATGTTGTTACTACTTGAGGGAGATGAATGAGTGGGGGGAGAATGATGATGGGAGAGGTTTTGAGGCTGAGGTGTTTTATTAGAATTATGAAAATTGCGGGAGGAAGTTTTGGTTAGTTTATCAGATAATTCATTATATATTGGGCATCCTTTATAGTTAGATGTGTGGTGTTGTAAACAGTTATCACAGGTGGGCAGTGTTCCTTGTTTAGGGAGTTTGCATTCAGAGTAATGGTGTTTTCCTAAACATCTCACACATCTTGGACTTAGCACATAGTTAGCTTGTGTATGACCATAATTTTGACACTTTTTGCATTGTATGGGACCTATGGTATTATTTCTTATGTTTACTCTGATTTTACAATAGAATAAGTCTTTGAGGTTTAAAATTGTCCTATTTCATCATCTATTAAGTCTATTGCTACTATGGGCATGGGTGTCTTATCTTTTCAATATAATCTTGAGCACTTTTTAACAGGGTAATTTTTGAAGATCAGTTCCTCAGTAATGTATTTTTCTGATAAATTGATTGGCACATCCTTAATAATTACTGACAACATTTTAATAGTCGGATCTCTATACGTGTGATACTGGATGTTTTCACTGTCGCAAAATTGTCTAAAGTTGCGGAAGTCACTAATATCATGGAACATGATTTTAATATTGTTATTTTCAGTTTTGGTATTGAAAGTACCATTTGTCACACTTTTTATGTCGTTGATTAGACGACTGTAATAGTCGACATTGTGAACTACTATGGGTGGAATTTTAGTGGTTGATGGTTGATTTACACTACAGCTAGGGTTTGCACTATTAGTTCTTCGTGTGATAGTATTTCGTAACGATTATTAGTTGGCACATTATAATGTGGGGTTTCACTGTCACTATGGTGTCTTTTACGTTTTCTGGGATCATCGGCGTTTTTGAGTGGATTGGCACTGGTACTTACATTATTTGTTGAGGTTTCATTCGATTGCTGACCGTTGTAAGCAGCAGGAGTTGCTGGTTGAGTTGGAAGTTGTTGTTGTTGGAGTTGCAGAGGAGACATTACTGCATTTGTAGTTTGTTGCAATTGTTGATATTGGAGTATGAGTTGTTGATGCTGTTGTTGTAATTGTAGATATAATTGTTGTTGGTGATGTAGCTGTTGATCGTTTGTAGTGCTGGAGTTATTAGGTTCATTGTTGCTTACATCTTTGGTTGCAGGTTGTGGAAGTTGTTGCGATGGCTGAGAAAGCGTGGGTAAGGGCGTATATCCATTTTGTTGCTGTTGAGGTAATTGCTGTTGCAGAAGGTATTGTTGCTGCATTTGCTGGAGCTGGATGCGTTCTTCGACATCCATATCGCGAGAAATTGTTTCATAGAGAGCTTGCGATACCAGAGAGCCGGTTTCTGTTAAGTTCACTTCGTGAGCACGGGCATTTTCCATCACAAAAGATGGATCGCTTTCACACAGTCGACGCAAATTACACTAAACAGCACACAGAAATGTTCACACTTAAAGTTACATAATTGGCCGTTATATGCTGCAATGCAGCATTTTTGGCCGTGGGCCGGCCAGAACCTGTGGGGCTTATCACTGTGCGCGTTCGAGGTTACCCCTGATAAGCTGGAACTATAGCACAGACTGCAACTACTAAACGCGATAAGAAGTGCGGAGCGCTCGAAGAGGTGTTGCCTCTACGAGAGCAGGGCTCGAACTGTGCCGATAATTTTCGGCGAGCGATCGTTGTGTTCGCCACCATTTGAGAACAGTGTGCAATGCAGCTGCTGAATGACGTCATTCGACACCGGAAACCAGCATTCTATACTTCGCTTTTTATAACGTGGCGCGTCAAGGCCTGTCTTCACGCTGCAATATGGCACAGATGTTGCATGATCGCGACCGTATCAAGCAGTGCAGCACATCAAGCGACATCTAGCCGCACGGCCAAGAAAGACGTTAAATGCCTTGCCATATTCTTTCGTCAAGAGTGGCCTTGTCGTGAAACGTAATAGAAACCGCAGTATACTTGGATTTTCGTACCGTGGCGTCTGACGGTATTATCTTCAACATGGTATATGGCACGAATTTTTGCGACTTTCCAAGTCCTACCGCAAGATTTCGCATGATCGCGAACGTATCGAGCAGTGCTGCTGATTAAGCGACTAGCGGCACGACTGAGAAAGAAGCGAAAAGTGGTGTCATATTCAAGCTTGAAGACAATACCCTCAGGCGCCACGTTACGAAAACGCAAATATTTTTGTGTGTACCCTCAGGTGCCCATGGGGCTGAACGAGGAGCGGGGCTGGACGGTGCGCTGGTCGCCGCAGCTGGGCTTCACTCTGGAGCCCATGGACTTGCGCGACGCCGGCGTCTTCTTCTGCAAGGTCGTCCCAGGCGCCGAGGACGACCACAAGCTGATGGTGATGGTGAACGTGCTGCGTAGGTAGATGCGGCGTGGTGGGCCCCGCTGCACGGCTTTCTGCTGGGCCCCGCCCTCACGGCGCGCTTCGGCGACGACTCCTACACCTCCCCGGCAGAGGGCGCAGGAGGAGGAGGGTAGGAGGACGGGCGGGGGCGGCGGCGAGGGAGTGCTGGTGGGACTGCTGGTGTCGAATAAGTCGGGCGGCGGTTCCTCTCACCTCCCTCCACCCCGCCACGCCCACCTGTTGCTGCTGCGCGTTGCGCATGCGCCGCCATTCCCCCTGCACGGAAGTTGCTGCTCACTACTCACTCACCCGCGCGTACTGTTAACGGGGATTCCCCGTACATTCGGGATTACTCGGATATTGGTGGAGAATCGGTCTTGGAAATGGATCTTGAGGCCTCTGCTGTTCGTGTCTATTGGTTATTGTCTGTCCAAGGTGGGAGTATCGTTTCGTAAACAACTAGAGTATAAAAAAGTGAATAAAATGAAATGAATAAAATGAATAAAAAGGCAAGTGCAGAATTCAATACTTAATGGAAGGTGACACAGAAAGCTGCACGTGCGTGTTAAGATAGTTTGGTTAAGTCAGCTGGTCAGAAATTGATACTGCCGTTTTGAGAAGATTCACCCGCACATTTCCAAGTCTACGGCAAGTCTCCGACCTTCGAAATCCGCGCTGAGTATAAACTATCTGTTAGACCAACCTACGCACAATTTCGAATGAATTTCCTCCAAAATTTAATTGTGATTTATCTTGACTTGCTTCCTCCGCGTTAAAAGTACTAAAATATCTTTCTTTTTAATTGAATACGGGAAGTCCATACGTATTTCATTCATCCAAATGCTTTATCTGTTTGTCAAACAAGAACTTTTATCAAGGACGAGTTGTGTCTGAGTCGTTGTGGATGACATTTGGGCCATCACAACTGACGCAGACTCCTTGGGCAGTATATCAGAAAAGAAGACTACGACGTGATGGCCAAAACGTCACTCGCGACGAACCTTACGCAGCTCATCCCAGACGGCAATCAACCAATCAGTCCGAAAAGCCGCGGAAGGTGCTGATATCTTGGTGACTTCTCGGAGGTTATGGCTAATCTCTCGCATCAAGGTGGTTGACTGACCCATGAACATTTGCAGGGTTTGTGAACGAAGGACAACGAAGTCGGTCAGTTGCACGAATCTCCGCTATCACGAATGGGAGGGAGGATAGGCCTTCCAGATGGCTGGGGCGGTTTCGTTGCACAGTGGATTGTCCATCGTTCTTAGTAGTTCGATGAAACTTGCTATTAAATATAATTTTGGAAACATAACACAAGTTCACTCGCAGCAACAGGTATTATCAAGAGATTAAGGGGGGCGAGAAGAAAGATTTGTTTCCTAACACGTACATAGTGTGGTTACAGTTTGACAAATATTCTAGATAAGATAAACGATTTTTGTTGCCAGAATCTAACTGTAAATTTGTAAGAAATACATTGCGACACGTAACCAACAATTTTATTTTAACCACGCAAGTATTTAACTCTTCAAACAATGCGAATGTCGAGTTCATTTGATCCGACTAGTAGGTCTGCGTCGGATCTCACCATCCAGCGGGAGAAGATCACCGCCTCCTCCCACGAAAATGAATATGGAATAAACTTACGGGACTAATGACCTTATCAATTGACGCACCCGAAATCAATCAATCGAGCTTGTTTTGAATCTTGAATAGAGTATAAAGCAGCTGGAGGAATTCTCTTAAATGACACTGCATAAGAAACTATAGTTTCTTTTTACCAATACGATATCTAAACTTATGTTTCATGTTGTACATTTTGAATGTAATGCTGCAAAAGTATTTAACAACGAACGACATTGATAGCTCTTGTAATTGCTTATTAATTATAAATCGAATTTTTTCAAAGTAAGCATTTCAATGCCCGCTTACAGATTTTCTACTGTGCGCTCTTCGCTCGATCTCTGGTGCGAGGCCTAATTTGTAGATTGCCATTCTCGGAACGACTGGACTGCTTTCTCTCTTGCATTTGAACGCCGCCCGAAGCCAATGTGTTCCAGAACTGCAAATTCTTGCCCCGCTACGTAAGTCTCTAACTTGGCACTTACCCTCTAGCAATGAGCGGAATGAACGCATAGTTTAGATGAATTAGTATTTTCCTGCGTGAAAGTAATATTACTGTGGTAATTTGAATTTATCGGTGTTCTAAATCAATTTTTCATTTTCTTTGGTTTTTATAGCTTCAGATGTATTACATATTGCAAGACTTGTATAAACAAAGTATCGTGAACGTTAGAATAATTCAACAAATGTAAAATAATCTTTATTATTTTCGCTTTGTATTCTATTTGTGAAAATTATTTGAAAAGTATTTTTTCAATAATGAAAAAATGCTTGTGCAGACACATATTGGGTGAATTTGAGAAGTAAGGAATGTCACCGTTACAAGTAAGTAGTGATAAACATTTATTATAACTAGTGATGGGTCGATACCTGAATATCTCGATAACGTTACCTGTCTGAGAGCTTCGATACTCGATACTCGATACCGTACTACTTTACTCAACAACAAAAGTGGTTTAATCAGAATTGGAAGGATATTTTTCATTCTTTATACATACGTGCATTTTCTGCTTTAAGATTTAAATTATTGAGACGAACATTAATTTTTTAAGTTTTCAAAGATTCTTATTAAGGGAAACTAACATTCTAAGGAGAAGTAAAGCCGGCTGTCCCAGTAGATTTACTACATGTAAAAGATCCTCAAGCTTAAATGAAGCCTGTGAGCTAAATTCAAATTGCCTGTTTCGTCGCCCAAGTAATACCTTCTTTCATCCCTAGTAGGTGAAAGGAGCGTAACGAAATTTTCCTGGTCAGACGGAAGAGCTTTTTCTTAAATTGGGAAGATTCACTTTGTTTTTCCAGTAAGATAGTACAATTGCATCAGAAGGAAGCAAGTCCTCGCTTAGATACATATTTAATTTATCCTCTTGTGTAGGGTTTTCGGGTACACAGCATGATGTTGGCCAGTCTTCAGAATATTCCTATAAAGAGACCATATGCTATGCATTTTTGGGGGTTCAGCAGTTGAGGATCAAATAAATTAAATTAATTAAAATGTTGAACAATAAGATCTTGTGTTTAATTTGAAATTACTAATGCAGATACTGAAATTAGTGTTTCGGAATTATATGGAGGGACTATTTTTTTTAAACTAGTGAAATCGGAGAATCGAAATCGTAATGAAAAAATAGGGTGGTATAAAATTAAAAAAAGAAATCAGAAACTCTTAACTCATCTTTTGAATTCACTGGATCTGCTTCCTGACTTACTAGATCCAATGATCTCTTTCAGGCAGTCTCAAACGCAGCATTCTCGCGGAAAACTCAACCTTTCAGTATAGAATCCAACAAAGTAGCAATGGAACACATTTCGTTTAGTTATATATCTTTGAATCTTACTTTTAAAGATTCCAGCATGGTCTTTCTCGCAGCAGCAAGTCCTGAATCAACTTGATTTGACGTTTCGAGTTCACAAATTATACTATTTACAATATGAATAACTTCAGATGCTGACACATTAGGCGAACTGACCGTTACTGTTGCTTGGTCAAAACTGTTTAGAGTCTTAATGAGTTGATCAATAAGTTCCCACTGGTCAGTTGAGAGATGAACTGGCAATTTTAAGTCGGCTGAAGCATAAACAATAGCCTTTTTCTGTTCCTGAAATCTTTGGATCATGTAGAGAATTGAGTTTCATCGCGTAGGCTCGTCTTGAATTAAACGATATGGAGGCACAGGAAGATGTTTCTGGGCCGCTTTGAGCACTTTGGTGGATTTAGAGGAATATTTGAAACTCCCCACACGTTTTCGACACAAAGCAGTAATTTTCTGAATTTTAGTATTGCTCAACAGTCCCTCTTTCACTACGAGTTGCAAAGTATGAGCTAAACATGAAATATACGGAAAATTTCCATCGATCATTGCTCTTACTACATTAGGAGCATTAGTGAATTACAACCACTAATGTATCCTGCAGACTCCATAATTTCAAAGTGTTTCGAAGAAAATTGGCAATATGTGCTCCCGTGTGACTGATCTCTTCAAAAGGTATTACTTTGATGGAGATGTAATGAAGTTGAAAATAGTTGTCTATGAAATGCACTGTAATACTCATATAATCATCACAGGCTGTTGAAGTCCATAAATCAGTAGTGATTGCAACCCTCTCGGCTTCCTGGATTTGATCTCTGACATTGTTCTTCACTTCTTCGAATAACTGGGGGTGATTCGCCAAATATTTTCTTGTGGGCATGGTGTATCTAAGTTCAAGATGTTTAATTAATTCCTTGAATCCATTGTCCTCAACAATACTGAACGGTTGATTATCTTTGCATATCATGTAAGCAATTTTTCTTGTTATTGCTTTTGCACGGTTGTCTCCTGGTTTAAATTTGTTCTTTGTGTCCAAAAAATCAACTAGTGTTGGTTGATTTGTGTTGAAACTGGAGGATCTTGACAGGACTGGCCATGGGTCATCAACTTCTACCACTTTACTTGTACGATCTGCCACGTTTCCAACGTCCGGTGCAACATTAGTTGGTTTGGCCCTTTTGTGTTCGGTTGGGCTGAATACTACTCAGTGTATTGATGTAACATGTTTTTTTTAAATTACTAGTAGTGTGTTTCCACCACGTGAAAATGTTTTTACATATTCTTTAAATAGCACAATTGTCATCTTTCGAGTCCACTTCAAAATAATTCCACACTTTACTCATTTTGTATATGGAATGCACTGATCTAGTCGTCTTTCGGTCACTTCAAATCGCAGAACGGAACTCACGAGCTCCGTCAGATCCCTCCACGGTGGGCTGAGGAGGGGAGTATTCCCGGAAGAAACGCCGTCATCGAGCATTGCTTATCTGCCTGTCGCCACTAGATTGCCGGGAGCTCACAAGGAAGAGTTTCCCAAAGCTAAATTAGTCGCGAATTGCGGACTATTTCAAGAGATGGTGACCGACGCGAGTGGGATAAAGAGCGGGTCACAGCGCTCGGACGTTGCAGCGTTGGGTAATTCAACGACTGTAGGTGAATCCCAACAGATTGACACTTCCTTGTTGCTGACAGATGAAAAATAGGAAAGAGAGAAATACGAAGACAAATATTCTGTAAAATAAGAAGAGGTGGGGTCTGGCATTAAATATTAAAAGTATCGATAAAGTATCGAGTCATTTTTCCAAAGTATCGATCGCTATCGATACCACACGAGTATCGAGGGTATCGAGGTATCCATCCCTAATTATAACTTTAATGAACGCTCATTTTTCTGTGTTGAAGAATTTTATTATTTATTTCACGTTCCGAATGATCCTGACTATGTACTCCGAGACCGGATACGTTTATATTTACATGTGATTTTGTTGCATTCAGTAAATTTCGTTTATACTATATTAATTTTTTGCCGTTTCATTTGCGATTTTATTGAAGTAATCTAGATATCCTATCACCAGAAATTCTACTCAGAGATATCAAGGAGAACTTAACTTTTCTGATGAAGTGTTCATTATAGGTGGTTCATTCAGAAAGGATTCATTTATACTAATGTGTCGTGAATGAACGAGGACGCAAAACTCGTGTATTTCAGAGGAATAGTAAAGAAAATGTAAACATCAACAGTTAATGTAAATGTATATGTTCGCGAAAGTGAAACGTCCTCGATCACGATAACATGACCTCAGATTTCTTTAGCAGAAAGACAAATGCAGTTTGAAATATCGTACATCATTGCTTTTCTTCTGTAGAATCGATTATTCGTTGTGTTTATGGTTGTCATCTAGCACTATCGCGTCTACTTTATTTTCGTTCTTTTGTGCACAATACGTGCCGAGTGTATTATATCGATGTGATTTTATTTTGAAGAGTGATTGTCTTTCTTTTTTTTACTTTCTCGCGCTTACTTCGTAAGAAGTAGTAAGTATCGTGCGTCGAAAAACTGCGAATTTTCAACAGAAAAACTCTAATTGCCAGGCCCTGGTAACAGAAAAGTAGATAAGTCTTGTTATTGTAAAATGTATCGTAAATCACTCCCTCTAACAGGTTGTGTACTGTAAAAATCCATGTTATGTGCGTTCTTGACACCGAAAAATCGATTGACGGCAAAACATCCGTCGTCTGTTGGGAACGCTGGAACCAAAACAGTTTAGATTTTTTTTTATCTAGGGCTTTTATCCAGCCAACAGCCGGTTACCCTTTACGCCCCGATGGGACGCATATTCGACCATACACTAGACACCAACACACTTGCGGGCTCCTCTGATCTGGGGTCAGCAGAATGCGAGTCCCTCCGCGACAACACATACATACAAAGTCAAGGGACAAACAGCCATGCCCAAGGCGAGACTCGAACCCGCGACCCTTCGGATCCAAGCGCTGAGTCGGTACTCGCTCTTAGCCACCTCGGCCAGTTTAGATTTTCTCCAAAATAAATATTCCTCGGTGAATTTAAATGAATCAACAATGAATCCGAAATTTTTCGAATAAACTTTGCCCTCGTATGCCGTAATTGAGAGGCTTAAGAGACTAGAGCTGATCTCATTTTCGTTAAAATCCCGCGTCTTCCTTGAACTACAATACTGCAGGTAGAGATTTTACTATGAATCCGAAATTTTTCGAATAAACTTTGCCCTCGTATGCCGTAATTGAGAGGCTTAAGAGACTGGAGCTGATCTCATTTTCGTTAAAATCCCGCGTCTTCGTTGAACTACAATACTGCAGGTAGAGATTTTACCTCAAAGAAACGATTCTCAAAGATAGATTCTGAAATCAGGACATGTTTCGAAAATTAAGTAGTTTTCGCATACTATTACGTGACATAACGGAATTTTAAAATTTTCTATAACATTTTTTCTTAAAATCTGCTCCAAATTTTGTGTTTTAATTGTCTCCTCGTATGTATCAAAGAACGGCATAAAAATGCTAGTCGCATTTCCGTTGAGTTCTCTATATTTTCGAAAATTTGAAACATTTAACATTTCAAAACCACAAATTTGAAAATAATTTTACCTTAACCTAATTTTGTTTTAAATACTCAACTCTTTATAAAAAGCACATTAATGTACACATTATTGAAAGATAAAATAGTTTTTGCGTGATTTGGGCTTGAAATTAATGCATATAAAGAAACATTATTTCAAAATCCGCTACAATTTTTTTCATTTTTGCCACATACGTAGAAAATGGAACGCGCCGTGTACGTATAAAAGAATGACGATGACCTCATTTCTGCTTGCCTCTTTGAATATTTGAAAACAGCAAATTTAGAAATAAAGCGAGAAAGTATGTGCTCTTGTAGCGCTACTAGTTACATATACGTTCATTGAGAGACGTACATTTATATTTATGTTGTGGCACATGTTTGTCTCTACATCTCGGAAGATTTTCATTGTGAATGAGCCTTTGACCCGATTTCCACGCTTCCCCTGAACGAACTGTTCCGGAGTTTTAGCGAATGCTCGCATACGCAGTTTTACCTCTGGTACCCCCATATCGACATTGCGAATATGTGTGGTCACTGCAACTGCAGGATTGTTCGTTAAAATCACACATGTGAATCGGATCTCAAGTGTTGACGGGAGTGAGCGCGAGACCCTTGTTCGTTGGCGCAGCGCAGTTCAGCAGCGACGGCGCCTTCATGCGGCATGCTGCGCCCGCATGCGCACCCCCTCCACCCCCACACCCCCACACCCCCACTCCTGCCCCTGCCCCGCGCGCCGTCAGGACGCACCCTGTTGCACGGAGCACCTGTGCTTCATGTGTCGTGTGATAACCGCCGCCGCCGCCTGCATGCGCCACCTCTGCCCGCCGCGTCCCGCCCCCTCCCCTCCCCCTTTGCCTCTGCCGACTCCCCCTTCCTGCTTCCGTTCCCGCCTCCGCCTTTCGCTCCACTCGCGAGGTATCTTTTGTAACCAAGGTTTTGCCTTGTACCACCGCGCAGTACTTTTGTTCACTTACAACTTCGCAGTTTATTTTGTTTGCCTCTTAATGTTGGATCCAGAAAGCTCATCGAGAAGGAAGTGGAAGATTTCGTTTCGGAAATCTTAAATATAATTTTGAATTGTTTGCCTGAATTAAAAACGCCTATTCATATTTTCGCATATTCATTCGTTTTCTTTGGAGGCGTTTTCGGGTATGGAATTTGTGGATGCCTGGTCCTCTCTTTCTTTGCTGTTTAAATGAAGCAAAGAATTTCGGAGTACTGTATCATCACACTATGTTTCCATATAATATCACACTATGCATTTCTCTCTGTTTCTGTCTTTTACCCTGATCTTGGTGACGGCTGTTATGGAAAATATGTCTGTGCTTGTTTTAAATGCTGATGTGTTATGTCTGCAAGTCAGAAGTGGCAAATGTGAAACTTGAACTGTTTTGATTCCACGAACGTGCTTTAATAAAGAGCTTCGGAATGTTTGCGCTTAGTATTGCTCAGAAAAATATTAAGCAACTTTTATGTCGTAAGATAAGCAAAATGCATACTAGAAACGAATTCGAAATACTTTTCAGAATTAATGTTGTATATTCAATTTAAAGTGAACCTGAATTTTAATTGAATTGGAAATGGATATGATTCTTCAATTACTTTTTTCAATTTTTTTTCTTCAATGTCTCAGTTATGTATATGTCTTCGTTTTATGACAAAGTCTCTTGTTATTATTGTAAAAATCATAAATTATTGCAATAAATTAATAAAAATACAATAATAACGAGTTAAACGATGTAGTATGATAAAAATTAAATGTGAATTAAATTTTCAATTCTAGAAGCTCTTGAAAGTCGAAACGTTGCTACAACGAGGCTGCCAACTATTTAACCGACGTAGAACAGTCAATATATTCTTGGATTTAAGTAAGATATTTTAGATCGGCAGTAATTTGCTTAACTTGTACAATATAACAATAAATTTATCTCCCAATAAATTTGTTTATTTGTGTGATAGTTTATGTTTGAAAGTGAGTTTGGACAATTTATGATTGTGCTCTGTGTTTGTGGTTGACATGGAGCAAAATCATATTTATTTATTTATTTAATTATTTTATTGAGAACTTGTTGAGAGAAAGAGAGAGAGAGAGAGAGAGAGAGAGAGAGAGAGAGAGAGAGAGAGAGAGAGAGAGAGAGAGAGAGAGAGAGAGCTTGTGTGTGTGGTATAAAGTACATAGTATGGGTGTATTCTCGAGCTGAATCCCTATAAAATTGAATTGAAAGTTTTAATTATTTTTTCTTCTTTGGAAGATTGAGGTCACTAGGTAATGGTATTGTAATATCACAAAGATGAATTTAAGATGTAGTGTAGACATGATTCCTTCCATTTGGTAGAACCACGTGGTAGGAACTTAAACAAAGTGATTGAAGAAGTTGTAGTTACCTTAATCCTTAAATTTTTCAGTATGCACAATAATACTCAAGGAAGTGGATGGCTCATAAATTTGACTCAATACATGAATTAATTCGTATCAGTCGAATAATACATAAAGTGTTTCAAAATTTAATGAGCTTAAAAAAATTATTAATATAGGTGGAAAATAAAAACTTTTTTATTTAATAAGTATTTACCACAAAGTCTTCATTCTAATTTTTATGACCGGGAGCGGTAGCTCAGTGCATCAACTGATGTCACTGCAGCACCTCTGACCGGGAGGTCCTAGGTTCGAGTCCTGACAGGATTTTCGACACTAGCTATTCAGCTAGGTCGAATCCAGTTGCTGTCTGGAGGAGAATTCTAGCGGCCGTCTGCTCTGATCGGTAGTTTTTCGTGGTTTCTCCGATCAACACCAGGCGAATGCCAGAGCAGTACCCTACCAAACGGGTCACGGACCGCGCGCGATCTGTCCTTCCCCTTCCTTGTCCTATCCTCTCCCTTTACACACTCACTTACACTAACATACACTGCATTACCACATATTCCGGGAGACCGGTTGGGAATTTAGAGCTTGTCCCGGCTGGGGCGGTGCCCCGCTGGTGGGAGAGTCCTGGTTCGGGGGAAACCCCACTAGCCGACGGTAGGTCGGTGCCGGATCTCGCCGTCCAGCAGGGGAAGATCACTGCCATCTCCCGAGAAAAAGCATGCACTACACTAACGGGACTAATGACCGAAGCAGTTGACGCGCCCGGAAACACGAAAAAATCAATCAATAAATTTTATGAAGAAGAAACATATATGTTCGGACAAATTTCTTTTTGATGGTCTTATGTCAGACTAAGCTAGCTTAATACAATAAAAATGAGATCAGGTTTAACAATAGTTCCATGAATTTTATAAATAATTTGCCACATAAATATTAATTATCTTCTTTGAACGAAATTCAAATGTAGGAGGAGCAAAGGATCAAATTCACTCCCGCCTCTTTGGCGGTCGATTGTTCTTGAGTATTCCAGCAAGTAGTTTTCTAATATGAATAAAAACGTGAGGCTACATCTAGCTGACCTCATCTCCTCATTGGGCACCCTTGGTAAATGAGGCCCCTTATTAAGCACACGATGGGTTTGGCCTTTCAAAAGGTGGGGTCTGCCTTCAAGAGGTAGGATTTCAGGCGGCTCGATAGGGGTCGGTGTAGTAGCGCATAGCCATTTGCGTAGAGCAACATGACTTATTCCATGCGAAAATAGTATACATGTGATGTAGTTGCCTGTAATTATTTGACCGTGGAAAGCTTCTCAAGTGGTGACGGTGACAGTTGCGGTTTGGTGGAGGTAGCAGTAAAATATGGTACGAAAAGGTTGCCCGTAAGGGTTTGGGCCCCAAGGGTATTCAGCGACGGACAGTGGTGAAGTGGTTGTGCATTAAGGGTTGCGCTGGTGCTGGCCCTAGCGCGGAGAACCATCCTGGCGCCGCCGAGGGTGCGCCCCATTAATGACGTGCCACACGCCGTGCTGGGCAAAATTATGGAGCTGCAGTGCTACGCGACCGTCATGCCTCCCGTGCCCTTCTCCATGGAATGGCTGGTGCCAGTCAACTCCACGGCCAAAGAGGAAGGACGCCTCAACACCACCAATGCGACTGTGCTCTTATATGCCATGTACTCGCGCACCGGCTCCACCAACCTTACCATCGTCAACGTCACGGAGAACGACGCCGGCGCTTACACCTGCCTGGTTATAGACCACTATAGGAAGGCAGCCAGTACCACCTTTCTCCTGGAGGTTAGGGGTGAGTGAGCATTTCTGTTTTATTTGTTTTATTTACGCATGTTTCCCTCTTAGCCAATGCTCATGTGTAAAGCATGTCATATTCATCCTTTCATCATTAACTCGCTCAGTTCAGTTTTCCACTCGTCCCTTACTCCTTCAATCGCTCATTCACTGACATGCTTCCCAACATACGCTCTTTGGCCCCACATGCTCCCTGGTTCAACGCTGCCATTTCTCACAAGTTCCCTCGGTCACGCGTTCCCTCGGGCACAGATTCTCTCTGTCACACGTTCTCTCGATCACACGTTTCATTACTGACACGTTCCATTGCTGAAACGTTCATTTGCTCATACGTTCCCCCGCTCACACGTTCCATCGCTCACACGTTCCATCGCTCACACGTTGCTTCGTTCACACGTTGCTTTGCTCACACGTACGCTCGCTCGTACGTACGCTCGCTCACACGTACGCTCGCTCACACGTTCTCTCGCACACACGTTCTCTGGCTCACACGTTCTCCGGCTCACACGTTCTCTGGCTCACACGTTCTCTCGCTCACACGTTCTCTCGCACACATACTTGTATATTTCTTCCTACATTGTTTCAAGACTTGGAACGATTTTTACTCGTGCATTCCAATACAACGGAGCCCCTGTTGTGCAGACGCAGTGTCCTTCATCGACGTGAATACCCCGTCGGCGGAAGCGCTGCACCAACGCGTCGGCCTGCTTCAGACGGCCACTTGGACGCTGGAGGTGGTGACGTACCCAACGTCGCCCACCATCGCGTGGTTCACGCCTGCCGGCAACACGTTGCCGGTGAGGCAATGGGTCCCAGTGCGGCGAAAGTTCCCGTTGCGGCAAAAGTTCCTGCTACGCAAGCGTAGTCGCGGCAAGGGCTTGGAGCTGACACTGTCCGTGCTGGAGGTGGAGCTGTCGGACCGCGGCACGTACGCGCTCAAGATCAACACGGGCATGGAGGAGAAGACGGTGAACCTGACGCTGACGGTGCTGGCGGCGCCCCTGGTGCAGCTGCAGGCGCCGCCCGAGCCCTGGCCCCTTGGCGCCACGCGCAAGGTCACGTGCACCGCGCTGGGCTCGCCGCTGCCCACCATGCAGTGGGCGTGGCACCCTTGCCCCGGCCTGCTGCGCAACTGCGCGCCCGACGACGCCCGCTATGTGAAGGTCCGGGTAAGCATTCCTTCGTCATTCGAACACGTCCATTATGTGTAATCTCTACATCATGTCTAATTCCTCCATCATGTCTAATTCCTCCATCATGTCTAATTCCTACGTCATGTCTAATTCCTACATCGTTTCAAATATCTACATCATGTCTAATTCCTATGTCTTGTATAATCCATATATCATCTGTAATCAGTACTTCATGTCTAATCTGTACATGTCTAATCCGTACATCACTAATAATTCGTGCATCATGTCTAATCCGTACATCAGATCTCATCTGTTTATCATCTCTAATCGGTACATCATGTCTATTTCGTACTTTGATTGGTTGATAGCTGCATCAAGTACTATGGACATTAGCTAAGTAAGGCTAGTGCGTTGAGAGGTGGAGGTGATCTTCTTTCGGTGGATAGCCAGATGCGGCGCTCATCTAATATCGGCTGACGGGGTTTTCTGCAACCAGATACCTCCCACCAGCGGGGCACTGTCTCAGTGGGAACAAGTTATAAGTCCCCGCAAGATCTCCCGGATCTGGGTTAGTATAGTGCGTGTTTGTCCGAAGAGTCGCGCGGTCTATGGCCCGATTTTAGCGTACTGCTTCTCCATTCACCTGGTGTTCATCGGAGAAACCACAGAAAACTATCGATCAGAGCAGTGGGCCTGTAGAATTCTCCTCCAGAAAGCGACTGAATTCGACCTAGCTGAAAAGCTAGTGTCGAAAATCCTGCCTCCACACATTCATGCCCAATCTTGGTTTTGTAGCCCAAATTCCAACAATCGATGTTTGAATTTATGGATTTTTATGTAACGATAATCCTGCCGCCGCCGGGACTCGAACCTAGAACCTCTCGGTGAGACGCGCTGCAGTTAAATTAGTTGATGCACGAAGCAACCACTCCTTGTAATTCATACATCATGTAAAACCTTACATCATGTCCAATCCGTACATCATGTCTAATCCCTACATCATGTGCAATCCCAACGTCATGTCAAATCCCTACATCATGTCTAATCCCTGCATCTTGTCTATTACATACATCATATGTAAGCCCTACATCATGTCTAATAATTTATCAAGTGTAATCTCTACATCATTCTCATCCATAGATCATGATCGATTCATACATCATGTCTAATCGCTACATCAGGTAAAATCGCTACATTATATCTCAATGCTTCATCATATCAAATCGCTACATCATGTCTAATCCCTACATCATGTCTAATCGCTAAATTATATCTAATCGGTACATCTTGTCGAATGACTATATGTCTAATCGCTTTTTTTATACACGACATCATGTCTAATCACTGCATTATATATAATCGATAGATCGTATCTAATTGATACATCATATCTAATCGCTACATCATGTCTAATCCCTACATCATGCCTAATCTATCTTTCATGTCTAGTCCATATATCGCACCTAATCCATGCGTCATGTCAAATCAATACGTCATGTCTAATCCATACTTGATGCCTAATTTGTACATCATGTTTAATCCATACGTCGTGTCTATGCGTACATCATGTATAATTCATACATCACGTCTAATCCATACATCACGTCTAATCTGAGCATCAGGTCGAATCCATACATCACGACTACCACCTTCATCGTGTCTAAATCTTCTATTGTTTATTTACTACTATTTATAATTAATTTTACTATTTCACACAACTATTATTTATAATTATTTCCAATTAATTTAATTACAACTCAGTTACTTGGTTTGCAAACATAACTTATTTGTCTAATTATAACTATTATTTGTCGATAACTGTAACTGTGCGGAAAGAGGCTGGGATAAAATAACAGAGAAATAATGCCCATTACTTTATGATGTGTCGGTGTGTGACCGATCAAAATCGTACCGCTGGCGGACGACCGCGCAGCGAATTGAATGCAGTCATGGTGGATATCGTGGTGGCAGGCGGGTGACAGGGCTCGAGAAGGGGCATTCGGAGTGTACAAACGGCAGTGGACGGGGAGACGTGTATGAGATTTTGTTGCGTTGGAAGTACCACGAATATGTGCATGTGAAAGAGCAGTGCTCCATCTACTGCGTTTAATCTTTTTGTTGCGAGAATAAACTGTTCTTGACGAGATTTCGTCTACATTCTGTGAGGGAAGACAGTCTGATGAAAGCTACAAGTCTGTAATGTCATAAAACTATGATAAATTTGTTTAACGTAAGTATCTATGTCTATTTGTTTAACGAAAGTATTTGTCTAACGTAACTATCTTGTTATTAATAAATGAATGCAGCCTAGTTATGTTTCACCAAAAAAAGAATGACCCTTTGGTAAATAAATGTTGAAGACCACTGATTAGTCCACATATACGCATAAATTGGATGTTATCCAATGTCGCTTGTTGTCAAGTGAGTCGCTTGGAAATTGATCGAATAATAATAATAATAATAATAATAATAATAATAATAATAATAATAATAATAATAATAATAATAATAATTGTTGTATACCAACGCTGCTACTTCTGCTGGTTGCTGCTCCTGTGCCGGCAGCGTACTCATACTGGGCTCTCTCTGAAAACCAAACAGTCTGTCTAAATTTTTACCCTGTTCTGCTGCCCTTGTCTGTAGTGCCTCGTCAACTTCCGGAATCTCGAAGGTCCTGCGCCTGATGTGTTCCTGATGTCTCCTAACTATATTGTACTGCGTTCGTACTACATACACTCTAGCTCCTTCTACTTTCAGTATTTTGCCCGGTACCCATTTGGGGTCATCCCGGAAGCTTCTGATGAATACCTGATTTCCTACTGCGAACTTCGGCTCTGCCTGCCACTTCCTGGTTTCACCTGTTGGCTGCATTAAAGATAACAGCGTCCTCGGTTGCCGCCCGTGTAACCTCTGTGCGGCGCTCATTCCATCCCTCCCCGGCATAGCCCTATAAGAGGCCAGCAACGATAGGACTGCCTCCTCCCTACTGACTCCATCATACTTCGCTTTTGTCATGGCCGATTTGAACGTTTGCACAAAGCGCTCTGCTTCGCCGTTCGAGCGGGGGTGGTACGGGGGTGTTAGAATGTGCTTAATTCCGTTGCTGTCACAAAATCTCTGGAACACTTCTGCCGTAAACTGGGGACCGTTGTCTGATGCTATCGCCCTGGGCAATCCTTCTATACTACAAATTCTCTGCAGAACCCTTACCGTGGCGTGTGCCGTCGGGTTCGTCATTTCTGTCACATATGGGAAATTTGTCTGTGCATCTGTAACTATAAGCCAAGTTGATCCCTGGAAGGGGCCCGCGAAATCTATGTGCAACCTATCCCACGGCCCTTCTGGTTCTGGCCAAGAGACCCATTGCTGTCTGGGATTCTTTTGATATGCTTGGCAACTTCGGCATTCTCTGATCATTTTTTCTATATCGCAGGCTATACCTGGCCAATAACAATTCTGCCTGGCTAACAGCTTTGTTAATACAATTCCTCAGTGCCCTCTATGCATTGTTCTTAGCACTTCACTTCTGAGACTAGCTGGCACTACCACTCTAACGCTGTCTCCTGTGCTCAGGAGCAAAATACCTGCTTTCGCCGACAAGCGCTCTTGCAGCTTGAAGAATGGTATATTCCTTCCTCTCGTCGGCCAACCTGTACGGACGTACTCCCGCGTTTTCTTCAAGACAGGATCTTGGTCGGTGGCCCGCGCGATGCGTCTTGCGTCCACTGGAAACTGCTGTACTGCCCGGTTCTGCTCCATATCTATCTGCAACGAATCTACCTCCAAACTGTCAAATTCTGCATCATCGCCCACTGGCAAGCGCGACAACGCGTCCGCGTGTTGTGCCGTGCTTCTAGCAACGACTTTTGAGGTTACGACACAAGCAGCAAGGCAGATCGCGGTTGATATGCAAGCGGACTCCGGGGGAGAGCGCCGCCGCGATAACAGCAGGAGCGCAAGTAAAACCTTGGAGCGCCGCGGCGCCAAGGGGCCGGCCGCGGCGCCATCGATCGGTGGCCATTTCCAGCTCAGGCGAGTCGAGTGACGTCAGATGGGCACCGCGTTATCAGCGGCAATTAGATAAGCAGGGCAGTGCGAGTAGTAGCGGCAGCAATTACAGTGCCGATAACCAGATAAGGAAATCGTGTAAAAATTGTGGAAAGGCACACCAGAGGTGGCAGTGCAAGTTTAGGCAAGCGCAGTGTTTCAAGTGCGGTAAATTGGGACCACATAAGGGAAGTGTGTTGGCAGGTTAAGCTAGAAAGGCGGGAAAGAAGAAAGTGAGCAGAACAAGAAGAAATGGATATTAATACAGTGAATCAAGTGCTAAATAGTAAGGGACAAAATAGGCTGATCCTGGATTTAGAGTTAGGAAAAAATAAAGTAAAATTTTTGGTGGACTCAGGCGCAACGGTTACTTTAATAAATCTAGACACATATAAAAAATTGGGTTGTCCCCAGGTAAAGAAAGTAGGAAAACCAGTTTTCGGATTTGGTAAAGATCCAATTAAAGTGGTAGGAAAAGTGAAAATTCCAGCTGTGTATAAGAACAGGAAAGCAGTTTTGGAAGTAATTGTGGTAGACAGATATGACGTAATGAACATTCTGGGCCTGGACAGTTTTGAGAAAATTGGCTTAGGAGTGGTAGATAATGTATTTATATATAGACAGGAGAAGGTTTCGACATTGGTCGACGAACTGAAGAATGAATTTTCTGAAGTGTTTGAGCCAGGTTTAGGTAGATGCAAAAAGTTTGAGGCAGAACTTAAATTAAAAGAGAACAGTAAGCCTAGATTTTTTAAGGCACGGCCAGTGCCGTGGGCCATTAAAAGGAAAGTGGAAGCAGAACTTAAAAGGTTGGAGGAACAGGAAATTATTACAAAAGTGACAAGCAGTTGGGCTACACCGTTAGTGGTGGTGTCGAAAAGCAATGGGGATGTGCGTCTGTGAGGTGATTTTAAAAGTACGGTGAACGAACAACTAGAAATTGAGCAAGATCCGATTCCCAAGCCGGAAGATTGGTTTTTCAAATTGGCAGGCGGTCAGCAGTTCACTAAAATAGATTTGAAAATGCATATTTGCAAATTCCCCTCTCTGAGGAAGCAAAAAGAGTGTTAGTAGTGAACACTCCTTTAGGACTGTTCCGGTATAATACTTGTAGATTGCCTTTAGGAATTGCGTCAGCAGCTGCTATTTTCCAGAGAGTGCTGGAGCAGATAACGTCTCAGGTGAATGGATGTATCAACTATCTGGACGATATTATCGTGACGGGCAAAAACAGTGAAGAGCACATAGGAAACTTAAAAAAATTATTAGGGCTTTTGGCCGAATGGGGGTTCAAAGTAAATTTGAAGAAGTGTGAATTCTTCAAGCAACAAGTGACATTCCTGGGCCATGAAGTGACGGAGTCCGGTATAAAGCCAACGCAGCACCACGTGGAGGCCATAAAGAACCTCCCTGCCCCCAAGAATGTGAAGGAGCTTCAAGCTTTGGTAGGGAAAATAAACTATTACAATAAGTTTATTAAAAACTTTTCGTCAATTGCAGCCACCTTAAATGCGTTGAAAAAGAAGGGAGTAAAATTTGTGTGGTCACCAGAATGCGAGGTGGCACTTGATAAATTAAAGAGAGCGATCGTCAAAGCAACTCAGCTTAACCATTACATCCCCGGTAGATTGACTTCGATCGCGACCGACGCGTCAGACTATGGAGTGGGGGCAGTCTTATCGCAAAAGGATGAAGCGGGTATAGAGCGCCCCATCACTTTCGCGTCTAAATCATTAAACAAACATCAAAAAAATTACTCCCAGATTGAAAAAGAGGCCTTAGCGGTAATTTTCGGGGTTAAAAAGTTTAATGAATACATTTATGGTTCCAAATTTCACATTATCACGGACCATAAACCATTGGTGCAGTTGTTTCATATAGGAAAGAGGTTGCCGGAAAGTATGGCAAAGAAACTACAAAGGTAGGCTTTGTTTTTAACTGACTATCACTATCAGGTCCATTATAGGCCCACGACACAGCACGCCAATGCAGACGCGCTGTCCAGGTTGCCAGTAGGTCCAGACTTAGAATTCGACGAGTCGGAGGAGGCCTGCCAGCAAGTCGACCTGGAAGACTTAGAGGTGCTACAGGATTTCCCCATCACAGCTGCAACGATTGCGTCAGCTACGGACCAGGATAAGGAGTTGCGGGTAGTCAGAGAATATGTTAGGAAAGGTTGGCCAAGGAGTTTGGAAAAGAGTAGCACTGCGTGGTATAGCAAGAGAGACGATTTATCAGTTAAATCAGGTGTATTATTACTAGCCAGTGAGCAAGGGACCAAGGTGGTGATACCAAGAGTCCTCAGGAAGCGGGTACTGGAGTTACTACACCAAGGACATTGGGGAATTGTGAGTACAAAGCAGTTACCTAGGCGCCACTGCTATGAACCAGGACGTAGAAGAGTTGATTAGGAGCTGCAACGCGTGCCAGATGAACCAGTCCGCCCCGCGTCAGGATTGGCACTCGTGGCCGACACCGGAGGCGCCGTGGGAGAGAGTACACGTAGATTTCGCCGGTCCTTTTTGGGGGAAGATGTGGCTTGTGGTGGTGGATGCCTTGTCCAATTTCCCATTCATTGTGGAGATGGGAGTCACCACGGCCGCGGCAACGATTGATGCCTTGGAAAAGATCTTCGTGACAGAGGGACTGCCGTAGGCATTGGTGTCCGACAACGGGCCCCAGTTTACGTCAGAAGATTGTTTTCGATTCTGTAAGGCTAATGGCATCAAGCACATATGTGCGCCGCCGTTCCACCCTCAGTCAAATGGAGAGGTGGAGCGGTGCGTGCGCACATTTAAAACGGCTATGCGGAAAGTGAGGGACGCCGGAGCCGAGAGGAGCAGGGCGCTGATGCGGGTGCTGGCAACGTATAGGACACTACCTGGACCGGAAGGGAAGAGTCCGGCAGAGATCCTGCATAGCCGGCAGCATAGGTCGCTGCTGTCATTATTGAAACCAGGTAACGCTCGCAAGGAAGAAGAGTTGCAGCCAAAATTCCAGGTAGGCAGCAAAGTGTACTGTACCTCGTTTAAGAAGGAGACTGCCTGGTGGCCTGGAGTGGTGACGGGGGTACGAGGAAGTAAAGTATATGAAATTTTGACATATAGCAAAACGGTAGTGAGGCACCAGGGGCAGTTGCACCCCAGGTACACCTTGGAGCCAGTAGACTCCTTAAAGGGAGGCTCCGAGAGAAATGTAAGAGAGAGAGCTATGAGGGAACTCATTATGGATGGCCCGTTACAGGAGCAGCCCACAGAGCCGCCGCCCACGCCGTAGCTTCCGGCGGTAGCACCGAGGAGGTCCACTAGACGCCGTGTACGTTTTGCCACCACGTTTTCAAGACCACGTTTCAAGAGGAGAGGTGTCGCGGCCACGTTTTCAAGACCACGTTTTCAACACCACGTTTTCAAGAGGAGAGGTGTCGCGGCTGTGAACATCTTTTGAAGAGCGCGCCTAGAGGGCAGCGCTCGGCGGCAATCAAGGGAGTCAGCGGAGGCAGCGGAGCAAGGAAAACGCCGCCCAATCCCAAGTGACGAGCTGGCCGGAGAGCCAGCAGCCGGGTTGCGAATCTGCAGCGCCGCCCGCTTTAAGAGCAGGCGCCGCCAGCCCGGACGGGAGAGCGCTAGAGTTTGGTGATTGTGTGAAGTTGAGTCAGGAGATACGTACTGTGTTATAAGTGATTATTGGTCCGGCAAGTTATTTGGAATTCTGCATCGATTATCTGTTAGACCCTGCTAGTTTTTGTACATCTGGACATTTGGTATTCGACTTTGGCTGTTGTGATTTGGTACATTCTTTTGGTTCTGGAAGTGTACGTGATGTACTTTCTGTGTTAATAAAACTGTGTTGGTTAAAGCGTGTATTATTCCGAACATAACACTTCTGAAAATGATTTCATAATTATAATCCGATAAGAATAACGACCATCTCTGCAGTTTCCTTACCATATTATCCGGTACTCTCTTTGTAGGATGAAACAAAGCCACCAACGGCTTATGATCTGTAATTATAATAAACTTATTACCGAATAAATAATCATTAAACTTCCTTACACCATATATTACAGCTAGCGCTTCCTTTTCAATCTGAGAGTACCGCTCTGATGCACATTAAGCGTTTTGGAAGCAAACGCTACCGGTCCCTCTCTCCTCTCTCATTCTTCTGGGACAACACTGCCCCTATGCCATATTCGGACGCGTCTGTAGCCAAGGTTACAATCTTTTCTGGGTTAAAATGCGTAAGCTTCAGTGCTTCTATAAGGTGCCCCTTAATAGTGTCGAATGCTTGTTGACATGCCTCCGACCAAGCGAAACGCGCTCCTTTCTTCCTTAGCGCGTTAAGTGGGGACGCTACTGTAGCAAACTGCTTAATAAACTTAGCATAATAGTTGGCCTTACCCATGAACGACTGCAACTGCCTAATGTTGGCCGGAGCTGGTAGCTGCATGATTGCTTGGACATTTTCTGCTGTGGGCTTCACTCCTTTGCTGTCTAATACATGTCCCAGGTATTTTATCTGCTTCCTGAAAAATTCACATTTCGACAGTTTTGCCTTCAAACCTTCCTGCCGCAACTTACATAACAGCTGTTCCAGATTCCGCAAGTGTTCTTCGTTTGAAGCCCCCGTTACAACGATGTCGTCGAGGTAGCTAATACATCCTGGTACCTGGGCTATTACCTTCTCGATGTAACGCTGAAAAATTGCTGCCGCTAATGCTACACCAAATGGCAACCTCTGGTACTGCAACAACCCAATTGGTGTGTTTACTGTTAGGCATTTTTTTGACTCTTCGTCCAGGGGGAGCTGCAAATACGCTTCCTTCAAATCTATTTTAGAGAAATATTTCCCACGCGAAAGCTTCTGAAATAAATCCTCCGGCTTTGGTATCGGATACTTCTCCACCTGAAGTTGGGCATTAACTGTCGCTTTAAAATCCCCACTCAGCCGGATACTCCCATCTGACATTTTTACAAGCACTAGCGGTGTTGCCCAATCACTAAAGCTCACCGGTGCTACTATCTCTTCTTTTATCATTTTCTTGAGCTGCCTCTCCACCTGTTCCCTGAGTGCCAACGGAACTGTCCGCGCTTTGCAGAATTTTGGGCGCGCTTCCGGTTTCAGGTGCACATGCGCCTCAAAATTTGCTGCTCTCCCTAGCTGGGGCGCGAAAAGATCAGCATACTTTTCTGTTAATTCTTCGATTTTATTGAAAGGCACCTCCTCCGATACCATGTTTACCTGATCTTGTATCTTGAAACCGAATTTGTCGAATGCATCTAGTCCCAGGATGTTGGTTGTGTCGTACCTTTCTACAACCCATATCTTTATTCTTCTCGTTACTCCCTTATACATTGCCGCTACTTCTATCACTCCTCTTACAGGTATCGGCTTTTTGTCGAAAGTTCTCAACTGTATGGCTGCTTTGTCGTATCTTGGCGCGCCGATCTTCTGATACGTTACTAAATTCATAAGTGTCACGGGTGATCCGGTATCTATCTGAAATTCCACTGCTGACTTATTAATCACCAGGCTTGTGCTAATCCTATTATCTTTACCACAGCTCAATACTTCATTAACCTGGCATGCTTCATTACAATCGATTTCTACTAATTTACTTGCTTTCGTATCTACCTTGCCTTTTGCTGTGCATACTGACTGTATGTGACCCACTTTATTGCATCTGAAACATTTTGCTTTGTAGAATCTACATTCCTTCCGAACGTGTGATACAAAACATCCTCTGCATGACTTCAGCTTGCTACCGCTTTCCGTCTCTCTAATTGTCGGGTTTTCCCGACCTCGGCTTTATGTTCAACTCTTTTCTTACTTGCGTCACGTCTCGACCCGCTTCCATTTGCTGCGCCGTAGATGTCGTGACCTCGTGAACCGATGCTAACTTGCATACTTCCTCTAACGGCGGATTATTCTTCTGCAACGCCTAGTATCTGACTTTATCTTCTGGTGTATGCACTACTAACATGTCCCTAATTAGACTCCCGGTATACGACTTTCCACATTCACAAGAAAATCCGCACTCTCTGGCTAACCCTTTCAAATGTACCACCCATTGTACATGAGTTTGCCCCAACTGCATTCTACTTTGATAAAATCTGTAACGAGAGGCTATTACATGTGGCTCTTTAATATAAAACTTGTTCAGTTTATCCATGATCTCACGAAACTTTAGGCTCTCCACTGGTTCCTGAGGGCTAAGCTTCTGCAATAACTCGTACATCTCGCTGCTTGAAATACTTCAAAACAACGCGCGCGTGCTGTCCTCGTCTGTTACCTTGTGGAAGGCCAGGTGTTGCTGCAACCTTGCTGCATACGAGCACCATTTCTCCTTGCTCTCGTCAAAGCTGGGGAACAACGGTAATACCTGCCGCTGAGGAGCTGACGCAGTCATGGCCCCGATTGTCTGCAGTAAGGCGGTGTGCTGTTGTTGCTGCAGTAGTTGCTGTTGTTACTGCCTCTCCTCATGCCGTTGCATCTGTTGTTGCATTAGCGCTATCAACTGCGCCATCTGATCACCTGTAGCCATCTTCGTTTGCCTCGTCGCCAGTAAAATTGTTGTATACCAAATCAAAAAGCAAAGACAATATGTAACACAACAATTTATTCATTCCACAACATTCAAAGAATTACCAAAATACAAGTATGCCAGAGTCTAGATAATCAGGAGAAATATTCATCAGCCGGGTCGTTGTAAAAGTGGTACAGTCAAAGTTCCAATATCACAATCCTAATACAAAGCACGTTCCCTATATAGTTTACTTCTGATCTCGTCGGCTGCTAATCTCAGTTGAGAGTGGCCGAGGCCGCCGGCGCTGCGGCCCTCCGTTCGGTGTCCCCCTCCCCGCCTGGGAGGGGTAGCTGCTCTGCCTCTTCCTGTTGTAGAGGTCTTTCCAGGTCGCCGGGTGGCGACGGGGCGCGCTCGTTGCTCGTTCTGTTCACACAGACTTCACAATAATAATAATAATAATAATAATAATAATAATAATAATGATAATAATAATGATAATAATAATAATGATAATAATATAATACTAATAATGATAATAATAATAATAATAATATATATAAGGATAATCAACCACCACAATAAAAATGTATAATATTTTATACATATAATTATATAAATTTAGAAATTTTAAAACTCTTAAAAATTCTCATTTTTCTATTTTTAATGAACATTCTTTAATTACATGCAGTCCCATATTAAATCTTTTATTCACAAGCCCCCAAACATTCTTTTGACTCTAATTACTTACTAGTCTTTCACTTAGTCAATATAAAATATGTTATACGTACATTTGGGAAATTTAAGACGTTTAAAACTTTTCATATTCCTAATTTCCTACCTTAAATGTACATTCCTTAAAACAATCTCATCTTAAATTTATTAGAAATTTTGAAAGTCATACTTCAGAACAGTTGGGGGGGGGGGCTAATTAATATAACAAATAAATAAAACATGAGATTGTTTCAAGGATTGTTTTCATTCAGGGTTCTAAACTTTTGGAATTAAAAATATTTAGAACCTTTTACTGTCTCGTATACATACGTATATACGGTGTAATATACGTAGTATAGAGAAAGTTATGTAATGCTAAGGAAGATCGATTTCGAGATTTCAACGGAAATATACGTTTTGGGGTCCCCTGATACCGAACAAGTGTTCCTTTTTTTTCAAAACATCCGTCCGCCTGTCTGTCCGTCTGTCTGTGAACACTACTAGCGCCTAAACCACGCGTACGATACTTTCCAAATTGGTGAATCCCCAGTCGATCTGGCTTTAGTTAAAGCTTTGAAATTTTGAAAAACATTCTTAAAAATTTCGAGGTACTTTGCATAACCATTTTCACAATTTTCTCAAAGTCTCCAAATTTTTTCTTTACATTTCTTGTAATATAGAGTAATATGCGTTTTTAACGATGGCGTAAATCCGATTTTCACTGTTAATTCTGAATTTTCGAAAATTGCAAAAGTTAGAATTTTTTCGGCATCTTCCTACTACTACAAAATCAAAGACAGAGATTTTTCCTTCAAATGAAATTGTTGTCCATAAAGAGTTCTTTCAATGAGTTCATGTACATTGTTTCAGAAATTTTAGTAGTTTTCGTGCAATATTTGCAATTTTTAAAAATTACAAAAATTAAATTTTCTCAAAAATGGATACAACTGTTTTCTTTAATTTTTGGTAGGGTTAGTGCCAAACAAACCCTATACGATGGCATTAACGCCATTTTGCTCTATTATTTTGTTTTACCGGAATTTTTTTGATTTCTCTCGTGCCGGTAATATTTACACTAGACGCGATTTCTTCATTTTATTAGATTTATGAGTACATGTGCTTTAAATAATGTCCATTAAAGTGTTTCGAAAACTCAACAGGTTTCTGTCAAAATGAGATCTATATTCCGCATTCTCAAAAACGCTCAAACGCCATTTACTGAAAAATGGCTTCAAAATTTTTCTTTAAATTTTTCCAATGAACTGTTTAATATGACATAAAGTTCATTTTGGTGTTTTTTTGTTTATTCGAAAATTACACAAATATAATTTTTTTGAAATATGCAGATTTCCATCAATTTCTATACATTATTGTATTTGTTAATCGAAATACTTCAAATGACTTCAAATGCAGTTTTTCGAGTTATTCGAAAATTGCTATTTTGGATGACGTGATAGCCTTCCTTAACATTCTTAAAATTCATTTATGTTCTACTATTTGGAAACAGGAGAGTTGCGAAAATTTAAAAAAAAATATTTTTTTGGCCCGCAATAGATAGAAGCAGGTAAGAAGGTGGGACAAGACAAGACAGTACCAGTCCACACCACCAAAATTAGAAAATTTTACTACGAGAAGGTCTGGGCCATTATGTAGGACCTCTAGTTTATTCTGGTTTTCTATCCCGAATATACATTACATAGTTAAAAAACCCTCCATTTTATATACTGTTATGACTAGCACCTTCTTCTCTTCCATTCTCCTCTCCCCAGCTTCGTGGTCTACTTCCCACCATTCTAGAAGATGGTGGCTATCTTAGCTGTTAATCTCTTTATTGTATCCTGACATGTTCTAAAGGTGTAGGTGTGATACACGTTGCTTGAGCAGTATGTTATTTTTATGTTTTTTTAATTTTATTATTGGATTGTTTATTTCACCTCAATTGCCAATATTTTTGTCATAGTTGTCTTTATGTTAATCTTTCAATTTTTACTTTCTCGCATACGGAAATAATATAGGTAGTATTGAGTTATGTAAGGCTGAGGATAAACGATTTCGAGAATTTAACGTAAATACACGTTTTGGGGTCCCTTGATACAGAAAAGTGGTTTTTTCAAAACGTTCGTCCGTCTGTCCATTCATCTGCCTGTCCGTGCGTCTGTCCTCCCGCCTGTCCGCCCACCTGTGAACATTACTAGTGCCTAAACCATACGTACGATCTCATCCAAATTGAAGAATCCCTTGTCGATCTGGCTCTAGTTGAAGCTTTGAAATTTTGAAAAACATTTTTCAAAATTTGGGGGTACTTTATATGAAGCACCCAGACATTTTGAAATTTTAACTTCTTTGCTGTCCGGGTGACGCCGCGTAGTGGGCTGAGAGGCCGAATGCCCTGATGGAGCCTGCGACATGTCAGGCGAAACGTCGGCCTCTCAGCCCACTACGCGGCGTCACCCGGACAGCAAAGAAGTTATCGACTCGAGCCGCGGAAGCCTACGCGTACATTTTGAAATTTTCTCAAAAACGGCTCCAAATTTTTTCTTGAAATTTCTTGAAAGTAAGAGTAATTTTTCTCAAAAATTGCTCCAAATTTTTTCTTCAAACTCTTCCAACAGACAGTGCTAGTTGTATTGTTGACGTAAAATTAATTTTGGTATATTGTTTTGTTTTTTCTAAATTTACACAAATCAAATGTTTTTGAAATATCACACGACTTTAATATGCACACTTCCATCGATCTGTATACATTATTACATTTGTGAGTGCAAGTGCTTCAAATGATTTCAAATACAGTTTTTCGAAAACACAATAGATTCCTGTAGAAAAGAGCTTCAAATTTCGCATTTACAGAAACGCTTAATGCAATTTTGTTACAAAAGGCTCAAAAGTTTTCAATGACAATTACTATTTATGACGAGGATTAAGCACTTTTTTAATATTTTAAAAATAATATTTCGGTTGCACTATTTGAAAACCAGAAAGTTGAGAAAATTTTAAAAATATATATACTTTGGGCGACGATAGATGGCAGCAGGCAAGAAGTAGGGGAAAGATTGATCAGTGCCATTCGACAACAAAGGAATTAGAAAATTTTACTACGAGAAAGTCACTGCCATTCTGCAGCACCTCTAGTTCCCTTTTGTTAGTGACCGACTGAAGATGGGAAAATTGTTTCCGAAAGTTAACTTAGAGCATGCAATAAAATTATTATATATTGTTATTGTTGTGATTATGTTATTGTTGTGATTATACCTATATATCATTATGGATTATCACAAGATTTCTTCTTCACAGAATTCATTTGATAGAATAATACATAGGGCGTGTTCGTTATTAATAATGATGAAGTATGTTGAATCGCTAAATTATAAAACGACGCAGATATGACCCAGCCATTGGCGTAAAAATATGAAAATGTTGTAGGATAAACAATGTAAACAGGATTGTACAACTGTTTCACGAAATATGGTTTTATCAGCTTAGTATAGAACAGAAAGATCATTTGCAACAGACAGACTTTTATATAACGAACGAAAATGTCACTGCAGTGTCCTCTCCGTGTTCATCTCCTTTCGCGTTCTGTGTGTGATCGCTTGGCGCGTGGTTGCTCGCAGGCTCCGGTGACGACGCAGTCCGATGTGGAGGTCATCTCGACGCTGGAGCTGCACGCCAACTCCTCTGGCTTCATCACCTGCCGCGCCGCCAACGAGCTCGACGACAGCGTCAACGAGACCATCAGCCTGCAGGTCACCGGTGAGCCACGCGTCCGTCGACTGACAGCAAGCTTTGCTTATGCCCGATCACCGTGCCCATAATGACACATTTGGCAGAAATCTGACCTAAGCTTGATACCTCGAACCACCAATAGTTGAACATAATTAACACAATTTTTTTTCAATTGTATTCGGGTAAAACCCGAGATGGTCAGTCATCATCTCCAGTTGGTTACTTGCCAACTCGATTTGTTGTAAAGGTTTACTTCAGGTTGAATGAACTATGCATGTTGGGAAAGAATGGCTTTATTTATCTCAATGATCTCTATAATTTCTCAAATCTCCTGTCGAAAAAAATGTTAACTCGGCTTTTCTGTCTCCCAACTCCAAACAAGATCCCGACTTTCCACAGCAGAATGCAGATCGGTGGTAATGATACTGAGATAAGTGAGCTCGAATAAAAGTTCCAATGCAATTTTAATTGTGTGGTGTCCGCAGACATGCCGGGCCCGCGCACCCTGGAGGCGTGGGGGCCGGAGCCCGAGCCGGCGGTGGAGGGCGACGACCTGCGCCTGTGGTGCGGGGCGCTGCGCGAGAACCACACCGAGTGGCCGCACTGGCGGCGCAGCGAGCTCTGGGACGACAAGCGTAAGTGGCGTTCGCGCGGGAGGCGATGCGCTGTGGCTGTTGCTGAGGGCGGTGCGCGGGGGCGCAGGCTTCCAGATGACGCGCTCCAACACGACGCTGTCGCTGCGCTCGCAGCTGCGCATCAACCCGGCGTCCGTGGCGGACTCCGGCTCCTACCTGTGCTCCCTGGACGGCCTGGACGAGACCACCGTGGAGTACAAGCTACACGTCAAGCGTAAGTCGCCCTGCGTTGCCCTCTCTCTGGACTGTGCTGATTAATTGATGGAGCACGTTTCGAGAGCTTGCTTGCATGTTGCAGGACAACGGAAAGTCGTCCCGCGAGACGTCAATATGAACAACACGGAGTGGACGGTCAACACCGGGGATCATCTCATTTTACGCTGCAACTTCGATGGCTTGCCACGTCCCACAATTTCCTGGTACAAGGTAAGACGTACTTGCTGTTCTGAACTTATTTCGCTTAGTATTGTGTCTGTCTCGAGTGCAAATATTGAGAATTGTTTAGTATGAATTATGATACCAGGTTGTTAATTAATTGGGGTTGATATTCTCTGTAGAAATAAATGCTACTATTTGATATGTGAAATTAGTACCGTAGATTTTTTAAAATCTTAGGTATATGTGACCAAAACATCATCGAATTCGAAAATTTTTAGTTTGTTGTGTAAACAAGCGTAAATTACGATGAAAAATATACATTTTTAGTTTAGTTTTAAACAAACTCTTACCTTTGTAAGTATGCATTTCATTAATTATTAAATAGATATTCTGTAAAGAACGTGGATGAATATAAACATATTTTAACATGGAGAACACAATTTTATACTGTAAATGTATTTGATGCTCTTATGGCATAATTTCTCTACCAAATTTAACGAAATTGCGCCCTTCTCATCCCTTGCGGCGGTGATGGTGTAGCGGTTAGCGTATTGGAGTGCTATACCCAAGTTTGCGAGTTCAAACCCGATCGAAGCCGTTGATTTTTAAGGGCGAAAAAGTCCTTCGTTCGCCTTCCTTCGGATGGGAAGTAAAGCCGGCTGTCCCATGTTAGTACATTTACTGCATGTAAAAGATCTCAAGCCTAAATGATGCCTCTGAGCTAAATTCAAATCGCCTGTTTCGTCGCCCAAGTAATACCTCCTTTCTCCCATGGTAGGTGAATGGAGTGTAACGAATTTTGTGTGGTCAGACGGAAGAGCAGGCCTCATGGCCTGAGTCTCGCCACGTAAAATAAGGCCAATTCAATTCTTTATCTTTGCCCGTCCTTTTCACATACCACATATTGTTTTCTTGCTTGAGACAGGACTCGGAACCGTTCGCGCCGCCTGGCAGGAAGCGGTTCACCATGCCGGACGGCATCAAGACGCTCGTCATCGTCTCCGTTACGGAGGCCGACCAGGGCGAGTACCGCTGCCGCGCCGCCAACCGCGTGCACTCGGAGGAGCGCTGGGTGCGCGTGCAGCTGCGCAGTACGTATCGCCTCTTTACTCCATGCTCCTCATTAGCACGAGGACGACGAGAGCAGTCATTTTGACTGTTTCAAATTTGTGTTTTCCTTTGTGCTTATATTTATTGATTTTTGCGTGAAATATTTTGTGACTTTTAATATTTGAGGATTTTCTATAAAACGCCGAAAAGTTATTATTTCAGACATATTAGTCTTGCTCTCTCTCTCTCTCTCTCTCTCTCTCTCTCTCTCTCTCTCTCTCTCTCTCTCTCTCTCTCTCTACCTCTCTCCCTGTAAAATCTTCATCCACACGTTGGACTGTCCAACTATTTTATAACATCATTGATATAGCTGGAATTAATTCCTGGATTCTGTCTGAAAAGGACTCGTGGAAACAACCCAACCCAGCGGTCGTTTTTAGTGGGCCTTGCTGAAGAACTTGGCTGAAGAGCCTGGCTGAACGCACCATCGCTGAATACTGCAAATTTTACAAGAGGACATCACTTATCGCATAATACTTCAGTTCAAACACACATTAAGGGACGAATAAGTGTTGACATTGTCAACTAGAATATTGTAAAAACAATAAGTCCAATGACACTTTTCTAGGTATGGAAAAATATTTTGTTGGCAATGTGGCGACATGAAAATAATAGTTGTCTGTTTTAATTGTAAATTAAAATAATTAAAAATATATACTATTTACTTCAAAAAAGGTTTTTTTCTTACCCCTAAAATGCATTATGAGACTGTGTGGGTGTGTGTGTATTATGATACTTATTTAGCTTATGTGTGGAGACTTAAATATGTATTATGATACTTGTATATGTATAGACATATGTATTATGAGTCTTATATAGCAAAGGTTTCTCAAAATAAAAAAGAAATTCATTTGACTACTAGATTTACTCTCCTTAACCCTTAACTGGTCTGGTGAAAAGAAAATACTCGTCTTGACTGGTGGGGTCCGGGCAGACCCCATTTGATAAAATGAAATTTCATTAAGAACTTGAAATATTATTTACAAAATATTACATATAAGATCATTTACATTGTAATTGGAAATATTTGTAACATCTATTTACAATTTTCACCACTAGATTTTGCATGACTTGTACAAATGTTTGTCGCAGTTGATTAACCGAATATTTGTTTTCCTATCTGCTGTTCTCTGGTACACCTCACATCTGGTTTTCGTGCTTTAGTGTGTTCCGGAAGGTTCTTTTCAAGTGGTTTGCCCCCAAATTTCAGTATAATTTCTCGCATTTCTCGCAGCAAAGGAAGGACATCACGGCGTTAAATGTGGGGCTGTACTAGTGTAGGCCGACGTTCAATCAACGGTTTTCTACTCGATTCTTTTTTGGAATTTTTAGTGGAGTACTTGATAATACGAGTGTTTACACCTGCTATATTAAGAATTGCATAAAATATCATTATTGTATACTGACAGCTACCGTCACCGACTTGGCCGAGCCACAGAGTTGTTGGCAGAAAGTTTGGCAAGTGGATTTACACCCACTTTGGTGTTGTAATTAAATATCATGTTGGGCGTTTTGTTCGGTGGATCAAGTTTTTGGTCATGATGCATTATCTATAAGAAAACTTGAGACCGATCCCCTCCCCCCCCCCAAACAGCAATTCTAGAGAAATCACATAAATAGGATACAGAAGTGAAAAAAAACTTAAATAAAATACTGAAGTTTATTGACACTCCTTGTTTGGTGGGGTCCACACAGACATAATGAAAAAAGTAATTATAGATCATAGAATCTCATGCATATCTGAACGTTAAAAAAAAGCAGAGTTGGCCCCGGTGGTGCAGGCGGTTGCTGCCGCCGTCGCCTGCGCTGAGGAGGCTGCAGGTTCGAATCCTGCGAAGGCATGGACGTATTTGTGATTGTCCCTTCTCTCCTGATGATCATCCTATCTCCTTATAGCTCATAATTGAAGGCTTATCCCTGTCTAAACAATGGATAAGTCTAAATGACTGAAACTTAAAGCGAATAAAGACCTTAGTCTCTCCGGGATAATATGACTGGGCCACGGAGAAGAACGTGGAGCTTGGCCCGGGATAAAAATAATAGTAATAATAATAATAATAATTATTATTATTATTATTATTATTAAATGCCTTGAAAACAATAGTACGAAGTTTCTGTTTGTTAATTTTCTATTCCTTCTGCTCTGCGTACATATACTGTATGAGTTACGAGGATTGGCGGGGCAGGACTGGCCGTAACACAGCATGGTACGCCTTTCCGGTACGTGACATAGCATGTCGTGGCATGACGTGTTTGACGGGGCGTTTCATTTACTGGGGATGCTCGAGAGGGGAGGGGGGCGGGGAGGCGGGAGACGGGCTCACTGAATGGTTGATTGTCACAGGGCACAGCGGCGAGATGGGAATGGGCGAGGAGAGCCGGGCACGTTGAGCGGTGGACAGCAGTCCATTTCTTAATCGTCCGCAGCAGGTGAGGAAGCTCCCGAATATTTTTTTGATTAACAGCTAAAGCTTATGGCGCCTGTGAAAAATACGTACCTTTTAAGAATAAATTCTTTAATAAAAGTCACATTTTGACTTTTATTACCATTTTCTTATTCATTCATCATCAAAGGTTAGTTGGTTAGTGATTCCGGGCGCGTGAATAGCTTAGGTAATTGCTCCCGTAAGTGTAGTGCATGTTTTTCCTCTGGAGATGGCAGTGATCAACCGCCTCTGGATGGCGAGGTCCGGCGCCGACCTACCGTCGGCAAGCGGAGTTTCCCCTTAACCAGGACTCTCCCACCAGCGGGGCACAGCCCCACCTACGACAAGCTTTAAGCTCCCGACCGGTCTCTGGGAATATGTAGTAGTGTAGTGCATGTTAGTGTAAGTGTTTGTGTGCGTAGGTGGAGAGAATAGAACAGGACAAAGAAGAGGAAGGAAAGATCGCGCGCGGTCTGTGGCCTGTTTGTTAGGGTACTGCTCCGGCATTCGTCTGTTTTGATCGGAGAAACCTCGGGAAATTACCGATCAGAGCAGCTGGCTGCTAGAATTCTCCTCCAATACGCGACTTTGTCCGTTACGCGACTTGTCTTCAGAACCACAGTCACTGGGTTGTTCTTACACGTACCTTCTCGGACCACAATTTGAAGGGCAACTGTGCATATATTGCTGAAGATGTGAGGCAGTGTGCCTGAGGCGTTGCACTGCCGGGGCGCAAATGAATGCGCGCTCCCACAAGGTCCGTCGATGGTAGGGCGCGGATGTAGCGCCTCAATGGGAGCACAGCACGGAATCTGGCTCGCGTTGGTCAGCGGGAACTCACGTACAAACTGAGAGTCCGTTTGCGTTGGACGTAGTCGACTTGCCGAAGGCAGAATTGTTGCGCGAAGAATACCTATGTATACCGACTGCACCGCTGCCGAAGGCAGTGGGGTTACGTTCAACACTCGAGAGAAACCAGAAGATGGCGCCGGGCCGGGCCGGGCTTGCTTTGTCCATCGCGGAGAGATTTTGTCGCGCCAGAGACTGCGACCTGTCGGCGAGTGCCGGTTGGGGGTAGAGTCTACCATCCCTTCGGGGGACGCTTTGGCGGCAGCCGGGGTGGGGGAGGCGGCGGTGAGGGTGGTCAGTGGTGGGCGCGCCGGGTACCCGCGGTGGGAGCGGCCAGCCTCCGAAGGAGGAAACAACGACTTGCCGCCGACGGCGTTTGTGGCGTGGACGGAACAGATCTTTTCATTTTCTTCCTTGTCCCATCATCTTCCCTTACCGTCTTATACATCTTTTGTCCTATCATCTCCCCTTCCTAATCGCCTCTCATAAATCCCTCGCCCTTACACTCTTATACTGACGTACACTACTCTACCACATCTGTCGGGAACTTAGTGCTTGTCTCGGCTATGGCGGTGCCACGATGGTGGGAGATGCGTCGTTGGGGAAGCCTGAAGCCTGCTAGGCGGCGTGTAGGTCGGCGTCGGATCTCTCCAACCAATTGAGAATTTGCACTTTCACCTCTCGTGATAAAAACATAAAGTGTTTTCACACTACTTCAGCAACTCCATAGAGTACGTATTTTTGATGACTCGCTACTCTTTGTCAGTCTACTCCTAGGAACTAATCGTTCTTTGTAACTAGTTATACAATCTCCTAATCCAAAATTGAGACAATGACATGATAAAGCATCTGAGTTGCAAATCCCAAATTTTACTGGTCAAGAAAAAAACGTTTGTGGTAAAACGCTCGCACTTACCGCTAACACCATCTTGGAGACGGCGGAGATGACGGAGACGGCGGAGAACGTTCCGGCGGAGACGAAATTATGAGGAACCAGACTATCGTTTAGGTGACGTCATCATCCCCAGAGTCTCATCATGCAAGTATTTAGGTATTCATCTAGAGAGTAAATTAGGGTGGGAGAAGCATATAAATAAGGTAATAAGAAAAACGCGAAGTTCTTGCATTTTGTAATGCGAATTCTAAAGAAAAGTTCTTCAAACGCCCAAGAATTAGCATATATTTCGCTGGTTCGCCCTCTTATGAAATACGGAATGGCATGTTTGGATCCATACAGAAAGTCGCATCGGATAAATTTAGATGGATGCAGAGAATAAGTTTACCTTTAGAACTAACGCAATAAAAAGTCATGGGAACTCTAGAAACGAGAAGAACAAAAGCGAGGCTTTGCGCTCTTTTTAATCTTACGTAGGTCAACCAGTTTAAAAGGAAATTTAGATTAGACTAGAAAAACCAAATTATTTCGGCCGAAGCGATCACATCCACAAAATTCGAACAATGAAACAAAATTAAGATCTTGGAAAATTTTACTTTTGTAACAAAACAATTAGAGATTGGAACAGTTTACCCGCAGCAATTTTGAAACCTTTATGAAACCTAATTTTAAAGTCGCATCTCTCACAAAGAGTTAGTAAAATTCGTACATTTTATGGATATTGCAAAAAACCGTATTTGGTTTTCTAAGACGTACATAGTATGCTAACGGTCTAAATAAGATATACGATTTTTATTACACGAATCTAACGGTAAATTTGTAAGAAATACATTACGTCACGTAACCAATAATTTCATTTTAACCCCGAAAGTACTTAATACTTAAAACAATGCGAATGTCGGGGTCAATTAACTGACTTGCAGGACTGCCTCGGATCTCCCTATCCGGCGGGAGAAGATCACCGCCCCCTCCCACGATTATGAACATGCACTTCACCTATGGGTCTAAAGACCTTAGCAATTCACGCACAAGAAATTAATCAATCGAGTTTTTTTGGGGGTCCCGAATAGAGTATAAAGCAGCTGGTAGAATTCCTTTAAATGACTCGTGCATAAGAAAATGTAGTTTCTTCCTATGAATACTATCTCAAAACTTATGTTTCAAGTTGTATTTTTTGAATGAAATGCTGTAAACAGTAATTGACAATTAACGACATTGAAAGCTCTTGTAATTGATTATTATTTTTAAATAGAACTCTTTCCAATAAGTATTTCAATGCCTGCTTATAGATTTCCTACTGCGCACTCTTGGATGGATCTCTGGTTCGAGGTCTGATTTGTAGATTGCCATTTTCGGAACATCTGGACTGCTTTCTCTCTTGCGTTTGAACGCCGTCCGAAGCCAATGTGTTCCAGAATTGCAAATTCTTGCCCCACTACATAAGTCTCTAATTCGCCAGTAATCCTATCGCAACTAACAGAATGAACGCATAGTTTAGATGAACTAACATTTTCCTGCGTGAAAGTAATATTATTGTGATAATTTGAATATATCAGTGTTCTAATTCAATTTATCATTGTCTTTTGTTTTTATTGCTCCAGATGTAATAAATATTGAAAGTCATGTGTAAACAAAGTATCGTGCACGTTAGAATAATTCAACAAAGTGTAAAATACTCGCTAATATATTCTCTTTGTATTATATGAGTCAAAATTATTTAATAATAAAAATAAATTATTTAATTTTTCAATAATGAAAAAATACTTGTGCAGTCACCTAATCGGTGAATTTGAGAAGTAATGAATGTCACTGATACGAGTAAGTAGTGATAAACATACATTATAACTTCAGTGAAAATGCTTTTTTAAGAATTTTTGAAATTTTTCTTTGTTGAAGAATTTTATTATTTCAGCTTCGAATAATCGTGACTAATAACTCTTCGTCCGGACGCGTTTATATTTACATGTGATTTTGTTGCATTTAGTAAATTTCGTTTCTACTACATTTATTTTTATTTACGATTTTGATTTCATTTAGTTTTATTTGCGATTTAATTGAAGTGATCTAGGTATTTTATGAACAGAAATTCTACTTTAAGATATCAAGGAGGACCTAACACTTCTGATGAAGTTCATTATAGACGGTTCATTCCCAAATTAGTGTTAACGAACGAGAACGCAAAAGAGGAACCATTCGCAATAGTAAAGAAAATAAAAAGATCAAGAGGAGATGTAAATGTAAACATTCGCGAACGTGAAACTTCCGCGATCACTATAACATGACTTCAGATTTCTTGGGAGAGGGCAAATGCAGTTTGAAATATGGTATATCATTGCTTTCGTTCTGTAGAATCGATCATTCGTTGAGTTTATGGTGGTCATCTAGCGTGATGGTGTCCACTTTACTTTCGTTCTATTGTGCAATAAATGTATTGACTATATTGTACCGATGTGGTTTTATTTTGAAGTGTAACTGTCTACTGTTTACTTTCTCGCTGTCACTTCGTAAGAAGTAGTAAGTACTATGGTGCGTCGGAAAACGGCGAATTTTCCACAGAAAAACTCCAATTACCAAGCCCTGGTAACTGAAAAGTGGATAAATCTTGCTATTCAAAACCACAAAATTGGCGATATTATTGATTTAAACTAAATCTGTTTTAAATAATCAGCTTGGCTCTTTATAAAAAGCCATTTACTCATTTATGAAAGGTTAAATAGGTTTTGTGATTTGTGCTTGAAATTAATGCATATAAAGAATAATTTTCTCAAAACCCACTACAATATTTCTACACATTTCTGTCACACGAAGAACATGGAACGCCTAAAAGAAATACGCGGTCCTCATTTTTGTTGGTCTTTCTGAATTTTTGAAAACTGCAAATTTAGAAATATAGCGACAAAGTATGTGCTGTTTTGGCGCCACAACATACATTACGTTACATTTACAACATTACATTACAGTTACATTTACGTTCATTGGGAGAAGTACTACTTTGAGCGACTAGAGATAGCACCTGGCAAGAGGTTGGGGTAACACGGTAAATCTAGTCCGTACCAAGGAACTTTACTAGGAGAAAGTCTGTACCATTCTGTAGCCCCTCTAGTTTTCTTTCACTTATCGATTGTCCTCCCTCTAACTTGAACATTTTTGGCAACACTGTCAGTGCAGTATATCTCGGAATGTTCTCAATCTGCGGTAAAATGCGAAATCGGTCGCAAAATACTAAATCACGTTAAGTGTGAAATGATCGTGTATCTGTGATATTATTGCTAAATTGCATTTTATGGTTTCCTTCGTTTTAGCTCTCTAATTAGGAAAGCGACATCGATAGCAACAGATCAATGATTGAAAACATTCAATTTGAGAGTGACCGTCCTTATTAATATATAATTAAGATTCAAATGACAGTAAAAAAATTCAAAGGGCAATTTAAGATACTGACCCTTAAACCTTAGCGCTCAGGGTTGCGTCAAGGGGTCTCAGCCCCCTCAGTTCGCTACTCGGTGGTCACGGGAAGGGGAGGAGGCCCCACGCCATTGGCGCACGCGTCACTTCTTAGCTTCGATATTTGTTGCAGTTCACAGATGGGAAATATTAAATTAATTTCTCTTACTTCCTAGTTTTAATGGGAAAATCTAAAGAGCATCAATATTTTTTACCTCAAAGAGTCCTTCCTTAATAACAATTTTCTGAACAAATGATGCAGAATGATTAATCTTATTTTTTAATGCTACAATTTTATAAATATAATGCGAATCTCGTTTTCAAAATGCGAATTTTTTAAATTTAATGTGCTAAATTCTACCATCACTGTCCATGATGCAAGGACATGAATGAGCTGCTCTGTAGCACAGAGTTTTGGTCGTTCAGTACATCATTAGATACGGTACGAACCACGTGACCACTCCACATGCACTTCGTTTGAGTCCGGTTTGAATAGCCAGGCCAGTCATAGCTGGCCGCTATGCGGCGTGGCAAGTGCCAGTGAGAAACGCCGGCGTCGTTAGCCGAATTGCTTAACTAGGCTCCGTGTGACATTACAAGACAAACAACAAACAACTTAACGGAGGAGTACTCCAATGTACTACAAAGGCTCTATTCTCATGAGAGCTGAAGTGTCGTGTTGCGTTAAAGACGCAACGAATTAGGTTTAAAAATGGCATACAGTGACAATTTTCAACGTTGACTAATAGGTTGCCATATTTTTTTATTTGAGTTAACTTTTTCTATTTATGATTCACTATTTAAAATATGAAAATGGTGAACATATAAAAAGATCTTATGCAATGAAAGAAAACAAACTTATTGTTTTCTTTCATTATAAATGAAAGCAAACAATAAGTTTTGTGTGAGTGATCAAGTATTCGTAGAGATCTAAGATCTTTGCATATTATCACCATGATAAAAGGAACTCCCACATGATGGTTTGTTCAACGAAATCCACACATTGAAAGAAGTCAATCTTCAACTTGAGGGCACAATGGAAATATTTTTTTACTGAGACATAACTGAAATAATTTTAATATTGTACATAAGTCCTGCTCTTAAATGTTAGCATAGAAATGATTTTCAACAAAATGAAAAATATTATGACAGAAACCAACAGAAAAGGGTTGAGTCAGTTCGAAACTAGCTGTTCATTCTTTTAACATTCCATGTAAGTGTGCAGAAGTTTAAAGAATTATTTAAAAAGCAAAATAAAATAAAAGTTACTCAACCAACTAAGAAATATTGTTGAAAATATTTATGACTGCATTTAGAACCTTTTCCGTTATACGTATACCAGTTCACTAGGCGAGAGATTCAGTGCCTTTGACCCGAGAAATTTTGGAATCGGTTCTCTGCAATGTGAACAGATGAATGTGAACATTGTGATACCAGTCAATCAACATTTACGCGGTACATTTAAACGTTAGTTTTACATAAAACATTTAGTATTATTACAATTTAATAGTTATATTATTATACCAGTTATACTATTTAAAAAATTATTCAGAAATCTAATGTTATAGAAATAATTTGATTAAATTAATTACTCCAACCAGTTCTTTGGCAATCTCTCAGTGATTTGCACCGAAATTCCGTATAGCGTCAAAAATGAAAGAATCTAAAACAATTAGTAGTTACTGCCGGAATACTAAGCCAATTTCCTCACAAATACTCTATATTACGTAATGAAATGGCACCAGAAATAAATTAACAAATTAATGCCTGCAATTGTTTATAAAAAGGCCTTAATTTTCACAGTGACAATCACATTATCATGAGTAAAATACCTCCTAATATATAAGTAGATCCTCCTTATATATTAGATTTTTCATTAAATGGCTTCAGAATTAATTACTGCTTGCAATTTTTTATAAAGATTCCATAACCTTTACTGTGACGATCACATTAGCTTGAGTTAAACAAACACACATAGAAAACAAACTACTTGCCGGAATACCGAAATTGTTCTACTGTTTCCACCATCGATATCTAGTGTCACAGAAATAATATGTTTAAAACAATTACTCCATTCAATTTGTTGAAAATCTCACAGCGCGTGGCACCGAAATTCCATATACCGTCACAAATTATATAAATTTTAAAATTAATTCTTGCCGGCGGACTACACAATTACTAACACAATTTTGTTAAGATAGTTCTGTGAAAATCTGGCAGCCATTAACAATGAAGTTATGTGTACCATCCAAAATTGAAAATATCTCAAAATTAATTCTCACCGGAGGACATCACAAAAATTAACAGAATTTCGGTATAAATACTCTACATTAGTTTATCCAATGGCTCCTGAATTAATTACTGCTTGGACTTGTATATAAAGAAGTTTTTAATCTTAACCGTGACAATCACACTATCGTAAATAAAACAAATACCCACAGAGAACCAAATACTCAGCGGAATACTGAAACTATTTTACTGGTGTTATTATAAAACATGAAGAGTTACAAAAATATGTTTTTTAATTAATTACTCTAAGCAGTTCTACGAAGATCTCACAGCACTTGGTGCCAACATTTCTTATACCGTCACAATTTTTAAAAAAATATTAATTTTTTTATTTGCGGACTACACAATAAGAACACACTTTTCTTATAAATACTCTACATTAGTTGATCAAGTGTCTCCAGAATTAATTATTGCTTGCAATTTTATATAAAGAGGCTGTAACCTTCACGGCGTCAATCGTACTATCACAAATAAAACCAATACGAAGAGAAAACTAACTACTTGGCGGAATATCGAAATGGTTGTACTGTTTCGACCATCAGACATCTAGTTTTACAGAAATAATGTTTTAAAATTAATTACTCCAACCAGTTCTTAGATAACCCCTCAGCGCATGGCAGCGAAATCCTGTATACCGTTACAAATTAAACAAAATTAAAATTAATTCTTACCGGGGACGACAGAATTACTAACACAATTTTGTTACTAATATTTTATATTTGTTGATAAAATGACTCCAGAAATAATTACTGTTTTCAATGGTTCATGAAGAGGCCGTAACCCTTAGAGTGACAAGCACACTATTATGAACCTTCATAGTGACAATCTCACTGTCATGAGTAAAACAAGTACCTATAGAAAACCAACTACTCTGCAGAATACCAAAATTATTGTACTGGTTCCATCGTCAGACATGTGATGTAATAGAAATATTTTTTTTAAGTTAATTACTTCCACCAGTTCTTTAAAAGTCTCACAGCGCATGGCACCACAATTCCGTACACCGCCACAAATTAAAAAAAAAATCTTTTAAAATTAATTTTTGGCGCAAACTACACAATTACTAACACAATTCTGATAGATATAGTCTATATTTGTTGATCAAATGACTCCAGAATTAATTACTGCTTGCAATTGTTTATAATGAGCGCGCAACATTCACAGTGACAGTCACACTATCATGAATAAAACTCATAGAAAAACAACTACTCTGCGGAACACAATTACTAGCTACGGCGGAATACAGAAATTATTCAACTGGCTTCATCCGCAAACGTCTAGTATTATAAAAATTAATTACTTTTTCCAGCTTTTGTGAAAATCACACAGCGCTTACTTTAATTTTCATAATACCGTCACAAATTTAAAAAATTCTTAAAGTACAGTCTTACTGTCGGACCACAAAATTGCATTTCTGGTTTTATTTGGAGAGCAACAACATTTTTTATGGGGAATTCTTGAAAAAAAAGCGTCAATTTCTTAAGTAGTTATTTTTTATTTATGTCTATCATTTTTTGGTTATTTTGCCATAGCTAAGAAATGCAGCTAAGAAATGCAGTCACAATACATTACACGAAACAACAGTATTCTTTTTAAAAATTTGACTTTCGACACTATCTATTAAAAAAATTCATTATACTGAGTATCAAAACACACACGAATGGACGCATATAAATTCTCATAAGTACTATATTACGGAACGGAACAGTGATCTTCACCAAAACCAGCTCAAATCATTATTCTAATCATCTGCACAAACAATGGTTTTTTGCTCTTACAGTTTTTTTGAAAATTGAACCAAACCAATTACGTGTGACCTGGACTAGCCCACTTCCGCCATGTAACATAAACACACTTCGAAGGAAAACTATCTTTCAAAATTAAATTATTTTTACAGAAATTCACCAATAATACATTACACGACGCAACGGTATTTTTTAAAATTTTGACATTGGATACAATCTATAAAATATATAATTCACTAGCTATAGTACCCGTTGCTCGGGCATTTATTACAGTCAATCATTATACAGGAAGAGGAATTCAATCTTTCCATGCACTGCGGCGGGACCTACCTCTATCTCTTCCATTGTATCCCTTCTCCGCCCTACACCCTGCCATGCTCTGCCCGGCCACGTCACGATAGCTATCTTCTCTTGACCCGCCTTTGGAAATTTACGGATTACCTCGCTCCCTTTCCCACAAATAATTACATTTTTCTTATTTGAAGTTCCAGCTTTTAAACATTCACTTCATAACTAAAAGCAATAAACAAATCTAACCTACAAAATAAAATACTTGTAGACTCACATATATAATTTTGTGGAGTTTTATATAATATTCCAACACTATCAATCAATTTTCACGTTTCAAAACTTATCCAATTTTTATATTTATTCTTCTATTGTATTCATAAAGAAAGTTTTGAAATTGATCTGTCAACTCGTGACCTTGAAGGGACTTACTGTTTTAAGCTGAGTATAACATGCGGAAGTTCATGCACGGGTACAGTAGTAGGTATATCCGGAGTAATTGTTATAGATGTTATAACGTAATTGATGAATCATAATCATAAAAATAAAGGAAAATACTTGTATCTGTTCTGAAACATAATTACTAGTTTTTATAATTTTGAAGACAACCAAAATATATATTTTTAATGTGCCCTATGGGCTAGTAACATGTAGTATAAAACTTATTTGTTCAGGTAAATCAATTCATCATACGACTGATATATTAGAAAAGTAATGATCCACCCACATTACATATTGTGTAAATAATAAATTGACAATGCACTGAGCGACATAACAAAACAATATTAGCATCATTATTTTATCTCAAGTGATAGAGATTATGGATCTTGAAATATGAATAATATACACCAAGGACTCCCAGATAATATTTGCTTAGACAAAAATGTTTTAAAAAAATTAATTTTTACTTATTTTGCTTAGAAAAATATAAATAAATTCATTTATTGGGAGCAATTGATATGAAAAACAAATTTACAGATTAGCCTTAATATGTAAATGATCATTCCTAAATTACATACCATTGTACAGAAATCCATCACATATACAAAAATAGTACTGGGTTTACAAAAACATAAATTACTTTCCATTTTTCCAATTTGTACAGGAGAGCTGAATAATAGAAACCAAGAACTCCCAGATTTATTTGCTCAGACAAACTTTTGTTTGATAAATTAATTACTGTCTACTTTTTTATAGATATACATGGATGAATTCAATGAGTGGGGGCAATTGATATGCAAAACTACAGCACATATTAGTCTTAATAAATAAATGATCATTCTTTAATTTTCATCCACTGCACTAAATTTCTTCGCATATAGAAGAAAAAAGTACACCACCAATTGATATGCAAAGAACTTTACATATTAGTCTTAATATGTAAATGGCCATTCCTAAAATACCACTGCATAAAACTCCTTCAAATATTGAAGCAAAATTTTTACTGGGAAGACTGAAAACATACATTTTCCATTTTATGAAGGAAATAAATGAACATGAGTACTGAATAATAGAAACAAAGAACAACTAGTTTTTTTATGTGCTTAGACAAAATAATTTTAGATAAATTAATTTTTTCCAATTATTTATTGAAAAATATTTATGAATTCATTCATTAAGAGCAAGTGACATGCAAAACAACTGCACAGATTAGTCTTAATATTGTAATGATCATTGCTTAATTACCAATCACTGCACTAAACTTCTTCACATACAGAAGGAAAAAGTACAACTGCAATTAATATGGCAAACAACTGTACAGATTAGTCTTAATATGTAAAGGATCATTCCTAAATGACACACCACTGTTCAGAATTCCTTCGCATATTGAAAAAAATTACTGGATGGACTGAAAACATATACACATTTTCCATTTTACCATTTTGAACCTAAGTGTATAAATAGTCAAATTGAGAGTCCTAATGAACAGCTTGCCCTACTACTTAGAGAATTATTCCCATTTCACTCCTTCTTGCAGTATTATTTTCAATGGGGCCAGTGAGAACTTCAGCATGTCGATCTTCCCTCTGAGTAGCCGATTCTAAATTTTAATAGACTATCCATCTCTTGGCATATATAATCTGTTTTGACAATTGTGACACTCGTTTCGTCAAACAAAAAGTTATCACAAAATTCTGTAAAGAAGCCTTTGTTTAGTATCTATGCGATATCTATATATTGTACATTGTACATTACTGTATATTGTAATGATTTGTGAGACTAGCCCGCAAGAATGCGTGGGACAAGGAACTTCTACGTAAGCAAAGAGGAGCCAATAAGGAAAGAAACAATAGACAACAGCGCCGCGTAATAATAATTATTAGGAAAGTAATGGAAAACAAAAGGGGTGCAATAGGCATTGTGAACAGTGAATATAACCCAAATTTAGGAACATTTTGAACCAAGAATCACGTTATTCGAGCCACGGGTTCCGTAAATATTATAAATGGTATAAATTGCATGCATGACGGCGGAGTTGAAGACATGGTGACCATTGTTGTACCTCTGAAAGTTTACAACAAAACGAGTTTTATTGAATATCCAGTGAATGCCTGGGTGGATTTTGGCCAAACTTACAGAAATTATAGGGAAAAATATTTAGATCAGGGCAAAATTAGTTACGGCGCGGGGGGGAATTTATGTAAGGCTTTAATAAATCAGTATCCAGTTCCATAGCATAGCGAGCTAAGAAAGAATTAAAAGAGCGACCGAAGATGTAAGTGACGTCATCACGAGTGGGGAAGACGGAAAATAAAGGTTTTTTGGAAAAAGGAAAATGGGAAAAGGGAATTCGGTAATGTGATAATTACAAACCAAAAGTTAATAAAGCTATGAAAGAGAGAGTAAGACGCAAGATGCCCCAAAACAGTGAAAAATGTAAACATTTTCGAACATTCATTATGGTGATGGGCATATGTTTGGAAAAAAGACAGTCACTTGGATTGTGTAGACCAACAATGCAAACTGGGTTACAGACAGAAACAGTTCGGATCGGAGGATGATCGCACGCGTTTTTATGTTGTGTTAAGTTTTTAAAAATTTTTGCGGAAGTGTCGTGTAAAACGTTGTTAAGTTATTTTGGTTGCATAAAAACAATTGTTGAGACTGAGTGTATCGAAAATTTATTTAAATTCATTTAGAAATTCACGAAAAAAAAAACGCATAGACAAAATTTACGCAAATTATGTGTCAGGAAATAGGAGCGTCGCGAAAGATATACATATCGCGAGATATAAAAATAATATTCAGGGAAGACGCGATTAAGACAAAAAAACAATAATTGTGGATGCATTGGCAAGAAAGGTCACGACAGAATGCGCACTCTGATGGATGGATGAGATTTTTCTTTGTATTGTAATTTCAGTGTGTATGTTTATTTTTTTCTGTGTGTTTATATATTCGTATTGTTATGTTTCGTATGTTGGAGGGGCAGATTATGTTAAGGAAAAGAGATATCAGCAAAAAAAAATCCTAAATTAAATGCATGAGCATCCCAATGGCTCATAATTGCCGTGATTCCATGTCCTTTTATTCTGTAGTGGTATGAATGTTGACCCAGGCACGAACGAAACGGACCCTTTCTTCAACTCCGTATGGAGTGAGCGCGCGGACTACGACACGGTAAGAAATAAACAATAGTACGAGCTAGCAGAGGTACGGGCAATCGATAATGTGGCACCCAATTATAATTCAGAGCTAGGGCAGGGCAAGATAGTGCGCGTGACGAGGAAAAGGTTACAATCGTCGTGAGGTTTTGTAAGAGAATATTACAGTGGCGCACTAGCGTGGGCCATCGTGGTTGATTAGAGGTAGTATATTGTTACATTGGCGCCGCGACGTGAGGCGTCGCGGTATCAAAGTAAGGGCGGAGAGAGAGAGAGAGGGCGAGATATTATTATATATTACATTGGCGCCGCAACGTGGGCCGTCGTGATAAGGGGTACCGGTTCGTCGTGCCAACAATTAAATAAAAAAACAACAAAAAAAACGGGTCAATACCAATATTAGTTATGTAACCATGGAAACGCGCAGCGGTAAGACGATTAACGTACGCGAGGCGTCGAAGTCCGAAACAATTTCTGCTTACGATGAGGGCGAGGACTACCAAAACATAGAAGAATGTACTGTAGAGGGGGAAGCCAACGTAGCAAGTGATGTGCGGGAGACGGTGACAGATCAAGGGACCGCGAGCAAAATTCCAAACGAAGAACCAGCAGTGGGAGAACCTACCCTCTCCATGATATGGCGCTTCATGGCCGAAACTAACGCCAGGTGGGAAAATAGTCTGCAGGAAATAAAGGCCGAAACTAGTGCTAGGTTGGAAAATAATCTGCAGGAAATAAAGGCCGACAACGTTCAAATAGCCAGGGAAAACGAAGAACGTAGTGTTAGGGTGGAAAATAATCTGCAGGAAATGAACGTTAGACTCGAAAGCAATATCGAAGAAGTAAGAGATCAGATACGAGGGATTAATTCCACGTTAGATAAAGTGCATTGTGAACTGCAATCCACTGTAGCGAGTATACGCGAGGAAGTGGGCGCGTTCAAAATTGAAACGGCCGCGCATTTGTCCAGAGTAGAACGGGAAGCGAGGGCAACTGAAGAGAGAATAGAAACTCGCTTTGCCGTTCAAGAGGTTGTCAACCAGCAGGTGAATTCTAACCTCAACGACGTGAAGGTGGTCGTAGGCGGTTTGCAGAATGAAATACAGTCGCAGCAAACGCAATTGTCGGACATCAGCAAGGGCGTAGAAGGGATTAAAAACGCCACGATGCGACAAGATGTTAGGTGGGACAGCTCGAAAGATCTATGAGCGAAATTGACGATAATATCAGGTCAACCGTGCAGGGCGAATTAGACAACCTAAAAATGACAGACAACGGGCAGACAAAAGAAATCGATGAGGCGATTTTACATAAGATCGCGGAGCTCGAACGACAGGTCAATACGGCACGTAGGGCAACAATAGGCGGTGCGATAGGGCATGCTACGTTGCCGAATTATTTACGGTTCCACGGCGAGAACAAGGAGCAGCCGTATTCATTTTTGACGGCTCTCGAAAATTATTTTACAGTTAATGGCATTCCCGAGGGCGTAAAACTTAGGTTTGTAGAAGAAGCCCTGAGTTCTTAGGCACAGTATTGGTGGTAGGCGTTGACACCGACGCCCAGAACGTATGAGGAATGGAGGGCCAAATTTTTAGATCGTTACTGGAACCAACATCACAAATTTGAGCTGAAGTATCGATTGATGTCGGAAAGGTTTCGCAAAGGGGGTTCCGAAAGCATGAGTGATTTTGTGACCCGAAAGGTTAGTGCTTTCAAGGTCTGTAGTGAGGAATTTAACCCCGTTGAAATTATTAGGATACTCATCAGACAAATGCCGAACGGATTTCGCAATTTTTTGTGGAACAACATGCCCGAAACAATAGATGCGCTGATTGAGCGAGTGAGCCGGTTTGATCAGGCGAACGATGGGGACGACCGCGACACACAAGACGGTCGAAATCAATATTCCGGTAGTGGCAACAATACCAACCGGTATAATAATAACAAGCGTAGGCAAGTTGAGATGTGCGCAATGGAGGTACGCGCCGAGAAAGAGCAGGGGAAAAACGAGAAGTCACAGGGCGGTCAGGCACCGCGAAAACAAAGGTCAAGGGATGGCCATAGTGAACGGTCATGCGCGGAACGGGCAGAACAGGACATAAAAGATTGCAACGTGGGAGATGATGGGGAAACGCGAGTTCAGTGGCAACAACGCAATAAAGTGGAAAACTAGATACGTTTGGGACGAGACGGTGGCACGAACCAAACGAAAATAAAGAAAATATTGTGACGGTCGTGGCAACGGCCAGCATTGTTGTAGAAGGGGACGATTTGCTACGGGAGGACAAAGCGAAAGGGGTAAGGCCGAGTATGTGCTTAGTGTTAAGAGGCACGTGTTATGGCATGGACGTGCAGGCATTAGTGGACTCCGGAAGCAGTGTAAGCGCAGTGTCGGAGGAATTTTGCGAAAAGGTGCGAAAGAGTGGACAGATATTGGTAGAGCTGCCGACGCGGAAGCTTCGTGTAGTGATGGCTAACCGAAAATTGGCAAATACCACGGGAAAGCAAGTTTGGTAAGAGCTGATTCTGGCAGAAATGACCATGGAAGTAGCGGCGATTGTGGTCCGAGGACTGATCCGCGACGTCATCATAGGGATGGACGCATTGGGGGCTTACCAAGCCGTCGTCGACGTAGGTACCAGGAGGGTTACGCTACGATCGAGAGGTTGTATTGGGAGCAGTCCAGTGGTCTTTGAAGTAGATGCGCCGGAGGTCAAAGGTTACGAAATACAGGCTACAGTGGAAGAGGTTCTCCAGGACGTGGATAAGGCCGTTAACGGTGTCATCGACCAGGAAGGCTGTCCGGGGCGAGTTCGCCAGTTAATAGAGGAGCACCTAGAGATTTTCGGGGATTCATCGGAACCAGTGAAGGGTTACAGATTTCAGTTAGTTTTGAAAGACACCGCACCGTTTTCCACTAAACAGTATCCCATACCGTGCAAGTACAGTGCACAAGTACGAGAATTGATAAGAGAAATGGAGCAGAAAGGCGTTGTTAAGAGAGCGATAACTCCGTATGTCAGTCCTCTGGTAGTAGTAATAAAGAACGGTAGCATTCGAATATGCTTGGATGCGAGAAAGCTGAACGCGGTCACGATCCCACGGTATGAAACGCCACCCACGATCGATGAAATGGTCGTCAAATTAGGAGGGGCAACGGTTTTCAGTGCGCTCGATTTTTCGTCCGCATATTGGCAGATTGAAGTCGAGAAGAAGAGCCAACAGTACATCAGTTTCAAGTTTGAGGGGACGGTGTACTCGTTGACGCGGCTGCCATTTGGGCTGAAGAATTCGGGGGCAGCGCTGATTCGTTACCTGAATGACGTAATCCCGGAAGAATTAAAAAACACGATAGTTATGTACGTGGATGACATTATTTTGTTTTCGGCTGATCTGCAATCGCACATGAGGAAATTGGAAGAACTGTTTCGAGTATTTAGAAGAAACAATTTAAAACTGAATTTGGAAAAATGCGAATTTTGTAGAAGAAAAGTACAGTTCATGGGACATGAGATTTCAAGTGAAGGAATGAAGATGCAGGAGACCAAACGGGAGATGACCCGAAACAATGCCAACGGAGGACGTTTCGAGTGGGGGACAAGGTGCTCGTCCGATCGTCTCATTCGTCCTCAACGGACCAGAAATTGTTTCGGAAGTTCTTCCCATTATATGACGGTCCGTACGTTGTAAGCAGAGTTTTAGAAAATAACAATGTAGTGTTATCTGATCAAGGCAAAGAGAAAGGCGTTTAAAATATTTATAATGTAAAGCTGTATAAAGATCTAAGATGACAGGTGGTAATAGCTAGGTAACCAATGTAAAGAAGTTGAGATGAGAATAGTTTCCAAAGTAGAGTGTACAAAGAATTGAGATGGATGGTGACAGAAATAGGTGACAAAGATGATAAAGATTAAATGTTAAAGAATAGGCTTTGAGGAAGAAAGATTAAAGTTTTAAAGGGTAGTTTTTAAGGAATAGGTTAAGATTAGTTGTAAGGAATAATTATAAGCAAGAAAGGAAGATTGTCTAAGTTAAGGCAAAGGTGGAAAAAAAAGGGGGTGACATTGTAGCGTGTGACAGTGCGACCATAGACGACGGTATGATGTGCAGCGCAACAGGGAGTGCAAGTGTTGGCAGGTGCATCCGTCGCGAACGAGAGTAGTAACTTGAAGCATTGTTAGCCCAAGGTCGAACGCACCAGTACAGCCGAGAAGGAAGTGCAGGTGGTAGCGGGTGCAGGGTCGCGCCGACAATAAACAAAGTGTAGACTTCGCAGTAAGATAGCAGTGATAGATGTCAACTCAGTATGATGACATCATGGACTGAGTAACATCTTAAGGCGGGGGAAGATGTAATGATTTGTGAGACTAGCCCGCAAGAATGCGTGGGACAAGGAACTTCTACATAAGCAAAGAGGAGCCAATAATTAAAGAAACAATAGACGACAGCGCCGCGTAATAATAATTATTAGGAAAGTAATGGAAAACAAAAGGGGGGCAATAGGCATTGTGAACAGTGAATAGAACCCAAATTTAGGAACATTTTGAACCAAGAATCACGTTATTCGAGCCACGGGTTCCGTAAATATTATAAATGGTATAAATTGCATGCATGACGGCGGAGTTGAAGACATGGTGACCATTGTTGTACCTCTGAAAGTATATAATAAAACGAGTTTTATTGAATATCCAGTGAATGCCTGGGTGGATTTTGGCCAAACTTACAGAAATTATAGGGAAAAATATTTAGATCAGGGCAAAATTAGTTACGGCGCGGGGGGGAATTTATGTAAGGCTTTAATAAATCAGTATCCAGTTCCATAGCATAGCGAGCTAAGAAAGAATTAAAAGAGCGACCGAAGATGTAAGTGACGTCATCACGAGTGGGGAAGACGGAAAATAAAGGTTTTTTGGAAAAAGGAAAACGGGAAAAGGGAATTCGGTAATGTGATAATTACAAACCAAAAGTTAATAAAACTATGAAAGAGAGAGTAAGACGCAAGATGCCCCAAAACAGTGAAAAATGTAAACATTTTCGAACATTTATTATGGTGATGGGCATATGTTTGGAAAAAAGACAGTCACTTGGATTGTGTAGACCAACAATGCAAACTGGGTTACAGACAGAACGAGTTCGGACGTGAGGATGATCGCACGCGTTTTTATGTTGTGTTAAGTTTTTGAAAATTTTTGCGGAAGTGTCGTGTAAAACGTTATTAAGTTATTTTGGTTGCATAAAAACAATTGTTGAGACTGAGTGTATCGAAAATTTATTTAAATTCATTTAGAAATTCACGAAAAAAAATTCGCATAGACAAAATTTACGCAAGTTAGGTGACAGGAAATAGGAGCGTCGCGAGAGATATAGACATCGCGAGATATAGAAATAACATTCAGGGAAGACGCGATTAAGACAAAAAACAATAATTGTGGATGCATTGGCAAGAAAGGTCACGACAGAATGCGCACTCTGATGGATGGATGAGATTTTTCTTTGTATTGTAATTTCAGTGTGTATGTTTATTTTTTTCTGTGTGTTTATATATTCGTATTGTTATGTTTCGTATGTTGGAGGGGCAGATTATGTTAAGGAAAAGAGATATCAGCAAAAAAAAAAAAAATCCTAAATTAAATGCATGAGCATCCCAATGGCTCATAATTGCCGTGATTCCATGTCCTTTTATTCTGTAGTGGTATGAATGTTGACCCAGGCACGAACGAAACGGACCCTTTCTTCAACTCCGTATGAAGTGAGCGCGCGGACTACGACACGGTAAGAAATAAACAATAGTACGAGCTAGCAGAGGTACGGGCAAGCGCTAATGTGGCACCCAATTATAATTCAGGGCTAGGGCAGGGCAAGATAGTGCGCGTGACGAGGAAAAGATTACAATCGTCGTGAGGTTTTGTAAGAGAATATTACAGTGGCGCACTAACGTGGGCCATCGTGTTTGATTAGAAGTAGTATATTGTTACATTGGCGCCGCGACGTGAGGCGTCGCGGTATCAAAATAAGGGCGGAGAGAGAGAGGGTGATTATATATATTACAATATTCTGTACTGTATATCATTGTACTTTTTACTCTCTCAACCTACCTCAATTATTACAATTATACAACCTACCTTTATCAACACATTTAAACTCAATGATTTCTTGCCACTTTGTATATAACACGGACAAAGAGCAATGCATGAGCATTGACATTCTTTACCACTTCAGCGAGGGCTTTCTTTCAAATGTTTAGACAGGGACATTACATAACCTTAATCAAACTCCAATGAATTTCGTAATAATTCTGGACATTGATGAAATGAGTAGTAGATCTCAGACGTCATCCTCTGGTGGCGCGCAGCTAAACTATTGGCATTGATGCACTCCTGAATCTGCGATGTAAAGCTAGGCGAAAAATGTCCAGAAAAGTCATTATTTTGAAAATATATTACTGTTTATGTTTGTAAATCATAGCCTATAGTACTCCTGGCCTTTAAAGGATGCTAGCACAATTTCATCGGCATTGGTTGAGTAGATTCAGAGATTACCGAGCTGAAAGACAACGCACTTCTGAATTTATATATTAGTGTAGAGTACACCGAGTATCGAAAAACACAGGGATGGTGACACATAAAGCGTAATAAATTCTAAACTACTATACAATTCGCACTATGTATTCCCAATAAACCGCACCAAAAATATTCTAATAAAGTCCACCAACAATGATTTTCTTGCTCTCTCCGTTTTTTGGAAAATTCAACAAAGCCACTTACGTGTGACCCGGACTGGCACACACGCGCCATACAACATTACGTAGGAAAACAATCTTTCAAAATTAAATTATCTTTTCACAACTTCATCCACAATACATTACACGACCGAACAGTATTTTTTTTAAATTTTGAGTTTCGATAATATCCATAAAATATATAGTTATTTACACAGAGTATGGAGAAACAAAGGAATAGTGAGACATAAATCCTAATGTACACTAAACTTGAAATAGTTCGCATTGTCAATTCCCAACAAACAAAACCAAAGATTATTCTAATAAACTACGCCAACAATGATTTTTTGCTCTCATCTATTTTTGGAAAATTGAAGAAAACCATTGAAGGTGTTTTTGGAATATTGAAGGTGTGATCCGGAATTCTGTATCCAAGTCATATAACAAAAACACACTTCGAAGGACGAAGAACTTTCAAATTTACATCATCTTTACAGAGCTTCAGCAACAATACATTACACAACCCTACAGCATTGTTTTAACTCATTGTCTTCCGACTCCCACTTTTCTTCGCTATTTCTAAAGATGTTTTATAAATAGTAGTAATAACAATAATAATAATAATAATAATAATAATAATAATAATAATAATAATAATAATAATAATAATAATAATAATACGTTTGAAGTTGAAAATAAATACATTTATTCAATGGAATTTTTTGATAGAATTGCGAGTTAGTAATAATTGAGTTTCTTGTATTTCATTGCATTCTTTTTGTTATCAGAATTAAAATTTTACAGTACAATAGCAAAAAGTATATTATTATATGAAATATACGAACTAAATTTTTAAAAAAAGAATGAAGATAGGGAATATTGGTGTGAGCGGAAAAGCGGTCCTAGGTCTGGGTAAGCATTCCTCCGTCATTCGAACACGTCCATTATGTGTAATCTCTACATCATATCTAATTCCTACATCATGCCTATTTCCTACATCATGCCTATTTCCTACATCATGTCTAATTCCTATGTCTTGTATAATCCATATATCATGTGTAATCAATACTTCATGTCTAATCCGTACATGTCTAATCTGTACATCATTATTAGTACGTACATCATATCTAATCCGCACATCATGTCTAATTCGTTTATCATGTCTAATCGGTACATCATATCTACTTCGTACATTGATTGGTTGATAGCTGCATCAAGTACTATGGTGGTGATCTTCCTCCGCTGGAAGGCCAGATACGGCGCAGACCTAATATCGGCTAACGGGGTTTTCCCCAACCAGATACCTCCCACCAGCGGGGCACTGTCTCAATCGGAACAAGTTATAAGTCCCCGCCAGGTCTCCCGGCATGTGGGTTAGTGTAGTGCGTGTTTGTGCGAAGAGTCGCGCGGTCTATGGCCCGATTTTAGCGTACTGCTCCTCCATTCACCTGGTATTGATCGGAGAAACCACGGAAAACTACCGATCAGTGCAGTGAGCCTGTAGAATTCTCCTCCAGAGAGAGACTGAATTCGACCTAGCTGAAAAGCTAGTGTCGAAAATCCTGTCGCCGCACATTCATGCCCAACCTTGGTTTTGTTGGCCAAAATTCCAAGAATCAATGTTTCAATTTAGGGATTTTTATGTGACGATAATCCTGCCGCCGCCGGGACTCGAATATAGAACCTCTCGGTGAGACGCGCTGCAGTGAAATTAGTTGACGCACGAAGCAACCCCTTCTTGTAATTCCTACATCATGTAAAACCTTACATCATGTCTAATCCGAACGTTATGTCTATTCATTACATCATGTCTAATCGGTACATCATGTCTTATCCGTACATCATGTCTAATCCCTACATCATGTCTAATCCATACATCATGTGCAATCCCTATGTCACCTCTAATCCCTAAATCATGTCTAATCCTTGCATCATGTCTATTCCCTACACAATGTGTAAGCCCTGCATCATGCCTAATTATTCATCGTGTCTAATCTCTACATCATTCTCATCCCTACATTATGATCGATTAACACATCATGTCTGATCGCTACATCAGGTAAAATTGCTACATTATATCTAAATACTACGTCATATCAAATCGCTACATCATGTAGAATCCCTATATCATGTCTAATCGTTAAGTTATATCTAATCGCTACATCTTTTCTAATCTTTTCAGCATGTCTAATCGCTTAATCATCATATGTAATCGATACATCATATCTAATTGTTACACCATATCTAATCGCTACATCATGTCTAATCCCTACATCATGCCTAATCCATCTGTCATATATAGTCCATATATCGCACCTAATACATGCGTCATGTCAAATTATCATGTCTAATCCACACTTAATGCATAATTTGTACATAATGTCTAATCCATACGTCGTGTCTTTGCATACATCATGTCTAATTCATACATCACGTCTAATCCATACATCACGTCTAATCTGAGCATCAGGTCGAATCCATACATCATGTCGAATCCATACATCATGTCGAATCCGTATATCACGACTACCACCTACATCGTGTCTAAATCTTCTATTGTTTACTTACTACTATTTATAATTACTTTCACTATTACACACAACTATTATTTATAATTATTTTCACTTAATTTAATTACGACTCAGTTACTTGGTTTGCAAACATAACCATTATTTATCTAATTATAACAATTATTTGTCGATATCTGTAACTGTGCGGAATGAGGCTGGGACAAACTAACAGAGAAATAATACCCATTACTTTATGATGTGTCGGTGTGTGACCGATCAATATCGTACCGCTGGCGGTCGACCGCGCAGCGAATCGAATGCAGTCAGGTGGATATCGAGGTGGCAGGCGGGAGACAGGGGTCGAGAAGGGACCTTCATAGTTTACACACGGCAGAAGACGCAGAGACGTGTAGGAGAGTTTGTTGCGTTGGAAGTATCACGAATATGTGCATGTGAAAGAGCAGTGCTCCGTCTACCGCGTTTAATCTTTCTGTTGCGAAAATAAACTGTTCTTGACGAGGTTTCGTCTATATTCTGTGAGTTAGGGAAGACAGTCTGATGAAAGCTACAAGTCTGTAATGTCATAAAACTATGATAAATTTGTTAACGTAAGTATATTATCTTGTTATTATTAAATCAATGCAGCCCAGTTGTGTTTCACCAAAAAGAAAATGTCACAAAAATATTGTAAAGGAAAAAGCTAGATGAAATAGAGTCGCTTGGTAATTTATCGAATAATAATAATAATAATAATAATAATAATAATAATAATAATAATATATAAGGATAAACAACCACCACAATTACAATATATAATATTTTTATACATAAATTTGCATAAATTTAGAAATTTTAAAACTCTTAAATGTTCCAATTTTGTCTGTTTTTTTATGAACATTCTTTAAATAAATGCAGTCCCATATTAAATATTTTATTCACTAGCCCCCAAACATTCTTTTGACTCTAATTTTTTAATAGACTTTCACTCAGTCAATATAAAATATGTTATATGTACATTTGGGAAATTTAAAAAAGTTTAAAATATTTCATATTCCTAATTTACTACCCAAAATCTACATTCCTTCAAACAAGCTCATCTTAAATCTGTTAGAAAATTTTTAAGTCATACTTCAGGACAGTTGTTTAATTAATAAAACAAATAAAAAATAAAAGATGAGATTGTTTCAAGAAATGTACATTCAGGGTAGTAAACATTTGGAATTAAATAAATTAGAACCTTTTACTGTCTCGTATACATACGTATATACGGCATAATATAAGTAGTATAGAGAAAGTTATGTGATGCTAAGGAAAATCGATTTCGCGATTTCAACGGAAATATACGTTTTGGGGTCCCATGACACCGAACAAGTGTTATTTTTTCCAAAACGTCCGTCCGTCCGTCTGTCTGTCTGTCCGTCCGTCCGTCTGTAAACACTACTAGCGCCTAAACCACGCGTACGATCCTTTCCAAATTGATGAATCCCCAGTCCATCTGGCTTTTGTTGAAGCTTTGAAATTTTGAAAAACATTCTTTAAAATTTCGAGGTACTTTGCATAAAGTCCCTTGGACATTTTCAAAATTTTCTCAAAAAGTCTCCAAATTATTTCTTTACATTTCTTGTAATAATAGAGTAATATGCGTTTATAAATGTGGCATAGGTCCGATTTTCACTGTTAATTCTAAATTTTCGAAAATTTGCAGAAGTTTGAATTTTTTCGGCGTCTTCCTACAACTACAAAATTAAAGACAGAGATTATTCCTTCAAATGAAATTTGTTGTGCATAAATAGTTCTTTCAATGAGTTCTTGTACATTGTTCTGGAAATTTTAGTAGTTTTCGTGCAAGGTTTCAATTTTTAAAAATTACAAAAAAAAAAAAAAGATTTTCACAAAAATATATCCAAATATTTTTTTTACATTTTTGGTAGGGTTAGTGCCAAACAAACCCTATACGATGGCATTAACGCCATATTGCTCTATTATTTTGTTGGAATTCTTTTGACTTCTCTAGCGTCGGTAATATTTACACTAGACACTATTTCTTTATTTTATTAGATATCTGAGTATATGTGCTTTAAATAATGTCAATTAAAGAGTTTGGAAATCTCAACAGGTTTCTGTCAAAATGAGATGTATTTTTCGCATTCTCAGAAATGCTCAAACGCCATTTTCTTAAAAATGGTTTCAAATTTTTTCTTCAATTTTTTTCAATGCACTGTTTAATATGACATAAAGTTCATTTTGGTGAATTTTCTTGTTTTTTCGAAAATTACACCAATATAATTTTTTTGAAATATTTCTCGCGTCATTAATATGAAGATTTCCATCAATTTCTATACTGTAACGATACCGAATTTTATACCCCGGCTCATCGCACACAAAATGTTGCGTAATCACGCACTGGCGCTTTTGCGTCTTTCCTGAGCCGTCGGGCGGCTGATTCGTTACGCACAACTGCTGTCGCGACATCTCGGCGCCAAGCAAAAACGGGGGGACTGTGTTTGTTTTCGCCAACGCCGACGCGGGTCTATCCCTGGGGATCTAGCTGGGAAGGGGGGCTGCGCAGTTTGGAAACTCTGGGAGGGACCACCTGCGTTTATTTACGAAAAGTGTGCAAGTGAGAGCGCCTCATGGAAAATTCCGCTCGACACACCGACGAAACGCAAGATATTATTGGACCAAATTTAAGTAAGACGTAAGAACCTTTTGCCAATAGAAGCACATTTTAGAAAAATTTTGGAAACTTCTAGAACATTTGGGAAACTGGGGGGGAGAAAAAGGCTTGCGAGCGCTGGCATGCGCCGAGCAGCCAGATCAGAACGGTGTGAGAGATCCCGGTAGGCGGAGCAGAAGGGTAGGAGAGGTGAGCGCTGAGGTGCGCTCAGCTCACAGAGCAGTAAAGCCGGAGAAGGGCAGTGTCCCTTTGTTTTAAATTGAGGACGAGTAGTTCCTCCTATTGCTCATTTGTCGAATATATTCTCTTTTGATCTCTGCCGATCACGCCCGCTTCGCCCGTCACAATTCACGCGACGAGTATAATCGCGTTACTGGACTCCTGAATCTTGAGCTGTCGTCGCTTTTGGGTCGTCGCTTTCGTCGTCTTCATCACTGCACCACCGCCTTCACCGCCGCCGCCGCCGCCGCCGCCGCCGTCGCCGTGGCCACGCTGCGTCACCGCCTTCGCCACCGCCGCCGACGCGGGACTCAAAGGGCCTTCCCCGACACCCACGGGACACGCCGCCTGGTGTGAGGTTCGGCGACCTGTAGAGGTTGCCCACCCCAGCGGACCTGCCTGCGAACGGTGACTGTGTTTTGATTGTCGAGCTGCGGCAAGATCTTCAGTGCGCCCTTCAGGCGCGACGCTTGTTTAAAGAAACTCTTATCAAGGAAGTGCTCGCCGTGCGTTGGCGACTTCCTTACATTATTAAGTTCCATGTAATACAGTAGTTTTATAGCATTAAAAAATAGAAGTAATTATTCAGACCTTGATTTTTTGTATGCTTAAAATTTAAGTTTTTTCATTAAAGTCCATTTGTGTTCTCAATAATTTTATTTTAAATTCATCATAATTTTTTTTAAATATCCGTCCACCATCTATTCTTCTTTACTCTACATGCTTCCTGAGCTAGCCGGCCACACGAGCCCAGGTAAGCAAAGGTAGGTCTGGGAGACCGGGTTCGGTGCAATACATTATTGTTATTGTTTATGAAAGTACTTCAAATCACTTCTATTTAAGTTTTTCGATAACTCAATAGATTTCTGTGAAAAGAGCTTCAAATTTCGCATTTACAGTAACGCTTAATCGCTATCTCCTTAAAAACGGCTTCAAATTTTTCAATGAAAATTGCTATTTCGGACGACGTGACAGTCTTCCGTAATATTCTTAAAATTTCATTTAGTTCTACTATTTAGAAACAGGAAAGTTGCGAAAATTAAAAAAAAAAAAAATTGGCTCGCAATAGATAAAAGCAGGTAAGAAGGTGGGACAAGACTACAGTGCCAGTCCACACCAACGAAATTAGAAAACTTTACTACGAGAAAGTCTGGGCCATTCTGTAGGATCTCTAGTTTATTCTGATTTTCTATCCCGAATATACATTACATAGTTGATAAGCCGTCCATTTTGTATACTTTTAATACTAGCACCTTCTTCTCTTCCATTCTCCTCTCCCCCGCTTTGTGGTCTACTTCCCACCATTCTAGAAGATGGCAGCTATCTTAGCTGTTCATCTCTTTATTGTATCCTGACATGTTATAAAGGTGTAGGTATGATCTACGTTGCTTGAGCAGTAAGTTATTTTTAATTTTATTATTGGATTATTTATTTCATCTCAATTGCGAATATTTTTGTTATAGTTGTCTTTATATTATTATTTCAATTTTTACTTTCTCGCATACGGGAGTAATATAGGTAGTATTGAGAATGTTATGTAATGCTGAGAAAAAACGATTTCGAGAATTTAACGTAAATACACGTTTTGGGGTCCCTTGATACAGAAAAAGTGTGTTTTTTTCAAAACGTTCGTCCGTCCGTCTGTCAGTCCGTCGGGTGTGTGTCCGACCGTCCGTCCGTCTGTCCGTCCGACTGTCCGTTCCTCTGTCCGTCCGTCTGTCCGCCCGCCTCTGAATGTTACTAGTGCCTAAACCATACGTACGATCTTATCCAAATTGAAGAATCCCTTGTCGATCTGGCTGTAGTTGAAGCTTTGAAATTTTGAAAAACATTCTTCAAAATTTGCGGGTAATTTTCATGATGCCCCCGGACATTTTCAAATTTTCTCAAAAACGGCTAAAAATTTTTTCTTTAAAATTCTTGTAAAAATAAAGTAAATTTTCTCAAAAATGGCTCCAAATTTTTTCTTCAAACTATTCCAACAGACAGTGCTAGTTGTATTGTTTTATAAGACATAAAATTAATTTTGGTATATTCTTTTGTTTTTTCTAAATTTACACAAATGAAATTGGTTTTGAAATATCTCTCACGCCATTAATACACACATTTCCATCGATCTGTATGCATTATTACATTTGCGAGTGCAATTGCATTAAATGACGTCAAATACAGCTTTTCGAAAACATATCAATCATATAAATCATTATGAATTATCATAAGATTTCTTCTACCACCACGGAATGTATTTGATAGAATAATAAATAGGGCGTGTTCGTTATTAATATTGAGTAAGTAGGGTCCAGCGATAAATTATAAAACGACGCAGATATTGACCCAGCCATTGGCGATAATTCATGAAAGTGTTTAATGATAAATATTGTAAACATGATCGTACCAAGTTTCGCCCGAATATGGTTATATCAGCTTTGTATAGAACAGGGAGATCATTTGCAACAGACGTGTTTTTGTCGAACGATCAAAAATGTCACTGCAGTGTCCTCTCCGTGTACATCTTTCGCGTTCTGTGTGTGATCGCTTGGCGCGTGGCTGCTCGCAGGCTCCGGTGACGAGGCAGTCCGATGTGGAGGTCATCTCGACGCTGGAGCTGCACGCCAACTCCTCTGGCTTCATCACCTGCCGCGCCGCCAACGAGCTCGACGACAGCGTCAACGAGACCATCAGCCTGCAGGTCACCGGTGAGCCACGCGTCCGTCGACTGAGAGCAAGCGTAGCTTATGCCCGATCCACCGTGCCCACAATGACACATTTGGCAGAAATCTTACCTAAGCTTGGTAACTCAAACCACAAATACTGGGACATATCTAGTACGAATTCCTTATAAATCGTATTCAGAGAAAACCCGAGATGGTTAGTCATCATCTCTAGTTGGTTGTTTACCAACTCGATTTGTTTAGGTTTACGTCGGGTTGAATTAACCATGCATGTGTGGAAACAGTGGCTTTATTTATCTCAATGATCTCAATAATTTCTCGAATCTCCTGTCGAAAAACTTGTTAACACGGCTTTTCTTTCTCCCAAGATCTTCCTCTTTCTTTCTCGCCGAGATCCCGGCTTTCCACTGTATAATGCAGATCTATGGTAATGTTACTGAAATAAGTGAACTCGAATAGCAGTTAGAATGCAATTTTATTCGTAGTCAATACAAATCGACGGTGTGGTGTTCGCAGACATGCCGGGCCCGCGCTTCCTGGAGGCGTGGGGGCCGGAGGCCGAGCCGCGCGACGACCTGCACCTGTGGTGCGGGGCGCTGCGCGAGAACCACACCGAGTGGCCGCACTGGCGGCGCAGCGAGCTCTGGGACGACAAGCGTAAGTGGCGTTCGCGCGGAAGGCGACGCGTCGCGTGCCTCTGCGCAGGGGATCCTCACCTCAGATGCTTATGACACGTTGTCTACGTCAGTGGTTCCCCGCGGGGGTCAGGATCGACGCCCTGAGGGTCGATGGAACTTTAAAGCGATTTAATGATGATCAAAATGTCGAAAGCGGGTGGAAAGCCGGACAGATAACAACAAAATAAAAATGAAGTTGTGAATTGCTTCTTACATAAAACTTTAAAACATGCCTGCTTATATTTGTAAATATTTTAAGTTTAAATTATAATTTTGCAAAATATAACATAATCTAGTAAAGCATATTGAAAATTTTTTATTCACATTCTAATTGTTATCTAGTTACTTAAGTGCAAGTTATTTGATTCATGGTAATGCATGCTGTATTTTATAGAAAAAGTCGAGAGTGTCGATGAAGCAGAGCATTCTCTTAACCCTCAATTGGCCTAGGGAGTTTTTGTTACATAACCAGCGTTGTGGTGCCATTTTGATCGCACGCCTTTTTTTCTTTTCATTACGAAAATTTGTAAGAAATTTTAAACTATTTCTGTTTTATAACATTTTTATAAGATTTTAAAAATTATTTCGATAAAATAATTCTTATTTAATATATTATTTCGTAATTTAATAATAATTAACTCTATGACAATTACTTTTAAATAATCATAAATAAAACGTTATTTTTACCTATATTTTGCTTCAATCTAATTTTCTTGGTAATATCATTTTCTAATACACATATTTAAGGATAAAATATGAACATTATTGTAAAAATAGACTCCTAGACATTTGATACAAATGTTTGGCTGATATCCATGACACATTGACCAGCAACATGAATCACAATGTTTGTTTGTTTTTCGGACAATTTTTCTGACATATTCCGCTCCGCTTCATTTGCCTGGCTATTTGTGGATTACGTTCTGGACCGCTATTAGATATCTTCAATATTACTGAAGTGGTTTCACGATGCTTTCTAGTTAGGTGCACGTTCAAGAGCGTTGCTCATGTGAGGATCGGCAAGTTGACATATCAGAATCTTCAAGAATTATTGCAATGACATTCATACCCATTTTTTAAGTCTGCAGTGTCACTATGATTTCTCTAAACCTCTTGCAATCATTTACAGATGGCTATAGAATGGTCCATGTCAGTACAAGGCATAATGTTTTATGAAAATGTCATTACAGTTGCGTAACTGACGTGGTGGTGCCGCTGTAACCCTTAGAAATATTTTTAAACACGCCACTCCAAAACAACTGCACGAAATTCAACAGTATTTCTCAAATCAGTGGATAATCACATTATTTGAAGGTAAACAGCATACCAAAGTTCTCATTTGAAAAATTGACAGAATATTCAACTTCAAAATTTGAGTGAGCTCAAAATTGCACCACGATGCCTATTGAGGGTAAGAGAGGTTGATGAAGGAAACAGTTTGGGAAGCCATGGTCTCCGTCTGCGGTGGGGTGGTGCGCACGGGGCTGCGTGCGCGTGTGGGGTGCGAGGGAAGACGAAGGAAGGGAGGTGCGAAGGAAGGGAGGTGTGAACGAAAGGCTGTGCGCGCGGGAGGTGGTGCGAGGGGCGTGGCTGAGAGCGGTGCGCATGGGGCTATATGCGCGCTGGGCAGTGTGTGCGCGTGGTGGTGCGCACGGAAGGCGGTCGACGCGCGAGGCGGTGCGCTAGGGACGTCACTGAGGGCGGTGTGCGTGTGGATGTATGCATGGGGAGCGGTAAGCGCGCGTGGAGAAAGGCAAGCGAGGCTGTGTTCACGTTAGGCGGTGCGCTGGGGTCGTTGCTTAGTACGCGCGGGGGTTGCGCGCGGGGCAGTTTGCGCGCGTGGAGGTGTGCGGAACAGGCTGCGCGTAGGAGGTGGTGGCTGGAGGAGTAGCTAAGGGCAGTAAGCACGGGGCTGTATCCGCGCGGAAAGGCGTGTGCGCGTGGACATGCGCATAGGGCGCTGTGAACCCCAGGCGGTGTGAACGGTAGGCAGTGCGCGCGGAAGGCGGTGCGCGCGGTAGGCGGTGTGCGCGGGAGGCGGTATGCGCGGGAGGCGGTGCGCTGTGGCTGTTGCTGAGGGCGGTGCGCGGGGGCGCAGGCTTCCAGATGACGCGCTCCAACACGACGCTGTCGCTGCGCTCGCAGCTGCGCATCAACCCGGCGTCCGTGGCGGACTCCGGCTCCTACCTGTGCTCCCTGGGGTTTCCCCCTAACGAGAACTCTGTCACGAGCGGGGCACCGCCCCACCCGGTATAAGCTCTAAGCTCCCGACCGGTCTGTCGGAAAACGTAGTAGTGTTGTGCATGCTAGTGTAAGTGTGCGTTTAGGTGGAGAGGATAGAACAACACAAGGAAGAGGAAGGAAAAATTGCGTGCGGTCCGTGGCCCGTTTGTTAGAGCAATGCTCCGCCATTCACCTGGTGTTGATCGGAGAAACCACGGAAAACTACCGATCAGAGCAGCCGGCCACTAGAAGTCTCCTCCAGACAGCGACTGAATTCGACCTAGCTGAAAAGCTAGTGTCGAAAATCCTGCCGTCGCACATTCATACCAAATCTCGATTTCTTGGCCAAAAATCCAACAATCGATTTTATATGCCCACAACAGTCCATAAATTGTTGATTCACAGTGCATAAAATATTGACACATTGCTTTTGTCAGTTGGAAAAAAGTCCAAGGAAGACCAAGAATCTTGTAACAAACTAATAAAAACATATATGCAAGACTTTGCGCGCAAAACATGTCGCACCGAAAAAATGCAAGATTTTTTTGCGAATATTGGTATCGCCAGATCCGCTAATGTCTAGCGTTTGTAAATTACCCCCAAGGAAATTCCAATCATTGGAACCTCACCTGCAATTGAATTACAGAAACAACCAAGCTTTGATTGCCAAATTGAAATAACAGTAAATGAAAGCAGTGAGGATGAAACCGAACGCTCTGATGACGAATATTAAGCTGATTTTTGAATGATGCGTGTTTGTGCTGCATTTTTGTACTTCCATTAATACAAAAACTGATTTTGAAATTTCCTTTTATTATTCTGCAATTTGTCCATCTATGTTTCCGAAAAATAATGTCAAATTTGAAATTAGCGAGCTCGAATACTCACCCACACAAAATGTTATCAAAATTTAATGGGTTTTTCCAAATTTGGTCCGCCATATTGGATCCGCCATTTAGTTTTGGCTACTAAATCGAGATTTCGCATCAGTGTGCACCGTCAGAACTCAAACCTAGGACCTCCCGGTCAGAGGCGCTGCAGTGACATCAGTTGATGCACTGAGCTACCGCTTCCAGTCCCATCATTATGCAGATGATGATAGGTTGTATTTGTATTTAAGTGTAATATGCATTGGAAATTTTGCGGTGGCGGGTCTAAAGGATGTTTTATATTAACCGCAAAGCCGTATGGCAGGAGCCTCGCCGTCAACTAGGAAATGCGTGAACGAAACGAGTCAAATTGACCTAATCGATTTTCCCCCATAGCCTAACTTCATGTAAGCACGTTAACAGTTACTACGTTTTGAATCACATGCTATTAAACAGCGTATTCCTCACGTGTTCTATTAATTCATTTTCTTAGCACATGAAAAATGACAAAAAAAGGAAGAAAAAAAGAGAAAAAAGAAAGGCAAAAAGAAATAAAAAGGAAAAAAAGAAAAGAGAAATGAAAAATAGAAAAAATAATAAAAAGGAAAAATAGGGGGAAAAGGAAAATAGAGAGAGAAAAAGAGGAAACTCCCGCTGCAGCGCGGCCTTACCTTTCCGCTCTCACTTCCTCTTTCTCACCTCAGCCCCCGCCCGAGCGCCAGACGCTCTCGTGAATGGATCCTGCCCTGCCCTACCCTGCCCCGCTCGGCCCCGCCCTGCCCCTCCCCACCCCTCCCCTCAATGCTCTACACTCGATCCCGCCGCGAGGCGTCGGCGGCGTCGGCGCCGCGACGCTAGTTGTGGCTGTGGGGGCGGCCACGCGGCGCTTCCGTGCTGAGCGCTTCGGAGCGGCGATGCGTCATCGGGGCAGAGCTGACGGACCTCTTGGGCGTATTTTGACGCCACTTCCGGGTACGCTAGCGTCGACGCATGAAGATCCACAACACTGTTCGGGAAACGTCACGCATATGAATAATTCACTTACAATTTGTCTGCGCGTAGGTGTTACAAGGCAATACTCATTTCAATATATCATGCTACTAGAATGTGAAGATTGTGAAGCTAAATAACTAAAGAGGATGAAGGGGAAGATGTGAAAATCAAACTTTCAAACTGAACAAAACGTTCAGGAAATGGAGTGGGGAGAAGGAAAAAAGAGCTAGACACAAATATGAGAGACGGTAGAGAATAGGGAATTGCAAGTGTGGTGCGGGGAAATGGAGCAACGGTGACGACGGGAGCAGCCGCGCGCAGTGCACCAGCCCGCTGGGCCGCCACGCTGCACCTGCCCAACGCCTCCTACTACCACACGGGCGCCTACGCCTGCGTGCGCCACGCCCACCCACCCGACTCGCTCGACCCGCCCAAGCACCTCGTCGACATCTACGTCTACGTCGCAGGTACGCGCCCCGCCTCCGCCCCCGCCCCCGCCCCCGCCCTCGCCTGCCTTCTTCTGTCTATAATTGATCTATTATTTTATACCTTAGTGTCCAAACACGTAGAACGCTGGCACCCCGACGCCTGCATCCGCTGATGATAATCAGCACTGCTCGACCAGGAAGGGCGGACACGTATCACGCTGATTCGATAATTAAAATGATTGAAGGCGTTGTCATTGTCAACAATACTATTTATTTCAATAAGAGCAGCTTTCGATGACTTAGTCATCATCATCATCATCATCATCATCAGTTTTCTGCTGTCTGGATGTCACAAAAACGACTACTCGTTTTATCGTTCAACTAAATCCACACATTGAAAGAAGTCAACTTCAACTTGAGGGCAAAATGGAAAGATTTTTTTACTGAGAAATTACTGAAATAATTTTAATATTGTACATCAGTCCTGCTCTTCAATATTAGCATAGAAATAATTTTCAACATAACGAAAAATGTTTGGACAGAAACCAAAAGAAGAGGTTGAGTCAGTTCGAAACAAGCTGTTCATATTTTAAACATTCCATGTAAGTGTATAGAAGTTAAAGAATTATTAAAAAAGCAAAAAAAGTAAAAGTTACTCGGTCAACTAAGAAATATTGTTGAAAATAATTTAGCGATTAAGTTCAATAATAAAATGGAGTCAAATCAAAGAATGTTATCCAAAGATAATTCCAGTGAAGAAGACGATTGGGATGCTAGTATAATAATAAATTATTGCATTCAAGCACACGATAGTGAGATTAGTATATGTACAATTAATAATTATTCAAAAAGTATCATTATTATACAAAGATCACTTTTTCCCCCCCGCCGTCCGTCACTATTTTCACAAAACATTTCTGGCAACCTTATTGACACACCAAAAATAACACGATGGAATTATAGTTGAAATAAAAGATGCAATCCTTTTTTTAAATGCTTCATTTAGCTGATTCGATGACTTCTAACAAGGTGATGGTTCTTTAACACTTGGCAGCATTTAAAATTCCTGCTAACATTGACTAATGAAACTAATTGGTTGAATCCGGCTAGGTTTCACAACAGCACACCCATGTCCTTACTTCAAGGTAAAACCGTATTTCGAAGCGTCCGCACAGGTATCGTTTTCCGCTTCCGGCTCAAACGCAGCTCGTGTTCTCGCCTTCATGACATTCTCCCCGGCCCATTTGATTCGGGAAAGCGGCTTTATGTGTGCAATGGGGCATGTAATAGCGTTTTATGGCTACCTGCCAGTAATGAGGACCATACTGAGAACGCACAGAGATGCATGACATTTCAATTTTACTGTAATGGGGCATTGCCAATCCCGTATTGCGACCTGTCATGAATTATGCCGCAGTCAGTTTTGGAAGAAAAGTACTAATATGCCTAAACACGTACAACAGCACTTACTTCATCGTTTTACCTGTAACGAATATGTAATGTTCCAATAATAGGTCGACATATTTGCCAGATAGTTTGGTGAACATCAATTTTGAAAATCGTGCCAACGCTTTATCCGCTAGGGGTGTTCACGGACAGACGGACAGACGTTTCGCCATAAACCAATTTTTCAGTATGAACGACCCATAAAAGTTATTTCTGACAACGTAACATGTTACAGGAAATAATTTACAATATGATGTTAGGGGAAGATATATCTTCTTCGTCGGTACCAGGGAGTAATTATGCGAGTTTTTCTGTCGAAAAATCTTTGTTTTATTGCCACAGCATTACCATACTTTCTTTTTACAACGTAAGAAAGGGATATACCAATGATGTTACGGAATGAAACAAACTTCCTCGTACTTATGCAAAACAGATCATTTTTGTAATTCCGAAATTAATTTTATCCATAGAGAACTTATGAGGAAAATCCGTTAAAAATTGTGCTTTTTGAAGACTGTGTTACATATCCACTGACCACATTGTTACGTGTTCATAACCGCAGAATAAACCTTATCTCTCCCTTCCTTCATTACGCAGTTCACTTCCCTTCGTGGTATCTACAATTCAGAGTTGCCATATTGGGGAATTTTGTGCCGAAAATGATGTTTTTTCCTTAAGGGAAAAAATGGGAAATTTCAACCGGAGTCGAGATATTACTCTCCTAATAAATATGAATAAAAAAGAAACAACAGACGTTCTTGTCTCTCATTTTTATATATCAAACAGAGAATAAAATTTGGGCTTAGTGAAAGAAAAACATGAGAAAAAGATCAACTGAAGGACGATGATTGTTCGATTTGAATTATTTGAATTTAAGGAAACAGCGAGTGAAATAGTCAGGGTCAGTGAAATAGTCCATAGTTTGGAGAATATATTTCGTTTCAACGTTGGGGACTTTTGTTTCATTGGAGAGGTTATGAGGGGAAATTCCGTATTAGTGATGGGGAAAGAGCTCGCAATACACCTGGCAACTCTGCTACAATTCACTCTCTGCTCACGTATTGCTTTGTGCTCGCCGGACGCTTTGCTTCTAGGATGAATTCATAAAAAAGTTCAAGATAAAACGAGGAGGGTAGAGAATAGACCATTGCGCATCTCCCAACAATGTAGTTGACTACTCACGGTTCGAATGTCACGACTCGTAAACTCTCAGATAGACGAAATTTTTAAATAAGTTACAGAAAGTAAACTATTCTAATTGTTCCGTAAAAATACAAATTTATGGATCACACTGAACTGTAAATTTCTATGGGATTTCGTTGTTCCATACAGGGGTAATAATACTTAATCATTAAATTGTTTCACCCGAGTGGTGTGGAATTTCCTTGGTGTGGGCTAGCTTCAAGGTTTTGCTCCATCCTCTGGCCAGCGCCATCAATCGTCACCGAAAGTACATTTTCTTGTCATTTCTTAACTTCTCCCTTTCTCAGTGTTTGAGCGTTTTTGAAAATGCGGAATTTTGAGCTTATTTGTACAGAAAACGGTTGAGTTTTCGAGAAGCTTTATTTGACATTATTTAAAGCACGTGTACTCATAAATATAAGGTGAAGAAATAGCATTTAATGTAAGTATTATCGACATGAGAGACAAGTCAAAAGCTTATATATTTAAAATTTATGAAAAAACTAAGAATAGAGGAAAATCGCGTTCATGTCATGGTTCAGGCCCCATTTGGTACTAACCCTACATACAATTTAAAAAAGAATTGGGAGCAGTATTTGAAACAATCTTGATTTTGTAAATTTTTAAAATTGCAAATTATGCACACACTTTTGCACGAAAACTATTCAAATTTCCTAAACAATGTATATGACAAGATTGAAATAAGTATTTAAGTAGAAAAATTTTCCAATTGAAGGAAAAACGTCTGTCTTCAATTTTGTAGTTTTAGGAAGAGACCAAAAAATACAAACGTTTGCAATTTTTGAAAGTTCAGAGTTAACGGTGAAACTCAACTAGAGCCAGATGTATTGGAGATTTTTCAATTTGGAAAAGATTGTACGTGTGATTTAGGCGCTAGTAATGTTAACAGACGGACAGACAGACAGATTGACTCACGGACAGACAAACGGACGGACGGACGGACGTTTTGAATAGAACCAGTTTTTCGGTATCAGGGGACCCTAAAACGTGTATTTCCGTTGAAATCTCGGAATGGAGTTTCCGCAGGAATACATTACTTTCTCTATACTACGTATATTACTTCGTATATGCGTGTATGTACGAGAAAGTAACTAGAGGTTCTACAGAATGGGACAGCCTTTCTTGTAGTAAAGTTTTCTAATTCATATGGTGTGAACTGGTACTGTACAGCCTTTCCTTTCCTTCTTGCCTGCTGCCATCTATCCCCGCCCAAAGTATTTTCCCATTATTTTGAAAATTTCTTAACTTTTCGGTTTCCACATAGTAAAACCGAAATATTATTTAAAGAATATTAAATAAGGCTTGTTCTAAATAGCAATTTGTTCTAAATAGCAATTTTTATTGAAAAATTTTGAGCCGACTTTAAGAAAAAGGTGTTAAGCTTTACTCTAAATGCAAAATTTAGAGCTCTTTTTCATAGAAGCTGTGAAAAAACGAAGAATTGTAAACAGTGGTATTACCACTGTCCGTTAGAAAAGTTTGAGGAAAAAATCAGGAGCCATTTTTGAGAAAATGGCGATTGAGCACATCTGAAAATGCGGAATTTTGATCTCATTTTAACAAAAAACTTTGGAGTTTTTGTGCAACTTTATTTGAATTTTCCAAAAACTTCATTTGAAGTGATTTGAAGAACATCAACTTACTAATTGAATAATCTACATTAACCCATTGAAATGTGCATATTAACGACGTGAGAGATATTCAAAAAATACATTTGTGTAAGTTTTGAAAAAAAATGAATGCAAGAAAATAAGCTTTACGTCTGGTTTTACCACTGCCTCTTAGGAAAGTTTGAGTAAATAATTGGGAGTCATTGTTGAGAAAATGGCGATTGAGCACATCTGAGAATGGGGAATTTGGAGCTCAGTTTAACAAAAAACTTTCCATAAAGGTTCTCGAAAACTCAACAGTTTTCTGTTAAAAGAAGCTCACAATTCCGTATTTACAGAAACGCTTAAACACCAGTTTCTAAGAAATGACTCCAAATTTTTTTTCCAAACATTTCCAAAGTATAGTGGTAATGGCATTGTTGAATATGACTTAAAGTTTTATTTCTGTACATTCTTTTGTTTTTAAAAAATTACACAAATATATATTTTTATATCTCTCTCGCCGTAAATATGCACATTTCAATGGATTTCAATTCATTATCACATTTAAGAGTGGAAGTTCTTCAAATGAAGTTTTACGAAAACAATAGATTCCTGTGAAAAAGAGCATCTAATTTCGCATTTACAGTAACGCCGAACGCCATTTTCTTATAAAGCGTCCAAATTTGTCAATGAAAATTGCTATTTAGGACGTAGTTTTAGCCTTTTTTACTATTCTCAAAATAATATTTCGGTTCTACTATTTGCAAAACGTATATTTGAGAAACTTTTTAAAAATGTACTTTGGGCGGCGATTGATGGCAAGAGGCAAAAAGGTAAGGCAAGACTGTACAGTACCTGTTCACACCAAGGAAATTAGAAATCTTTACTACGAGAAAGTCTATGCAATTCTGTAAGTATCTCTAATGGTTGGGAGCTTAAAGCTTATCCCGGCTGGGGTGGTGCCTCGCTGGTGGGAGAGTCCTGGTTAGGGGGAAACCCCACTAGCCGACGGTAGGTCGGCGCCAAATCTTGCCATCCAGCGGGGGAAAATTAGCGCCATCTCCCGAGAAAAAACATGCACTTCACTCACGGGACTACTGAACAAAGCAGTTGACGCACTCGGAAACACGAAAAATCAATCAATCAATGTAAGTATCTCTAGTTCTAAAGTGAAAAGAAATAAGACATTTCATTAAAATTCGCCCCTGGATCGCACTCTAGTTGCTTTGGAGGCCAGAGCTTTCCAAAATCCTTGTTTAGTTATAGGATAATGGTGAAAGCCGACCTAACTAATAGCTGGTCTAATAGAAAATTGATATACTCATGCATGAAACATGTTGCAAATGATTCTAAAAGGTTTTGCGCAAAGAAATGACTACGAATGAAGTGAATACCTAAACTAAATTTGGTTGTTCTTGAAGGGTAGAATTTCAGTCGCAAGCCACTTTCATCGCATTTCATTATATTTTGTGAAACGAAATACATTGATATTAGATCCCCCTTTTACTATCGACGGCAGAGCACGATAGTTTTGTACAGCACATCTATATGGCTTTTTAGAAGAAACATTACTGATATGCAGGCACTAATGCTTAAAATTATTACTGAATATTATCACCGATTGGAATGATTGTCCTCGAATCTTCACTGCTTTCGCATTACAACACACCTTTACTACCCAAGCAACTGACTATGTGCAAATGACACTGTTTCCTAGGACTCCTGTGTGCGCCATGACACTACGTCACGACCTGAGCGCGGAGGTTTCCAACATCCAGGGGGCGTTGGGCTGCTCAATCGGGCGGCAGCGGCTGCGAGCGAGAGCGGATGTCGTTCGGTTCGGTGGCCGCCTGGAGCGCCTCGGCGCCAGCGGAGTGCGCGAGTGTCGGGGTGCTGTCGCGCCCGGACTGACGAGGCTGTGAAGCGGAGGAGGACGTGGCGATGGGCGGCCTCGGCGCGACCCGGCCCTTGCGCGCCATGTTCGCCCTGGCCCTGACGGCGCTGGCGCTGGGCGCTGCGGCTGACGCTGCGGCTGACGCTGCGGCTGACGGTGAGTGACAATTTGACGCGCTCGCGGGGGCAACGGCGCTCTGTCGGACAAGTGTGTGTCATCGTGCGCTGGCAGTCAGCAGTCGTCTTCCACGCGTTGGCAGTGAGTTTCACTAAGTTTTACAGGCGTTTGTCAACTGTAGATGCGTTAAACGGAGACTACTGTAGTATTTTGTGTGTTCACCAACGATTAACACACAACGATTAACGACGTATATAATGACATTAGCATGGTGTTGCTACGATGGCACTATGTGCAGGTTAATTTTCGTTACTTCTCTATTTTCTCTGTTATTTTTGTAAACCATACTATGAAAAAATTGTTTATAAAGAAAACTTCATGATCGGAGAAGTTACTTAAAGTGATGGCTGCTGCAGACTCATTTTCAAATGAAGTGAATTGAACCAAAGTGAAATAAATAAATAATTACTACATTAGGAACTTAAAATACCTACATAGATAGTACAGCGTTCCATTAGGTACATTGTTGTACACGCGTACATATGAGATCAAAATAATTTCACTCCCATTTATGCACATGCAGACATATTAACTTGTACGTAAATTTAAAATATATCTGCCAAATTTCTGGATGATAGCGACACTGGCATCTTGTGTACTTTTGCACAGTATTATTGTTCAAATGCAAAGGTAATTTGAATTGTTCCACTTTCCGCTGATTACTATTTTTTATTGGTGATTAAATGCAGAGGATTCTCGCCCCTTTTTCCACGGACTTATTTTGCATTCATGTTAGAGGCTTTAAATCTTAGGCGGTACTCTTTCGAAAAATATTTACTATATAAAGATTATGTTCCATTGTCGTAAATGCTGGGTCTTTTTCGTTATACATACACGAGTTCACTAGGCGAGAGATTCAGTTTCTTTGATACGAGAAATTTCGTTCATTCTAAAGTAATCATTTCCATACAATGTTGCTTTGTCCTCCTTTTTGAACTTCTCAGAAAGTTGTAGGAAATTCATATTTGCTCTACGTTATAAGAAATTACAACTATTCAATTGTTTCATAAACAAATCAGACATATAATGATACACTTTTCTCATTGCGTCGGCGTGAAATTGCGTGTGTTTTTTCGCCCTGTAAGTCTTTTAAGTTGGTTTGAATTGTCTACCGAGATGAGCAATTTCTACAATTCATCGCAAAAATATATAACGCGAATTAATAGTGTGACCTATCACTTATTTTAGCAATACTATGGGACGAAGTTATATCAATTTCGAAACTCGCGTATTCACCAAATATGTGAAATGATCACTCTAATAACTTAATGTTACTACTTGACCTTTGACCTGGTAAATCAATGTCACATCAAAATTTAGGAAAATTTTCTTATGTCCTAATCGTCCTACAGGAGTGGGTTCGTCTTTTATCCTGCTTTTGAATATTAAAATAAATACAGGCAAGTTAACTTTTAACTTTAACAAAGTTTTGATATATTCTACCAAATCTTCTGATACAATTTCGTTAAGAATTTACACATTACCTAGAAATTCATATTACTTGCTGTAGTGTTCAGCAATTTCCTAAATATTGATCAACTGCAGTTGTACCTTTTCTATTTGTAAAATACTTTGAATGGCACAATATAATCTTTCACTTTTACACAAACACAATGACATACCTTTATACAATTCACAAAAAAACATCAAATCACATACACTGCTGAAAGAAAATTTACATGTGCAATCTACACTTTGCATATACCTTTTAAATAAACTGGTATAATGAATGAGATCCCTTTAATAAGCGGTTTTACTGTCACGCAACTTATTAACCTTTTTACTATTTAATTAAAAACAATTTAAATCATGATTTGCAAAAGAGAATATTCATTAGAAGAACAAATATAGTAGTTAAACAAAAGAATTAAAAAAATAAATTATACACCTTTTTGCATGAACAATTTATCTGAATTCTCGTTACGATGGAAAAATACTGAAAAGTTACGCTTAATAGCCGATAATTTAAATGCCTGACTATCTCTGTCTGGGCGTGAGGTGAATTCTATGCGTGATTTCCCCTCCTCTCAACTGTTCTTTTAAAAGGGATTTTGTCGAAGTTTTAAAATCTGTTTTTTTGGACTCAAGACGTCGCCGCGATGACACGTTCCTGCCACTCCAGAAGACGGCGATGGTCCCGTTGCGTCCAAGGTCGAATTAGCCTCTTGAGTCGTGAAAAACCGTCCCTCGTCGATTTGTTGCACGCGGACCTCGCGAAGTAACACAGCGCGACGGCGGTCTCCAACGAATATACGTTATTCCTTACTTGGAATGTCCAAGCGAAATATAACTTGCAATCAAAAAAAAAAAATAATTTTTTTTATAAAAATTCTGATGGTTATAATTTATTGGATCTCCGCTCGTTCAGTATCAGATCGCACACCGCAAGACAGTACAGGTCCGTTCCGTCCGAAGGTTCACAGCAGAAAGGAACGTTATTCCCTGCGGTGCTGATCGCGCCGTCATAAATTCGTCAAGGCGATTCCTGATTGGATGTTGATTTCTACTATGTGAGTGCGTTCAGAACTTTTACTCAGAATCTGATACAGAATATCCTTTCTTGCTGGCGCACCCCCTTGTAGTTCAGCGGTACTATTACTGCTTTTGTCGTAGTTTAACATTGTCGCGCGGAGAAAAAGAACAGTTGCAGTATACCTGATCCATCGCAGCAACAAGGAATGCATGATAATATAGGCCCAACCAGGACCAAGGTTGCTCCTTAGCAGATTGCTGGAAGGAAATAATTGCACCGTGAAGGGTACCTTGTTGCATACATCTGAACGTCTGTTGTCAGAAGGACACGGCTACGACTTGTCGCACCCAAGCAACCTTATTGGAGAAGCTGGTTACCGATGCGGCGTATCCGTGTAATACTGGATGGAGAAGCCAGCCTACCACCTCAGCGTATTAGGGCAATACCGGATGGAGAAGCCAGCCTACCGATACGGCATATTAGAGCAATACAGGTTGGAGGAGCCAGTCTACCAACTCGGCATATTAGAGCAATACTGGTTGGAGGAGCCAGCCCGCCGAGTGGGTGTATTCGAGCAATACTAGACGGAGGAACATGGCTACCGTGTTGCCATATTTAAGCATTCCTTGTAGGTGTTACATTACTGATTGTTGATGCATCTAGGAATTAATGATGATAGGAAAGGGTTTTCCATAGTACATGCTATTAATAGAATATTCATTACATATTTTTAATTCAACAATGGATGTGTATCTTTACCTAGACAACCAGGCACCGCACGAAATGGTGCGAAAAAAATTATGCGATTAGTGATCATTTAATTTCACAATAAATTATATAAGAGGAAGAGTATATTGTTCGCATCAATAACAAGTACATTGTTGTTGAATAAAACAAGTTATCCGTTATAGGTATGTATGTAATGAATAAACTAAAACAGCATGTACCTAGATATATAACATTAATAGAATATAATATTAAATATTTATTCAGACAAGAAAAATATTTAAAATGTAACATAATTAACAATAAAAATTGAATTACATTGACACAAACTTAATTGCAAGCAAATTGCAATACAAAATTGATGCATATCTCACAAATGCTACAAGGGGTAGATTAACAAATGCACATAAGGAGACTAGGCAGGGTCTTTGGGGGCCCCAGTAATATTTTCAACAAAATTAGTCCATAAAAACATACAAATAGTAAGCTATTTTTTACCACCAATAAATACAAATTCAATTAAAATTCATTTTCTAAATACATCAAGAGCTATTTAAACAGTGGCTAAAATATAAATGAAAATTATTTTAAAATGCATTTAATGTATATTTATTACTATCTTTTAACTTACAATATTTCAATTTACAAATTTAATATTCATGTTTAATATGTGTATTAATTATGGTTTCATAGTTTTGTAATGTTTAGGGATCTTTACGATATTAATCCAGCACTTTTTGTATTGCACTTACTAGCAAAACGTACATCACACAAAATTAACACTTTTTAATTACAAGAAAGAATTCATGAATGCCTTACCAATTACTTGATATTAAGCAATTTTTGGAAGACATCGCCAACTTAAAACACATTTATTTTTTATACATATATTATTTCAATATTTGTTAAACTGAACGTACAAACATGCAATAAAAATCAGATAAGATTAGTTGAATTTAAAAATTGAATTACAAAATATAATTATGTTAGGAGGAGAAGACTGATCTGCACGGTCTGCAATTTGAATCAGTTTAGTATGTTGCTAAAAAACTTTTTTGTCCATTTTGAGAATGTTCTGGAATACATGTTATGAGAATTTTTAGCTTAATTACAGCACGTCAAGTTCATTATTGACATGCAATCAATTATTGACGTCATCTCCTGGATGTAACAATCAAAGAAATTGAATATGATCGTGATCCATATTCCACAAAGAAATTGTAGTGAAAAAAGCAAGCTTATCAGAGAAAGAATGTAGGGGAAAGGTCGCGATAAATCATCGCATTTGTATAGTATATGTCGGGAAGAGACAGGACGTGTATTCAAATATGTAACTTGTTTTCGATATAGTTTCTATTGCATGGGACCGAACATTTCTGGTTATCAGATTTTTGTCTATCGCGTTGCTATCATTTATTCTTAATTTAATTAATGTTGGTGAAGGAGTTGGGGTAAGTTTTCCGGGGCTCAAGAAAACGTGGGCGTATAAATACATATCACTTTAGATAGGAAAGAAACGATTCGTTCATAGCATTCTATTGGACGTGTCACGGATGTTTGCTTCAATTAATTAATAGCTTTGAAATTTTAAGTTAGGAAATTCACTGGTTACGAATTAAGAAATCAAATTCAGATGATTGTGGATCACGCCAATTCTTCAAATATCGATGTTTACTTCACAATATCATAATTTCGCCACAAGAGGATGGCAACACTTAATGTGCAAGTAAGTCTTCCTGCCCCTAAGGGACTTCGGGGAATACCAGTTTTGTCTTTCTGTAACGAGATCGTGCGTACGCGACTTGGTTTTATTAATTTGCACGTTATTTAAGATTATCAAGTTCACGCAATCTTCAAGGTTTTTAAAACAATATGTTCCGGAGTTTGTTTATGAGATATTACTGCAATTGACAGAAAATAAATTTTAGAAGTGTGTATATTCCTTTGAGGTAAGTTGGCCTCCTTGTTAAGCGTCCCTTTTTCTGTTGACTGTCTAACGCGTTTGAATTGAATTCGTTGATACAAGAAGTTGTATGTGAAGTACTCATCGAATTGATCTGAAGAGTCATTGTATCGTTATATAGGAGTGTGTGAAAATTCGAGCTAGAAAAAGTTTTTATGTATTAAGTTAATATTTAAGTGAATGCGTGTGATAAGTGATTAAGTCCATGAAGATTAGTTTAATAAGTGTTATTTCATTGGTGTCGTTGCAGCTACGGCATTCAAAGGAAATTCAACTGCTCGGGAATGCAAATATGTATATTACGTACTCCAACAAAGTAAGAATCTCATCCAACCACGTGCGTGATATATTTAAGATGTAATTTGTACGCGCTGGAATACTTTTTACGGTTAATTTTAACGAAGTTAGAAAAGTTGGTTGCATTTCATTATATTACAGTGCTTTTTTGGGCACCAGCCGCCATTACTCTCAATATTCTGAAGAAGAATGGAAATGGTGCAATCAACAAAGATAAACGGGATCTTTGGAAAAGAGGTGGTGAAAGTCTGTAATGACGATTGAGAAAATATTAAAAGGTTTAAGAACAAAATTAACCGGGTAGTAGAGAAAGTTTATAAATTTATAACGGATAGTGAAAATGGAAGTCATATGTCCTGATGCCATTACTGTAGAAATTTCTTAAAAACAATTTGTAAAAAATACTTCTAAAAATTGTAACTTGCATAATGGTTTCAAACATTCTCATTTCTATTTTACTCATAATTCAACTTAATTTAATTTAAAAGTCAGTGATAAGGATTCCAGAACCTAAGAAAATGAACTTTGATTGTAGCTCTCCATTCTTCATTTTCTTAATTGGTTATATGGTAATTATGCTTACATAAACACTTATTTAGATAAACAGCAATGAACCATGCAAACAATGAATTAAGTCCAGGGATGTAAAGAAGCAGTCATTAAAAATGGTAGTGAACTTTAAGGATTTAGGATTTAGAATTTCTGCCAAATCATTGATGGATAGTATTAAACAGCATTCTCTGGAATAATTCATTAAAAATCTTAGTATGGTTCACAAATATTAGAATCACAGTTTTCAGAACTATAATGCTACGATTTATTTACAATGAAAAGAAACTGTGAAACTTACATGCACATGTCAATATTCTTATATTTTTAGGTATTTTTAACATAGTAAACAGGATCACAAACTTTGACATTTTCACTGTCATTGATCATTCATGGAAATTTCTCATTAATAATATCAGATTAGAGAGGCATCACAGTAGAGGATGTAGCTTCTCTTTCTGTTAAAATGTCCAACACAAAAAATATAATTTTCTAGCACTTACTGACATTTCCATAAATAATGTATGATCAATGCATTCTGTTTGACCACTCAGTCACCCAGAGAGAAAGCTTTGCCACAAAACATAAAGGGCAACTTCTTAAAAGAAATAATTAGTACTAAATGTAAGTTTAAAATGAAATTTTTAAATAACAAATTTTTGATCTCACATATGAGAATCTTCATGGCAAAATGTTTTATAATATCTATCCTTTTATAAGATATTATGACATTAATTCTGAAAACATCAACCATTAACTGGCACTGAAATGTGGAAGATTACCCAAATATTTCAGAAGTCCTGGAGAGGCCAAAATATTTAATTGATTAAGTATTAAGTAATTAATTGAAAAAGAGTAATTAACGGACAGATTAAGTACTGAAAAACAATAGTGCTATTTCTTACATATCACTAATATGAACACTTTCAGTTTAATGGAGGAGAAAGTTCATGATAGACATTGAGTTGGTAGAGAGGAATGTTGTTAGATAACATCTGCAAGAGGGCTTATCGTGAATGTATAAAAGCAATAAGAGTATTGTAAATGCTTCCAAGACAAGATCATAAAAAGTTTTAAGGGGTTATGAACATTCAAAAATGGAAACTGCACTTTAAGAATTACATTTAAAACTTAGTTTAAAAATAACTAGCTTATAAAACGTGTCTTACTGTTGCATAGGTGCAGGTGCCTCTTTGTACTACATTTACTGGGTATGGAGATATCAGATTATGTACATATGAATTTTGAAGAAGGTTCCACTTGATAAGCATGATATTCTTCATAGAAATTAAGAATTTGGAGAACATTGCATATGAAGCAAATATTCCCTTCTTCATTTCTTAGAATATGTTGAATAGTTCCGAATACATGTGGAAAGTCTTCATCAAATTCTAAGTCAACAACAACTGCTGTATTGTAGGTATAGGTATGACCATTTACTTCAATCCATTTGTAGAATTTCCAAGGGTGAGAAAATGTACTTGGTATTAATGAAAGGAACTTAGCAAAACTACTAGAGTTACTAAAGAGGTGTACTTCTGGACCATATTCTGTGGAGGGGGAAAGGCCTTTATTAGCCATAAATCTGAAATAGAGAGACAACTTTTCCTTAGTAGAAAGAGTTTTCAGTATATTTTTTCTAGATGTAGTAGCTCCAGCTTCTTTCTTTTTAATTCTGTGATTTCCTTCAAATCGAATAGATGACATATTGATAATAGGACCACAATTTAAAAGAATTCTTGCATAATGCAGAAAATTATGGCCCTTAGGTTTTATACGTTCATGACGGAAGAGTTTCATAAAGAGAACAAGATGCTCAGAAACAAGTGACTGAAGAATAGATGAATATCCTTTTGGCAAAGTCCTGGAATTTACAATGTCCATTATTTTCCTCATCATTAAATACAATTTCCAAAAATCATTGTCTTTGGGCACAAGATCACCAGCAAACATTGCAAAAAGCAGAATAAAATTTTGCATTTCACTCCCTGACATTTTTAATTCCTTTTTGGCAATTTCTCCAGATGTAATGTTCGGGGGTTTATTTGACAAGCCATTCTTTCGATAAGGAAAAGAGTTGATCCGAGAATTCAAGATGTCTAAAGATAATCGGTTATGAGCAGGAGAAATTTCTAAGACAAAATAATGCATTATCAATGCCATCAAGTGCTTAAACCAACCTTCTGGGCCATCGTGTAACCAATCAACAGCAAAATTTGACTCTACATGAAAATAATTAACAGAATGCCACACACATTCCTCTTTAACACCAAAATTATTTCCATTAGTATTATCATACTGTTCACTTCGGAGTCTTTTCTCTGTGCATTCATATTGAACTACATCTTTATGTGTTGTACAGAGTCTGCAGTAGTAATTGGAATTGAAACTTTCAACAAAACCAAGGATGCTATTCAATCCAAGGTTATCACCTAAAATTAAACCTAATGAAAAGTAAATTTTTTCCTGCCCATGTGGTGTCAATGAGGATTCCCTCTCTTTGCAGGTAATTTAGTTCATCAATGACAACTTGAAATGTTCTTTGGTTACCAAACTCTACCCTATCATACGAGTGGTAAAGCAAAACAGTGAAGATGTTCTGCAATTGGGAACTTACTTCAGGTGGAAAACAACCCAGGGTATAGTAAAGGGCTCCAATTTTTTGGATACCTGTATGTGACCCTAAGGGATTGTTTATTTCAAAGTCGTCAAAATAGAGGAATATTGGAAGTACATATTTCCCTTCAAAATGTTTGGAGACTTTGTTTCTCCACAACTCCCCTTGAATAAAATTTTGTAGTATTTCAGATTCTGCTTGCAATCTTTCAACATAACTTTTAATGTTACTGTATACATCAGGGATTTATTTATTTATTTATTTATTTACGTCAAAAAAACAGTTAAAAACTGCGTATGACGGGCTATGGGGAAAAGTGAATTGTGTGCACATTTTCAAAATAATATTAAATATTAATTAATATTAATTAAATATATTATATATTATTATATTATTATTTATTATTATTCATTATTATATATATTATATTATTATATTATATATTATTATTATTATATATTAATTAAATATATTAATTAAATATATATAAATATTAATTAAATATTAAACAATTTTGTCAAAACATGTTTCATTGGAATGTATGAAGCATGGACAGGGATGGTTTCCTTAACAATTGTACCAGAATGAGTTCTGTCTTCAATTCTGCTTCCAATAACTATTTCTTCAACAGGAACCGTGAATTCAGTTTGCTCAAAGGCCTTGAGTTGTCGATATTCAGAAGAGAGATCACTAAAGGATTCTAGGGAATTGGCAATAACATTCTCTACTTTTGTCATAATATTAGAAGATACATGGTCTTTCAGGACTGTCTGCTCTAAGCAACTTTTCAACTTTTCAGCATAGGTTGAAAATAGGTCACTTACTTCTGTCATCATAAATTGCACATGATTTCGAGGCAATTGACAATTAGCATATAATTTACTTGCAAACGTCAGCAGCTCAGGTTTCATGTCAATTGCACTGTTTGACATAATTGGGTCTTCTATCTGTGATGTCTCTGAGAAGTTAGAAGTTTCTGAAGAGAAAGTTTGTTCTTCTGCATCCATTGGAATATTGTCTTGAGGAACAGATAAATGCCAGCAATTTATCGAATGGTGTTTCTTAAAATGTTTCCGGTAATTTGAAAAGTTGATGCATCTCTGGTAACATCCAGCTTCACAGCAGGTTATCCCTGCATTAAGGTCTACCGTTTCATGTTCTACTTGCAAATGAATAAGGAGATCCTGCAATGTGCAGCAGTGAACAGCACATTCAGGACATGTAGCCATATCTTCAGACTTAAAATAATACTATTATAATAAAATATTTATGTAAAGTTAGAAGTCAAATTTTGGAAGAAGCATCATATTGACACATGCCTATGCAAACATGCTTTCAAAACAAGAAGTCTGTGGAAATAAAATGAGAACACCACTGACTTTGATTAAACAAGAGATCAAGGAACAATGTGTATTTAACAATTTTATCTTATATTAATAACTTCTTATAAATATTAGTGATCTATAGAAAACAATTCCAAAATATAAATGATTCAACATTGGTTGTAATAAAGAAGACCAAGAAATTATTACAAAAGAGTGAAAAACCAGTTGGCCAAACTGATTGAAAGAAAACAATTTTGATGGGAAAACCAAGTCAAAATAGTTAAATGAATTGAGAAGAACTTAGATATAGATGCTACACTATTGACATCATTAGAGAAATATGACTGACCTGAAGATTATAATTTAAATCTTCAGCAAGACAACAATCCATAATTTTAAGAGGCCACTTAATTTTGTGTTGGAAACCCCCTAAACACTTATTGTAATAATGAGATCAAGAAAAAATTTTCTATAAAACTTCTCATATAAATAAAATATAATTATTGTGCCTTACTTCAATGCCTGTATGAGATATTTAACTTTAGAGGAATCATCCACATTTCTATGCCACGTTTCTTCTATACCCATTAAAGCTTGGGCAATAACAACCCATAGGCGACTGCTCTGTACTGGATAATTACAAAAAAGAGCATGATATGCTTTCAGTGTCACCTCTACTGCTCGAAGAGGTGACTCAACTAAAATGGGCCTATTATCTATTACAATATAACTGGATGTTATTTGTGACAATGTTTTACCTACAATGACAGGCAATGGTTGTACCTGAGTTCCCTTCTGTAGTGCCTTGGCTCTGAGGTCATTCAGCCGCTTTTCAAAGTCCCCAATATCCTGTGAATCATCAACTTTTGTTACTTTTTGAACAATCTCTAAATTTTTGTTTTAAAAAGTTAATTTTTTAAAAAAATTTAACAAAAAATATAATTTGTAATTTAAGATGATTCATATTGATTCATTGTATGTAAATATTTCATAAGTTATAAAATTATTGCCAATATATTCTCAATAAAAATTGTTAAATGAACTTCTGATTACCAAAGAATTTTATAAACTTACATTACCAAGGGGGTGATATCACACCCCAATGAAACAATCAAAATAATGCAAAGCTACACGTTTCTATTATTAACTTTTAGAGATAAAGAATAAAATACTTAAAGAATTAAATATTAATCATTAGGGACAGCAGAATATCTCAACATGTGTTGACACTATTGAAAAAATGTTATAAATCAGTAGGAATCAAACAATAATTTTCTTTAAGATTGAGAAGTTCGTACATCCACTTCACCTGCATGAAATAACAATTAAAGAAATGTGGGTCATTTTCTCACTAATTTAAAAAAAGAAATCTTCAGCCCCTGTATTTGCACCCTCCCTTGAATATCAGAAGATTAATATTACTTTAATTCATATTACCTGGACATGGACCAAGAAGCCATTTTGAATGTCGCCCATAGAGGCACGCCAAGGCTTGTTATTTGCGATCTTCACTGGAACAACATTAAATAGATGTGGGAAATAAAAAAGTAAAGCTGCATCACAATCTGTTGAAAATTAAAGAGTATGATAATTACAATTGAAATCAAACTTTGCAATTCATATGTATGAAGAAGATAATTCAAATAATTGCAGACCTAAAATATGTTCAGGTGTGCAAATTCTGAGCAGCTCATTCTTGAGTTTTTTCGAAAAAGTTCCCCACTTTTCCACAAATCTGTTCCCACATGAGGGGAACAGAACCTGGAAATCATACTCTAGGAGCAAGTGGCCACCTGGTTGCAGCAAAGCAGGATATTTGCTAATATAATCTGCAACTCTAGTTTCTTCATTAGCAGGATCTCGAAGCCTGCTTTGCCGCAGATTAGAGGTTTCCTCCCAGAGCTTTTTGATTTCGTCCCAAGGCTGGATGTGGGTTTTCAAGAAATCAAGCTTTCGTTCCAACTGAGCATCTGTGGCTGGGAAAGGCATTATATATTATCTTAGTGTAAATAAAAGACACAAAGAAAAATATGCGTGAAGATGCCATGTACCTGATTCTTCCACTTCTTTGTAACGAGGGCGCATGCAATTTATAGTGCTTTTATAATGTGCAGAACTTCGACATTGTATCTGTCGCCTTCCTGCCATACGAAGTTTCCGATTAATGGTAGTGTAAGCATCATAGAGTTTGCCTGCAGCGTTATGCTTTGTAATGCGGTTGCAAGGTGGAATGTAGTAATCAGTCTGAAAATAAGTACTTTAATTAATTTTGCAAGCAATAGAGATGTTTATGGCCATGTGAATTGAGCAAGTTGACACTTACAATAACTTCACCTGGGAAGGTCTCCACAATGGCTCTGCCCAATTCCAAAAATCGTGAACTATTCTACAAAAAAAGATCCAATAATGATTATAAGTAAGTTCAACAATCTGCGCATTATCACAAGGCTTGTAATCAATATTAACAATCTTACGTGGTATTTGGATTTCCTCCAAACTCTTTAGATATCACCAAATGTGAATGGGTGCAACGAGCAGAGGTATCAAGATTCCCCAATGCATGGAGGCCAACAATCCACTGGCCAAGAATGCTTTCCTCCAGATAATTTAACAATGGCTAAAAATTAAAAAAGATTTTAGGGAAGTAATTAAAATATAAACTATATGAAATAATAATTAAATTAGTTCAAAGAATTGGTCGCCCCGACCGGGATTCGAACCCGGGCCTTCTGGTTTACGCCCAGCTGCTCTAACCCCTAAGCTACCGAGACAACCAACCCTTTGAACAGTTTTCACGAGCGCGATTATCGCTCCTTGTATGTATATATATATATATATATGGTGACAATTATATATATGAAATAAACAAAAATGCAAGTGAAAAAATATGTACACAAGTTGCTTCAATGTCTTCCTGTTGTACATGAAGATTTACATGCTCATTGTGAGCATCAGAATTTTGCAGGATTAATTCTTGCAGAACTTCCACTCCTTCTCCTAAGTCTTCTTCATCCAGGTCACCTTGCGTAGAGTTACTGATATTAATGAGAGGAATACCATCCACCCTCAATTTTTTCCCATTCTTTTGAACTGCATATACCAAAGGCTCTTCATAGGAAGATTCAGTTGCAGAAGATAACTTGGAGGAAAGTCTTGTGGATTGATTTTCAGCAGCCTTAATGAAATGTAATGATAATGAAACAATTACCCTAACACAATAAATAATTGATTTCTTACAATGCATACTTCATGCATAAAATTTTAATATCTAATTACCTTGCATAATTTACTCAAACCATTTTGTAAAAGTAATTTATCAACAATGGTCAAACCCAGGTCTCCAATCATTGCTGGGTATTTATTCAATAATAGCAATGTGGGATACGTAAAGTTATTTTCTGGAAAGTATTTTAGGGTGAACACAACAAATAAGTGGAGACAACCATAGTACAAATTAGAAATTTGAAAATGGGGGGAAAAAAGGGTGGATTGAAATAAAGCATTCATAATGTTAAGGTTTCACTAAAACCAAACTTACTAAAATGGTTAATATTTAAACAAATATTTTAATTTTATTTGAAAGTAATTGTTGGTTAATGACTAAAAAGATTAAAAACTGCTTCCCAAATCTCTGGGAAAATAACGTTTCAAAATAATTCATGCAATATACGAAAAGTAGTTTGTTTAAAAAAAATTAAAGACTTAATTTCTTTAATTAAACACTTATAAACATTTTTGGATATCATGTCCCCTTAAAAATAAAAAATAGGAAAAATATTCTTTTAGTAAACAAGCATTTTAAAAATTGAAATACTTCTTAGTATGTGTATTACTGTTCTGTCACAGGAATATTGTTTTTATAGTGTATGACATGGGGCTCAATCATAACCACTTGTTTTTAAATTTTATTGAGTACTTCAACGATTTTTACGACAGTGACACAATGTAGATGCAAGAAGACCATAACCACGAGAATTAACCCGCGTGTAAGAATAACTGCGGTGCAACCAGGTCTTTTCGGCGGAAGGGGAGAGGGGCTAAGGCGTACCCAGTTGGTTTGATGTATTCTTAGGTAATGTTTCATACTGATAATGTATACGTTAAATTTCAAATTTTCTTTCGATTTGATTTATAGTCAATAATTAATGCAATTGAGATATTATTGGGAGGTAAATTTAATTGCAATAGAAAATTAAAAACTATATTTGCTAGTAGATAGATGTACGTCTACGGCTGCTTGAGGAGGGTGGAGCGCGTGAACCATGAACATCCGGGATGCTGCAGCCTCCTCCCTCAAGGATTCGCCTCGTACATAACACATGACCGTGAATGTATTATAAGAGAATGTTTTCGTTATCTCCGGAATCCCTCCCTCTTTGGCCATACAACACAAACAGTGAGAATATGTAATGAATAAGTAAAATCAGATGTAATATGTAATATTAAAATACACGAACATATTAACCGAATTCGAAATTACATTTATCAAAAATTCCCGAAACAAATTTTAAAAGTAATTCAAATGCTTTAAAATCATTTGGAGAGCACAAGTTGATGCACGTATTGAACTTCACATCATTCCCGCCATCGAAATAACGAACACCGCGAGACTTTCCCATCTAGCAAATTAAAACCTCCAGAAAACGTACGCGGAAATGTAATGCAATTTTCAATTGCATTACATTGAAATAATACCAGCCTCTGGCCGATAGGGATAAAACGCAATGACAAAGACTACATTCAAGGAGAATTTCTGTGTTTAATGGTGATGCTTGAAATATCATGAGAGAAAAATAATTTAAATACACAATTTAAAAAAAAACTGGCGAAGTTTCATCATAATTTATTACCCCTGAAGGCGTTTTCAGTGCTACACTCAAAAAAGGACTTCCTAAATTACCAGTACTTCGGAGAGAAGAACATAATGAGTGAAGTAACTAGATTTAGAATATGAAGCGTAAATGAAATTAAGCACAAAATTGATCAGTTTAACAAATAATATTGAAAAACTTACATAAAATAGGCATATTTAAATGTGATGAAAAAATTTATTAAAATCAGAAATTTATCGATTCGGTGCTTAATATCGCAATTCACTCTTCATATTCCAAATGAAGTTGTTTCACTTTTATTTCTTCTCTTCGTAGAAATGGTATATTATATTGTAGCGTTGAATATATCAATGTGTCCGAAAAAGCTTAATATTGTAATAAATTGTGATGAAACTATGCCAGATATTTTTCATGCTGATAACGAGAATATTAATAACACCACACACTTCTTACTTAAATATACGTACCTTTAAATATGAGAACTGCTTTTTCTGATAAACCCATTTCTACCAGTGCATCTGAGCATTCTTGATCCATTTCAAAAATAATTATTATAATAAAAAAATAAAACAGACGACACCGGGCAGCACAAAACAAAATAAAGATACTGGACACCAACGGACCAAGACGTTCCAAGACTGGAACAAAACGTTTAACCACGAGCTCTAATCACTCCCTGAAATACCATTCACTTCACTCCTCTTGCTGAAAATCTCGTAGTTTGGTAGATATCGGAGACATCAGACAATAAGAAACGCGAGAAACCTTTTGAATTGGAAGAAAAAGCAACTAGAGTTCATCAACCTACACGATGCACACAGAGTGAGCGTCAAAGTGGAAGTACACCCAATCGCTCGTTCGAACATGTATTCATTTCATATCGGTCCATCCGATTTGGCGCGCATTGCATGGAGGAGGGGAAGGGGAACAATGGTACTAAAAAACAAACGCGATTATAAATAACATAGAAAATAGGAAAAACTGGGCCATTATTTCATGTGAAGTCAACATATTTTAGCTAATAAATAAAATAACTAAAATCATCACATCATAAAGCATTACATTTACGCGCGGATTCGTCCATGTGTATATAAATATCATTTTTAAAAGATTAAAGAAGTCACATTTTCTTATTATGTCAAGTTAATATTATGTTGTAGCTGGTATACAAAAATAACAAATTCCATGTCATTTCATAAAAATATTCCATTCACGAGAGAAAATTCGCGCGCAAGTGAGTCTCGTCAGGATGTTTATTACTTCATTTTAAAACTGTGGAGATGTGGCACCTTTAATTTTAAGTCCATTTAATATTTTATTATTGCTAGTAAACTAACATAACGAATCCTATCGTCATGTAATACAAATATTTAATTCACGCGCACATGCGCGCATGCACACGACGCTCAATTGCGCGCGATCTTTGCCCGCGCGATTGAAATATTTTTATTACATGACGACGGGATACTTTACGTTGCTTTACTAGCAATAATAATATATTAAATAGACATGAAATAAATGGTGCCACATCTTTACAATTTCAAAATAAATAAATACACATACCACACGACGCTCAATTGCGCGCGATCTTTGCCCGCGCGAATGAAATATTTTTATTACATGACGACGGGATACGTTACGTTGATTACTAGCAATAATAAAATATTAAATGGTCATAAAATGAAAGGTGCCACCTCTTAAAAGTTTTAAAATAAATTAATATACATCCCACACGATGCTCGCCTGCGCGCGAATTTAATGCGCGCATGTTA